>CM056835.1:18399836-18907336 GCA_029853015.1 Chelidonichthys spinosus
TAATCAACAATAATAATTTCCTTGAAAGGAGAGCGGATGCTTTTTGATAAATGTTTTCACAAAAAATTAAAAAAACATTTCACATGTCAACTATTAACTTTTTTCATTCAAGTTTTGAATCGGAGGACATAATACAGCACATTTTCTTTTTCTAAAAAAATAACAATTAACTTTGAATTAAAAATCAATACTGTTGTTTCTATTGTTTCAACAAAAATCAGTGCATCTTTAGAGAGTCGATGGACTTTTCATTCAGTCATTCTCTTTATTTCTTTCTTTTTTTAGATTGAACAGAGGAAACTGCTTAATGGCATTATCTGTGAATGACTCAGAATGAAACTATAATGTTACGCATCCTTTTAGATGTTTTTAGTTGCTCGGGAATGTTAAAACACGGGTTGTTTCAAAGGTCAGCTGAGATGAGTTTAAAACAGTCCTAATAATTCTATGAAGGGAACATTTTATTACATTAACAACCAACAACGTAACCTAATCAGCCAGAATCCCCCTTTTTGTGTTGCTGTGCAAGATCATGTGTCTTTACAGGATTAAATCTACAAACAGGAAGATGAAGAGACACTCAAATTGGGAAGAAGTCCTTATTTCACTTCCACCTGTTAAACATCACCAGACTGGACTTATCAACACCGGATAAGCTGAATTAAATGTCTGAAATCATGAGTAGAATTAAATAAATATGTTTAAAAAAGGGGTGAAAAAGACGGGAAGAGGAATCAATCTGAAACTGGATAATAAAATATTTAAAATCAGCACTTTCAACTGATAATTGGTGTTTTGTTGAGATTACTCTCCATTATAATGTATAGTTTAACAATATAACATCGGGCGCTTTAAATTCTAACGCTTTAAGTGCATTGTGTTGATAACACTTGTATTTAAATAAAGAGTGAAGTAATACTTCCACTAGTCCTATAATTGGCACACTCAAAAACACCCTGAAGAAAACAAAAGGTTGTGACATCACGTGATGACAACAGGATTTAAGTTGTTTTTTTTGTTTTTTTTTTAGGTGGAGTGCCCAATTTAAAAGTCGTAATACAGGAAACATAGTGGCTCTTTCACAATAAGATGATGTCTGAGTGGATGAAGCCGTCACACTCACCTTTACTCAACCGGGACGGAGTTTGCTTATGGGAGTTGTAGTTAGGCCACGCCCCTCACAGTCTCACCTGAGCCGGAACAGATCATAAAACATTACACCTGGCCATCTGTTGAAATTTACATGTTTTTTTACATGAAAGGTTTTTCCCCACAATCGAATCTGCAAAATGGAACAAAGTGTAGCTTTCCACTCTTCACCTATAGACGTGTTTAACCCACTTTAAGAGAGTTTAAAAGAGCATTTCAGATTAAGAAAGGACACAGAAACAGGTTTTCTTTAAATCCCCTCTTCTGTCGGGAACCGACCCGACTCTGAAGCAGCTCCTCATCATCCAACCTGTAGGAAGGAACTCACCTCTGCGTCCTGCGCTGCGTCCACAATGACAGGAGTCCGCTTCCGAAATGAGTTGAGACAGGAATGTGAGCGCTTCGGGTTTACACCCACCTCATCTGCAAGCGTGACTGTCGCAACACGAGGAGGCGCGCTTGTTTTCCGCGCTCCGAGAGGGGAGGATGTCGGGGACGTACACGGCGGTTCACGGATCCAAAACGGGGAGAGTTCACGGAAACACCCGAACAACCCGGCACCGACGGCCGAGGCTCGCCGAGAGGAATCCGTGTCGTGGTGGTGACGAAGGAGGATGAAGTAGAGCTCGTTTAGTTCGCGCGCCTTTACGCACAGGGTGTCTCCTCGTGCGTAAAGGCGCGCGAGGAGCGCAACGTCAGGCTTCGGTTCTCTGATGTTCTTCAGCTACATTCTTTAAAAAAAAAAACCTGGCAGAGGTCCAAGTAGGACAGAAGTACTTCAACTCTACATTAAAAAGGGAAATGTTACTGTTTTTACTCCATTACTTTACTTCAGATTCAGATTATGAAGCGCATATATAATCAACACATTTAAATTATGATTATTATCATTATAGATGATCAGCAGGCACGATATAAAGTCATATATGCTCCAACTTTACCAGCTGTGTCATTAAAGACATGAATAATTCAATAATCCAGAAATATAATAATTAATATTCTGAAATGGGCCTTACTGATTTTTACTTTCGGTACTTTTATGTGTATTTTTAAATGCAAGACTTTCACACGTAACAAGAGTATTTCTACTGTGGTATTACTACTTATACTTTAGTATGTAAACGTGTTGCAGCTCATTAGTTCCGTGACAACCCTGAACCCTTTATCTTAACGCTCCCATGTTATTTGTCTATAACTTTAATACACACAGTGAACTCATCAGCTCTGAAATCAGCCAACAAACAGGTTGTGGCAGTTTTTCCTCTCCAGGAATTAGAACAATGCCATGTTAGCAGCTAGTGGTGCTACTTGACTGGGACGGTAACTTTCACGGCATCAAGATGAGAGAAAAGAAAGAAATGTGTCTTTCCACATCACAGACATAATAATAATAATAATAATAATAATAATAATAATAAGACATGCAACTACAGCTCAAGGAAGTAGCTGATTGACAAAAAAATTAATGGTAAATATTATTTTTACATTTGATGACCTCCAGTTTCTCAAATATATTAGGTTTGTTGCTTTTTTATGATTTCAATAATTAGTAACAATGTGAATAAGTTTGGACTGTGGACTATGAGCTCCACCGTAACCAACGGCAACAGTAAAATCCCACTTCCACATTCATGCACGACTGATAGTAATCTAATCATAGAGTATAAGTCACATTCTTCTATTTTTAATACTTTTAACTACATTTTTCTGATAATTTAAGGTGTTCATCTCTAATTATTCCGTTACAACCTGCACAGCTGATCAGTCAATCCGCATATTGATTATAAATCCCTCAATTTGAGAATAAAAACTGACACTAAGAGGTTCCAGCTTCTGCGTGTGCACACATATTTACTGAAATAGCACTTTCATTGCAGTAGATAAACAGCTTTTCATAATTCCTTTGAACTTGACTTTATTAAAGAGTTCCTCTTCCTAAACTTTGGCCCGTTGATGCAACCAGAAGGTTGACACACAATCTTACAAAACAACCGTCTGCACGCCGTTGCATTGCTTCAAAGTCTCACAGGAAATACAAGTCGAATGCACCAACGGCGGCTCCCGTCACACGCAGAAACAAAAGGACCAGACGACGTGACTGAATGTGGGAAAAGATGTTCTCTCAAGGACAAAATAAGTGTGTTCAGTGTTCAGTCAGTGAGTTTATTTTACTAACTCTAAAGTGCTGATATTATATAAAAAAAAAAGCAAACTGTGTATGCATCAACTTTAGGAAACATGTCTGGTGATAAATGTGCTGCACAGTGAAGAGAAAGCATGATGCTCTGAACTGAGACAACATCATCTCACGGGACGAGCTCCAGATGAAAAAAGAACACATAAAAGTTCCTCCGCAGCCAGTTTTTGTTCTTAAAAGGGGAAATTCAGAGTTTTCAGGCTTTCACTGCATCACACTTCCTTCTACTGAAACAGAAGACAAAGTGGGTTTGAATCCCATATCATGTAACAAATATCTGACAACGGATGAAACGGAGCCTCCGACCGGATCAAAATGTGGAGATTTGCCATTTTAGGCATTGAGAATGTTCTGATCCAATCGGAGATGTGAGTTGAACGTGGATTATAGGAATACTGTCAGGGCTCTGCAGGCTTTCGGTCCTCCCACTGTTGTTTTGTTTAAGCTTGAACCTGGGAATGTACACCTATATGTTTTAACTGCTATCAAGCAGACCTGGAACTAAGATGGTTATCGTTAGCTCTGAAACATTAAATGTTTGTCCCGGTGTCGGGGGCAGAACAAAGCCATGTTGGAGCCTAAAGCAACTGGTTATATACGGTGGCCACGTTAGGACATTACACGAACAGCTGTGTGAAACTGGCTGCAGTTAACATGTTACGGTGTTAAAATCTGCATGTTTGCAGATTCATAATCTGATTGAAATACAATTTTGTGTTCAATTAAATATGCAGTCTAATGTCGAATTAAGGAATACTTTCTTTAAATTGACTTCTTGACTGCTCTTCTCAGGTACGGGAAGATGACGACAGCCTGCACAGCTCTGATTGGCTGCTATCTGCATTACATGTTATATGATATAATAATATGATATTTGTAGAGTGTTTTAGTGTAGCATGCCTGAGTTTGACACTTAACATTATTGATTAGCGTGCTTTATGTTAGCATCTACACATGATTAGCGTGCTTTATGTTAGCATCTACACATGCTAACACTTAGCATTTAGCATGTTCATATCTGGCTTATTGCATTGTGGTTCCCTGCCATACGTGTTTTGACCTGTAGGTGGCGCTGGGTGGAGCTTCAGAGGCTCTACAAACTTTACAAGTAGCCATTGAGATATTTCAGACCTAAGTGGTGGACGGAGGGACAGTTACCATGGCGACAAACAACGATTTCCCATATTTCAGATTAAAGGCCGGTAAAATGCTGTGAGAATGAATTTGAGGGTGAAGAAGATATGGTATATTGACATCATACTGCTGGACATTAATGAAGTAAACAAAAAGTTTCAAGACATAGAGAGGTAGTAAAAAACAAAAGGAACATTTAGTGGCACAAAAAAAAAGTCTCAATCAGGTTTCCGTTGAATAAATTGTCACATTTTGAGCATTTAAGCTGAATTGGTCTTTGTTCACCTGCATAAATATGTGACATCGTGTTTAAAACTTTTCTAAATCATGGCGTCCCGTCCAACCTGATGAGGTCTCGAGTTTAAGGCTCTGGTTTCCAGGATTTTCAGTCGGCGCCGCCGGTCCGCAGGAAGTCGTCCTCATCTTCGTCTTTGGCGCAGCTTCTTGGGCCGCTGCTGTTTTTTGAAGTCAATAAGGCAGCCGGTGAGCTCCGAGATGGGAGTGAAGGATCTGATGGGAGAGTTACTGATCCTGATCGCTGAAGCGCCGCCGCCCTCCTCCTCCTCCTCCTCTTCGTCATCCAGCAGAACGATGACCTCCCTAAAAGAGAACAGACGGAATCAGATGATTAACTGGGATGTTTTCATCATCTTCAAAACGTTTCTCCTCGTTTGTGTTGAATCATATCGGGTATTAGTCCCGACGTTCATTAAATACGGTTTTCTTTCACTGATTTTTCAATAAATTCATGTGTGGGACAAACTTTGATCTGATCAGCAACGACTTCAAACTTCTTTAAACCAGTTTAAATTGTTGAAAACAAGCGTTTATTTATGGTTTCTCCCTACTTACGATTTAAACCACATTTTATATTTTACATTCAAGTCCTTACAATGACGGCACTGAGGTTTAATTTCCATCGTCGATGTGAGAGTTTCTGAATCAAAATGTCCACAAAAATGAACAAACATTATCACTCAGATGATATGTAACACTGTAAGACGTCTTTACCCTGGATGGAGTTGTGATCCAGACGGCCCGGCCTCTGTGAACAAACAACAACAACAAGTCTGTAAACATATTAAATCAAGGAGAAAAATGTAACTGGAGATTTTTACTGCTGATGTTTTTTGTTTCTTGAGACGGTAAAAAAAACGAGTCTGGATGTTGTTTGAAGAAGTCAATGAAGTGAAAGCCTCTAATATGAACTCAGCATTGTTGTGATAGAACAACATCTATTAATTTCAATACTTTTTTTCAATAATAGACACAAACATTCTATTAAATGACAGAAAAATGTGAAAAATGTGAATTTTCAAAAAGTTTTTTCCCCAATCAACCATTTAAAACTTACAGATATTAAACAGGCAATGATATCTAAAAGAAAATACAGCGACATCTTCACATTTTAGAGAATGAACCTCACCTGAATCTCTGCTCTCGGTTTGATCCAGAGCCGACAGCAGGTTCCCCTTCTGGAAGGTCAGAATGATAGAAAATCAAAAAAAGCATCCGAAAAACAAGGAAATGAAATGTGAAAAGGGGTTTAAGAGGAACTCATTTTCAGCATTTAGTCGATGTTAATCTTGTGCATGTTTATCGTCGTATCACGGAGTGTGAGGAAGCTTACCGTCTTGGACGTCTGGCGTTGGATGCAGAGCTCGGTGTGTCGGCTGTAGTCTCTCAGGGCGACGGTTTTCTGACAGATGTAACATTTCTCTTGATTCCTGTGGAAAGTTAATCCATATTAATAAAAAGAAAACACCTGTGAGTAAACACTGAGCTGTTCCTGTTAGAAGCGACAGGTCGTACCTACTTACTTGTCAGTGTTTGAGGGTTCCTGCGTCTCTTCATCCGTCGCCTCGGCTCTCCTTGTTCTTTTCCTACGAGGCTTCATCAACACTACAAAAGGAGAGAGGAAGGAGTCATTTTAAACCAGCAACACAACAACAACGGAGGCACACGAGTTTAAATGGACTCTAAACGTTTCCCAAAAGTAAAGAGAGAGTTCCCCCTACTGGCTGTACGAAGCCTAAAACACGAATACAGAGGGGGTTGAAGAAGAAGCTCAGAGATGGGACGATGTATACGATTTTATCATCGTGGTGAATTTGTATTATTATGAGTATCATCACGAGTGACTTTAAGAAGCTGTAGCTCGGTGTCGTGGTAGAGAAGTGAAAAATAGAGTCTGAAGGAACGCAGAACGTATCAAAACAGACTCAGAAAATGTTAATGTGTTGTTTATTTAAGCACCTTATTTGAGATTTGAGATCATTTGTTTTTCAGTAAAAAACTCTCCCTGACTAGTAAACATCCATGTTAGCCTAATAAGCAGAATAAAGTGACCTTGGAAGCAGTCTTTGCCGGACCTCCTCTCGTCCACCACAGCCACCTCTCCGTCGCAGTAGGCGGCGTGCCTCTCGATCTCCGACGCCGGGAAGGACCCCTGACAGATGGGACAGTCCACCTTGGTCTCCTGGCTCTGAGAGGTGGCTGCTGGTTCCACTTCAGGAGACGTGGACCGTGGAAGCCCTCCATCCTTTACCTCCACGTCCGGATCACCCCGGTCCTCTTTGACCGGCTCTTTTTTTACACGTCGTCTTCTCACGTCTACGCTGCCAGCGGGGATGCTCCTCCTCGTCTTTCTGTCCACGAGGGCTGAAAGCAAACACGTTCTTTGGTCACCACACAACCAGCCCGGTGGAAGGTCAAATACCAGTATCTCATTTCTGACACTTTGGATTTAATCCAATCAACAAACTATCCAAACGCACACGGACCTTGGTTGACTGTTGTGTATTTCTGCTATGCTTTGTTTTTTATTGTTTGTTTGTTTTTTTAAAACTAATGACCCCTATTTCTATATTACACTGCATCTTTAAAAAGGCCTCGCCTGCAAATATTTTGCATAAAAACGACTCATAGCAGCTGCAGTGAATGTGAATAGTTTTGCAGAGGTGACCCAGGTTGATGTTTTAAATCACGGTGTCAAAGCACAGAAAATAGATGTTTAAAGAGTAGTGTGCAGCCTTACCGTCCACCTCCACCTCCACCTCCATCTCCTCCATCTCCTCCTCCTGCTGCTCATCCCCGGCTTGAGAATCATCCCGGAGAATCATTTCGACCTCCGGCGGCTCTGGACTCGTTTTACGGTCGAATTCGAATCCGTGCTGGAGAAAATGTAACACAAAAAAGAAAGAAAGGAGGACAGACATGATGAAATAGTTGATATTGACCCAAAGCTGAACGTCTCATTTGTGTTCTTGTTGGCAGCAATCAAATGCAACAACGCTTCGAGACAAACTACAACGTTTTTACTGAGTTTCTCCTTTAGACTCATTGAAATGAAACGGATGGTTTTCATGCCAATCCATGCTCCTCTCATCTACTGTGTCGGAGCTCTGTCTGAGTATTTAAAGTCACCTCTGTGCCACCATCATCAGCCATCATCAGATCTTGAGTTCTGTCGTCGTCGTCGTCACTCAGCTGGGTTTCTGTCGAGACAAACCAGAGAGAAACACACCGACGGTCAGCAGATTTGTGGTGACAAATGAATACAGCCAACTAATATTTTTAGACAACCAGTAAATTCAAGCTGTTGATGGAGACAAAGCCCACTGAGAAGACATAAAGACATTTTCCTCCTGCAGCTCGAGCATCAAGAAAACGTGGAGCTTCAGTACCTGGACAAACCTCACAGTCATCAGTATCCACCCGTCCTTCTCCGTCTCCCTCCTCCTCCTCCTCCTCCTTCTCTTCTTCTTCTTTCCTCTCTCCTTCCTCTTCATCCCTCGCCCCGTCTCCGTCCTCCTCTTCCTCAGCTGGAGAGGTTTCATCTCTCTCACACCGTTTCTTGCCTCCCAGTCTGAGGCCGCGTCTAAAATTAAATCAATAAAGAGCAGTCGTCGGTTTGAATTTCAGTCCCGTTTACCGATGAGTGACACAATAATTATCAACTAGTGACATCTGGTGGCAAAAAGACAGTACTGCGCTGTTATTGCAGATACAGCCATGTGGTTTTGATGCTCGGTATTTACCCACAATGCAACGGCAGAAATACTGCTGGAGCTGCTCACAGCTGATGAAAAGCTAAATGATTATGGGCAAGTCGAACACATTCTACTAAGTACTTACTGAACTGCCCGACCTTAACCCTTTGTTTTTTAAATCATGGTCTTTTTTAAGTAGGTACGTATTATATTTTTCTTACTTTTAAATTATAACTATTACCAGAAAAACACGTTCGCTTGCTATTTCTATAGTTTTCATTTGTTGACATCCATCAACACTGATCTTTCATCAGTTTCTCCACAAACCAGAACGTACTTTCATTTCTTGTACACCTGCTACCATAACATCCATGTAATAATGCAGGTCTTACCTGCGAGGAGCGAGCGGTTGGGGTGATTCCACCGGCTCAGGTGAAGGAGATTTCTAGAGAGAACATATGATGCTTGTTGAATGATTCGCAGAAACATCAGATACAAGTTCAAGCAATTCTACTTAAATTATTCTACTTACTTATTGTATTTTTACATTGCATACTTTTTTGTCAGTGCTTATACTCATGGACTTTTTTTTTTTTGCAACCAGTCGCCTCCTGTTGGTCATTTGAAATAATAACAATAATAAAAACCTCTTGATTCTACACACTGGTCCATTAAGTAGGATTATGAATGAAGGAATTTTACTTGTAATGGAGTATTTCCACACCGCTGTGCTGGTACTTTACTTCCTTACATAAAGGATAGGAACACAACGTCAGAAACTCAGCGTCGGTGTTAAAATGTTGAAATCACTACGGTACCTCCGGCTGTGGCAGGACGGCCTCCCCCCACTCAGCCTTCCTGAGGAGACACCTCTGAGCCTGCTTCAGACTCTTCTCATACATCTCCATCTGACCCAGGATCACCTGACAGGATGGATGGACACACAGAAGAAGCTGGGTTCAAACATTTCAGATCTTTGGAGCTTTGGGGAGTTTCAAGGCCACCATTTATTATAATTAAACAAATCTTCACCTGTGTGTATTTGTCTGGGTCCACCCCTCGTGGACAGAAGGGAACCCCCCAGTAGTAGCAAACCGTCGGCCCGCCTGCAGGCTCCCCGGGTGGGGAAGACGCCCTGCTGACCGCTCCCTGCCTGCTGATTGGCTGCGGTTCTCCACTTGTAGTGGCCAGCTGCTGCCGCTGCCGTCCAGCGGACGAGGAGGAGGGAGAAGGTCTGAAGTGTGGAAACATAGAGAGTTACGGTGAGCAAACAGACGTCCTTCAACTTTTTTATTAGACAAGAATGTAAACTAGGTACATTAATCACTCAAGTACTATAATCAAGTACAAATACTTGTATTTTACTTCTCACTCCACCACAATTCAAAGACAACTACAAGAGTAAAATACTGTTTTGACATTAATGCATGAGTAACAATCATCTAATTATATAATAGTGGAATAACTGAATACTTACTCAGAAAATTACTATAACTGACTGTGGAAAACCTCCCGTTTAAGCCCATTAACATGATACAAAAGTTGTGATCCCATGATGTGGTCGACGTTTTGTCTACCTGCAGTTGATCCCTGGAGAAGCTGCAGACACGTGATTCCAGGAGGCTTCCTCACTGTCGGCCTGCTGAGGTCTCTCCTCTGGGAAGACTGGGCTGGGGGAGCCAACCGGCTGCAACAGAACGACAATATTTTGTGGATTTTACCGATAAAATCAGCATTTTTATCATACTTCTATTTCTAACATAGTCGATTAACTACTGGTCTTCAACAGTGAGAAAGCGCCCGCACCGTGACGTCGTCGTCAGACCAGAGTAGCGTCATATCGCTGGTGAGCTTCGTCTCGTCCGAGCTCCACTCTTTGGATATTTCATTCTGCTCCTCCTTCTCCTCTGCGTCGTCTAAAACCAGGAAACACCCAGAGACCAACAGGCTCACTGCTTCTTCATGCATCACAAATCTGATGAAGATGAATTAGGACGAGATGGCTCCGGAGAGCAGAGAGTTTTCACTGTACCTGACTTAGATGAATTAGTAAACCTGTCATCTCGATTGTGATCAGTCTTACTGTCCTTTTTTCAAAAGAAGAACAGAGAAAAATCAATGGATGTTATGACCGAAATACTGCAAAAAAATTACAAAAAATCAAATAAATCCTGTAAAAAACTATATATTTCCAAACAACATATACAATCATAATAAATCGAAAAAGACTTTGATAAAATTTCATAATAGCATCAGAATGCTTGCTACTGATGGGGTAAAAAGACTTTTTATCCTCAGACTCAAAAGGCCCGTCGTTTCAGGCGGCGCTCTACGATCCGATAACCACTTCGTTTGACGCCTGAACTCACCTCCTTCGCGCTCTGAGACGGATCCCTGCCGGTTGTGGTTGAATTCCCTTCACCGTCTGAACCTTCGACCTCTGCAGCTGAAGGACTCCCGGAGCGTTTCTGTTCACGGAGATGAATCTTCCGTCGTCGTCCAGTCCTGCCGAACACTGGGCTCGTACGACACCCACGACTCTGCTCGGTCTTTCCTTCGCCAGTCTCTGAGAATATAGGACTTTTGCAGGTTGCTGAACTTTCAGGAGGTGGGAAGTTCTGAGGAAGGCCGGGGCTTCTTGGGAATACTGGCCTCCCGGGCCGACAGGACCCCACAGAGGGGGTTAAACTGTCCTGAGAAGAGAACATGAACCCTGAGTTACGGACACTGACTTGGGGTTTGCAGGCACTTCTTGGAGACGTCTCATGAGTATTCCTGCCAAATACCGGACTTTTAAAATACTCTGGACACGGCTCCGTCTCCCAGTCCTCTCCCTGATCAGTCTCTGAGAAGACGGGACTCTTGGACAAAGTGTGGTCATTGGGGCGTTTGGGGCTTTGGGGTTGAGCAGGCGGAGACTTTGGAGTCGCGGTCCAGCCGTCCTGAGAGCACAACACGAACCCTGAGGTTCTGCAGGTCTCCAGTAGGTGCTGGCTCAGCTGGGGGACGTGAACCTCGGCTCTGCAGCCGGTGGAAGGGAAGACCGGGGATTTAGGGAGCGGACAGTCGTCAATCTGGATCGAGTCCGAGCTCTGATTCAGTGTGGAGAGAAGAGAAAGACATAGATTATCATTTATTTGGAGTTGTGTAGGAATGTAACACAATTATTTTTCACTATTTTCTAATCAATGAAAAGGCAACAAATAAATGTTTTGAACGTACCTGCGGTGAGTCCAGACGCACCGAGAGACACTCTGAGCTGCAGGGTGAAGCCTGAGAGTGCATTTTCTGAGTCAAGTCTTGAATCTCCAGCAAAGGACTTCCTTCTTTCCTTTTCCGCTTCTTATTCCTGCTGTTACTTTGATGTCCAGTTCCTTTTGCCCCTGGGAAGACAAGACAGCAAGTTTATGTTACTTGTCAGTGTTGATGCAGAAGGACACTAAACGTTGCAGGTTATTTAACATCATAAGGGACTCACCTTGGTCCAGGTCCATCTCTGGCGTGCAGACTTCCTCCGATGCGCCCCGATCGATGCCAGACACCGTCTTTCCATTTGAGTACAAGTGTTTCCGTCGAGAGCCGAGTGCTGAGACCCTGGGTGCGGTCTCAGCATCATCGATCTGGCTTTGAGTTTGGGACGACATCTACGAGAGGAAAACCACAAAGGGACACTATTTTGATTTTTTCAACCAGATTCATGTAATGAGTGTAAAAAAAAAAAAGTCACATCCGCTTTTCTTTCAGAAGTTATAAGAAAAGACGGTGACATTCAACCTCAAAAAAAGACAACATTTCTTCAACTTCTTCTCAGTAAATGTATATAATTTAATCATACTATCTATGGATTTGGACCATGTCTAGCATTGTGTACACTCTGAGAATTTGCTATGGAGCAGTAGTTGTACAAATACTGTAGTAACACAGTAAAATTCTGCATCCTCCAGTTCCCAAGACTGAACATCATAATATTCCTTGAAGAGAAGATTGAAAAAAACCCCTAACAAACCCTGACTCGTCTGTACTCACACTCTCTTCGATCGCTTTCATCATGGCCTCTTCCTCCTGCTGCAGTCTGATTGCAGTGACGCTGGCTTCCTGTTCACTCAGACGCAGAGCCAAGTCCATCATCTCCTCCTCCGTCATCTCTGAGAACAACAGCGAACTTCAAGGTCGAATACATCACAGACATTTTAAATGTCACTCATACAGTGACTTAATAAGTTTAGATTACGCTTTAGATAGCTTTGACTTTTGTCAAGTTTTTAAAAACATCAAAAGATGATGCGCAGTATTATTTGCCCAACAGAAATCTACTATCTATAATCTACAACTATTTGTTTTATTTATTAGCATTCATCAAACAAAGATCAAAGTATTTGTCATTTTTAATATTTATGTTCATGGGAGGAACACCTTAGCTACTAGCTATACCAACAAAAAAAAAACACTTGCCTACTTCAAGGGAGTCGGACTAGATTTACTCGCCTGATATGTTTTTTTATTCGCCCCATGCAAACTTTATTGATCCGTTACGTACCTTTAGGTTTATTTGCCCTCTCTCTCTTATGCTTTCCTCTCGATGAAGATGGCAGAGGTGATGATGAGAGCTCGTCCTGGAAAAACAAACGGTCAAAGATCCGTGTTTACTGGGGAGTAATTGTTTTTAGCTGAAGAAATCAACAAACTTTCACAATTTCACACAATTATCTCTCATCATTTACTAATCCACTGTCTGCTCTGTTAAACATTTATTCAAGAATGTTGACAGAAACTACACGAAAGCTGCAGAGAAACGAGCTTCATTCATTGTCAGCCGATTCTAGCTTTTGTTCACATTTCTTTACATTGTCGTCCTGGTCGTCCTCGTCCTCCTGTGTGTTTTTGTCAATCTGTTGGCTTCCAGAGGGAATGTCGCTGGCCTCCTTGAGTATTTGCTTCCTCAAAGCCATCCTGGTCGTCTCCTGAGAATCTCTGACAAACAAAAGAGACAAAACAGCTTCAAACATCGTAGAAAATGTAGCTCTCCTGCTTACTTTTTTTTGGTTGCAAAATACTGGATTTGCAAACTAGCTTGTTTTTGCATTCAGTTTTAAAGCATTTACACTTGTAATGAATGAACATGTCACTAAAACGGCTCTTTGGTTGGTTGTTAGATCTGTTTGTTAGTTTGTTGCCCTACTTTTTTCACAAAATACTTCACTTTCTTCTTCAAAATGTATCTATTAACTAGTTAGTCAAGTCATATAATAATCAATTAGATCCTAATATATAAACATGCCTGCCTTGTTTACATTTACAGTGAAGTGTAAAATAACTGGTGTCATCATAATAACACAAATCACTTTCCTGAATCAATAACTTGATTAAATCACAGCTTCAATATCACGGTTTGAGAATGTATTAAACTTAAAAAACCCGGAATTACTGCAATGTTGATAATAGCAGCGCACCGACTCTCAGCAGCCGTTAACGACGTTTACCTGATGATGATGAAGATTGTGCTCTTCCTCCTCGCATCTGTCCGGCTGTGACGGGACCCTAAACTACCATGTGTGTTTTAAATAGTTTAAACAAAAAAAGAGCTTCGTGAGAAGCGGCGAAACGGATCTAATACAGATTAAATGCTTCACTGATACGCAACATGCTCATGTTTAAAACCTCATTCGCAGTAAAAAATAAAAATCGTCAGTTAAAGTTAGCTTACATAGCGCGAGAACATAACAAGGAAACAAACTGAAACACATGAAACCCTAAAAAAACAGCACATAAAGTTCGCATTTTTCCGTTCCATTACTCGTATATTTAACTCACGTCGCGTGTTTTTTGTTTTTGTTCAACAACTACGTAAAACACCAACAAACCCAACAATATTCAGTACTGAACCACTCACAGCAGTTTCAGTCACTTTCGCGGCGCCATGTTTGTTTCTGTTCATCACGTGACTGTTACGTATGGCGCGAGCTTCACGCTGCCTTCAGGGACTGTTGGCCAATGGTGCCTTCATTGACCATGACAAGTAGCGGTAGTAGATAGATAGATAGCGCAACACTGCCATCTCGCGGTGGTGAGGGAAAACACAGATGGACAACAGATTACAATGTTGGTAAAATGTCTCATTCTGTATAGTCCGGGGGAAAGTATATTTTTGTGGATGTTTTATATGTTCACACTTTATATTTAACCGTTTTATGTATTTGTTACGATTTATGCTAACCATTTGAGCATAAACTATGAGTTGTTTGTGCCTAAAATCGTATTTTAGCGACCGAGTAAACTTTGTGAGAGCGAAACTAGCTTAATTGTTACACGCGTCCATGTGTTATTATTCGGACTCTTTATCCGAGACCAGAGATTTCCCTTCGTCATTCCCCACTGGCAATGCTGTGTTGCAGGTTGTAAGATTGTAAGTTTACTTTTTATTTTATCAAAGCTGTAGTGATACATTCACCTCAACCAGTTAACGCAGTAAAATGCTGGATACATGTTTACACAACGGTAATTATTATACAATTAGACGTTGATGTGAAAGTGCAAATCGGCTGCATAACGAGTACTTTTTTCTTTCAATAATTTTAATACTTGAAGTACATTTAACCGAAGACAAACGTTCTCAAGAAAAAAAAAAAAATGAACTCCCCGTCGGGGAATCGAACCCCGGTCTTCCGCGTGACAGGCGGAGATACTGTCCACTATACTAACGAGGAAGGGTGTGAATGGCGCTGTTGGGTGGCATTTTTCTATACTACATGTATACATACAGTCTCCGCCTGATTTCTATTATGGAATTAACGAGTCCTTCACACTACTAAATCGCTTATTCACTGACTTCGAGAACTCTATGGTGTCCGTGTAACATACGTGTATATACTTTCTGGCCTTCAAGCGATTGTGGGCGCTGTGTTTAACACTTATACCTAAGTAAGAATTTGAACATGTGACAGGAAACACGTTCTCGTGAAATTGTCATGTCCTTTTAGCAACTGTCACCATGTGATTCCCTAAAAATACACAGACATGTACTTATACGGTTTTACGGTCATTTAAAAAGACCGTAAAACTGTATAGCCATGTCTGTCCTGTCATTTTTAGGGACACTAGTGGATCTAATCCATTTCTATAGACGAGGTACCAGTGATCACATTTCAGGCTAAAAGAATGACATGTAGGCGAATCTTCACTTGTCAATTTATGTCCTTACTTAGTATGAAAAGTGTTAAAACACGCCCACAAGCTTGGCAGAAATATATTACATCGTAGTGTTAGACTACCATAGATTCTCGAAGTCAGTGAATTTAAGGATTTGTGTATGTGTTAATTATAATAGAAATCAGGCGGAGACTGTATGTATACATGTAGTATACAAAAACGCCACCAAACAGCGGCGTTTACACCCTTCCTCGTTAGTATAGTGGACAGTATCTCCGCCTGTCACGCGGAAGACCGGGGTTCGATTCCCCGACGGGGAGTTCATTTTCTTTTTTTTTTTTTTCCCATTTAACACCATTTAAGGAACAACGAAAAAGTGTTTTGTAGTGAATTTCAATTTACAAACATACTCTTAATCCAAACAATAACAACAAGTTTGAGTATTGAATAGGTAGATCAGTAGTGTGAATGTGTAAATAACAGTAAAAAAGGCTGCCATGTGCCTTGCCCTGAACAGTCTCCCTGGACCGGACCAGCACTATTGTTGTAATATTTAAAGGTTAAATAAAGGTATACAAAATATAAAATATACAGGAAACAGATGAATAAACGTGCAATGGAAATGTGTTTACATGTCTAGAAATTGATATTTACTGATTTCTGTCCATCTATCCAGACACAAAGAAAAGTAGACACAGTGTAAAATACATGTTGACAAATAGAAATATTGAAAAATGTCCCAGTTAATAAGAAACATGTATTTATTACATTATGCATATAGTCATATTTATTTTTCTACTTATATAGTTATCATTATACTGTATGTATTAACATACCAGGATCAAGTTTTTAAATACATTTATTTTATACATCCCAACATCCAGACATGATTGTCACAACTTCCTGCTCACACACAGACAATAATGGCTGATGTGACACTTGGAACATAAAGTCATTAAGCAAACAAGTAAACAGTTCACTGACAGTGTTTGTGACACAACAAGGAATCCTTAAAATACAGTGTTATTATTAATAATAATAATAATAATAATAATAATAATACGAAGAAGAAGAAGAAGAAGAAGAAGAAGAAGAAGAAGAAGAAGAAGAAAAAGAAAAATGATCCATCCAATTGAAGCTTGACTTTACAGCATTGGTTCTGGAGTCTAATGCATGCAAGGTTAAAAATGTATATTAATGAAACCAGGGAAGCTGCAGGAAGTGTGTTTTAAAGAGTTTGAAGTGTTTGTGAGTGTGAAATGTAATAATCAGTGGTGATACTTTCAAATATATCTACTTGCGGGAATGACGTTAGCTCTGCAGGTATTTGGTCTTAAACCAAAGTATTGGAATAATTAAAATGTTGGAAAAAATGGATCATCAAAGCTCTTACAATTCACCCTACAAGTATCACGAATGGCTGAACCAAATTTCATAGCGATCTATCAGAAAAAGTTTGAGATATTTAATTTAAAAACTTGCCGTGTGTTTTGTCCAGAGTCTAATACCACAACAAAAGTAAGGAAATGATAAATACAAACAACTACATAAAAATCAGAATTAACAGTGTTAACAACCGACCCTCTTTCAGGACGCAAGAGGCAAAGCGGAGATAGATAAATCTGTACACTAAAATAAAAAAAACATCAAAATTAAACGAGCAGGAGTTGGGACAAGAGTGCAACTGCATAGGGAGAACATGTTCTCTTAGTTTCTTTATTCTGAAATGCAATGACATCAATGGTTCAAGTGTTCTTTTAGCCTCATGAATAATAATAAGCAATAACGTTGTGGTAAAAACATGAAACCGGAATGATTATTAAAAACAAAAGCGGAGCCGTTTTGTTGTTCGGAGTTTATTTCTTCATTCAGCTTCCAGATTGAGGTGAAATTCCAAACATCTGCCGATTGACTTGCATACAAGATTTTAGTACCTTTCTGGGAATTATGTGGCTCAGTGGATTATATTTGTGCCAATAAAGTAATCCAGACGGTAGTCCCATGCTGGATTAACACTACCAAGGTCCCAGGTTTGTGGTAATTTGATTTTAATACATTAATATCGTAATTTAGGAGCATGCAGCACAATATAAAGTAAAAAAGGTGCATCTAAAGCACAGTGAAGTATTTAATTAACATATTTTTAACAACTATATCAGTAATAATACTGTCTATAAATAGTATCAAAAGGTCGAAATTTTAGTCTATTTTACGTACAATTTGGGGTCATGACGAACAATAAACTGCAGTGAGTTTGTTTTAATATAACTGGAGTGGTATTTTTTATTCATATGTTGTTGTTAACCGTAGTCGTGACTGAGACTCATAATATAATATAACATTTGTTGGATGGAATCCACCTGTTTATGAAAAATTTGTCCAGGAAATTAAAAAAAGGAAAAATTAAGTAGGTAAAAATTAAAGTTTTTGCACAGCTTTACCAAACAACTGAGGATGCTTAACTTGATTTTCTGAGAACATTTTGATCATTTGGTCAACCTGGGACTGTTGGGCAGTTGATAATCCAGCTTTAAATATCGGACCAGTTTATTCCGATTTAAAGAACAGTGTTTTAATCAATAATCAGCCATAATATTTGATTTTTTAATAAAAGAAATCTAACATCCAATCAGGGCCACATCATCTTTGTTAGCATGCTAACGGGGCGGCTCATGCCTGATGAACGCTAATAATAAATGTATGTTTTACATCACGTTTCGTGGAGAGAAAAATCACGGGAATAAAAGCGGACTTCGTTACCATGCGGATAATTTCTCTGGTTAGCTGAGAGATGTCGAGTGTTTCTATCATTACTACTCTGGAGAAAACATTTTTTACAGATGGTAAACATGCGTCGGTAATTAAAGAATAATACCCTTGATGACGTTCTTCGCTGTGATAATACTGAAAATACAAACAGCGATGCAGGAGTGTGAGCAGACGGAGTTTTACTTTCCAAATTTTGTTTTGAAAAATTTGGGTAATAGTTAGCTTCAGAGAGGATGGCTAGCTGCCTATTTAGCTAGCTAGTCTCTCTGGTCTCCTAGCAACAAGGAGAGAGGCAGAGGGACTGTAGAACCAACCGTCTGCTGTTGGGCTGATTTTTTTTTTGTGGAGTATGAAAGCATGGTGGAATTATCAAGATAGCTAGCTAACTAGCCAGATGTTAAAAAAAAAAAAAAAATAGTGGTTCCCCTTCAAAGTTTAATGGTTTCTTCCTTGGCCTATGCTACATCATCCCACCAAGTAGTAGAACCTGTAGAATCGGCATAATCCTGTTGACAAATAAAACCAAAAAGTTAACCTACTTGTTGGCGTGCGCGAGTCTTTTCTTTTAAGAACCGGGCGAGCTGTTTCCACCTGCTTCCAGTCGTCATGCTAAGCTAAACTAAGATAATTTGGCATCAATGTGGCATCAATCTTCTAATTTAACTTTCAGCAAGGCAACGAGCAAGTCCTTTAAAGAGCAGTGACAATGTTGGTAAACAAACAGTATGGTTTATACATTTTTTTGTGTAAAAAACAACAATGCTATATGAGCATAAATTAGCTAGCAGCTGCATTAGCACGTTTAGGAATATTTTGAGAAATAAAATTCTAGTTCTAGCTTCACATGGCCACTGAATCACATTGAAGATGTCCTCCTGGGTGTTACTTCTATAATATATACACTATATAATTATAAAAAAGACTATTTGGGTTTTTACAGGGTTGACAATGTGGGTAAAAAACTTGAGTTTGTTTCAGGTTTACTTGTATTTTTCTTTTTTCTTGGATTGTTGGATCACTGTTTGGACTCTTCGATAAACGGATTCACATTCGTCAGCTCTCTGACCAGGTTAACTTGGCTTCTTAAAGGTGCAGTCTCTCATTCTTTAGGGAAATCCTCTTGTTTTCTCGTGTTTGTGACTAATTTCAAAGTAATGGTGCTGAATCAGATTGGTCGTCACGGCGATGGCAAAAACGCATGTTCAGGGAAGCAGTGTCGGCAGTGAGAAACTGATCTGGAAAATCTCTTTCAATTTCAAAATAAAAGTCAGAGATGGAAGTGAGGGATGTGAGAGCGGCGCCTCACAGTGGAATATGTTACATTATATAAACCAAAGTTCCTCTCTCTCTCTTTACAGGTCGGTGTGCCGTTGTGTTCGGTCATTTTTAAAAATGAGGTCCTTTTTTGGACGTTTCTCACTTCTTCACCAGGTCAGTTTAAGACTTTTTGTTTGGTTCAGGATTGAGATTGGAGTTTGGATTAAAGGACCATACCGCTGATTTGACATGTTTCAGTCCAGAGCTCAGACCTGCCGTATTTATTGCTAGATCACGTTATGTGGAGCGTTGATGGAGCAGCTACAGTGTTAGCGTAGCCTAGCACAAATCCACCCAGACTACATTCAGAAAAGAAGCTTTTTAAAAGTGCTTTTTCTTGTCGTCTTGCAGACAGACCTAACGAAGCATGACTCAGGCTTTTTATAAATCACCATCATTCTGTAGTAGTTTCGAGCAAATTTTTTAAATCTGTTTATTGCAATTAAATCACAGCTTTCTAGGGTTGATAGATATTTAATTATCATGTTTACTCTAAGAGTCTAATGGTTTGCCCAGAGATAATTTTCTATTTCATTTTTATAGCTAATTTAAATACTTCTAGGTGTGTTTTTGATCTTTTCCTCTGCCCCGCTTGGTCTTTAGAATTTTTAATTATTAATGGCAGTTTGCAGATTTTTCTCTAAAACATAGTATGCAGTATTTTTTCTTATATGTGATTTTTAGATGATTAAAAACAGAGGTATGGTCCTTTCAGGATTGGTTTCAGGGCTGAGCAGAGATTAAGGGTGGAACGTCCTCATAAGGATATGTATGTGTGGACAGCAGGCACATCTATAAGTTGATTGAACTCCAGTGTGTGTGTGTGTGTGTGTGTGTGTGTGTGTGCGAGTTTACAGCCTATTAGTAAATACATGTATTATTTATAGTGAGTGGCACGGCGTTCCTTTTGTTTTCCGGCAGTGAAAATGACTTGTTCATGCGTCTGTCCTCATGTTTATGTCTTCATGCAGGGTTCTGCTTTGCATCGTGTGTGTCTGTGTTTGCGTGCTTCACTGCTTCTCTATCAGCGGGTGCAGTTCAGCTTTCCGAACCCGGGCAGCGTGACGCGTCCGTGGGTGTAGATGTCGCGGTCGGAGCCCTGGTTCATCCGCTTGACCAGGTTCTTCTCGTACAGCAGAGGGTGGTAGGCGCCGAGCGTGCAGGCGGCGTCGTAGAAGCGCTGGTAGTAATGGCAGAGCTCCGTCTTCCTGCGCGACGGCAGGAACTCGTACACGTGCACCACCTCGCACAGTGACATCATCAGGACGGTTCCTTCAGCGGGAAAATGGGAGGCGAACATGTGATATGAGTTTTCAGTAAGGATCGTCGTCACTTCTTCGCTGTCCTCTTTCTTAACTTAATCTAAGCGTTCTATTTACCATACTCTAGTTTTTTACTGTTCTCTAGTGCTGAGGTCTTCAACAGGGGGTCCGGGACCCCCTAGGGGTCCACAGAGTTACTGCAGGGGGTCCTCGAAATTATTTGATCCCAAATTTTTCTTCCAAAAATTAAAATATGTCCCAAAATACACATTCACATGAATACAACCTATAGTAAGCAAATGTAAATCTTACTGTTTGTTTAATATTATGTTGAGAAATTGTGATGTAGAAATTCCTAAATAGAGTTAAAATAAGAATCTGTTAACAGTTATTATTTTGATGGCTTAGCATTGTTTACATACCTCATTAAACGTACTGTTATACATGACACTAAAGGCTGCACTACACATTATTATTGGCCCGGTTTGATGAGGAAGACTATTTTATATGATATATAATAGGGGGTCCCTCCACCAGGTCACTCTTGGGGGTCTGAAAACGTTGAAGACTTGCATTTCTTTACTATCCTCTAATGCTGTTTAGAAACATTCACAGCCATCTCAGCCTCTCTTTATCTTTCACCAGACAAATCAAACGCTTTAATGCGAGCGTCGACGTCTCACGTACCGAGCAGGCCGGAGGAGGGCGGGTTCTTCTGGATGGGCTCGGCCATGTTGTCCTGTATTCGTTGCCAGACCTGCCACTCGAAGCGGGGGTGCAGGATGTAGAAGGGCTGCATGGGATGAAGCCTCCTGTATCGCTGGTACTGGGTGAAGATGGGGTAGTCTGTCCTGTTGTACCACTGTGGAGGACGACACATAGCGAGTACTGTTAGGGGTACTGTTAGGAGTGGGGGGGATCCACCCCTCGATCTTGTGTGTAAACATCACCTGAGTGAGGTCAGCAGAGAAGGGGGCGGGGTCCCAGGCCACCAGAGCACCTGAGCTGTACAGAGAGCTGGACAGGAAACGATGGTCATCAGACGCCATCACCTGTACGACGAGGAAACATTAATTTCAAATGCATGATATCCACACGATAGCACACATCTGAATACATATAATAAAATAAACCATTCTATTATGCTTTCTTGAACAATTCTGCATCGATGCATTTAAGTCTATTATCGATTATTGTTTTATTAAACATTTTAATTTTTTTTTTCCAAATTTAACATAACTAATGTAGCACATAAACTGTATCATACAAATAGGAATTCGCCTGAAAGATTTGAAGGAATTCTCATTATATTTCACTCCAAAATAGAGATGCATCGAGAATAGTTTAATAATCGAATCATGAGATTCCCACCACTAATAAATAATCGTTAAACTTGTATTATGCCCCTGTAAACTGTCTCTCTTTGTCTGAACGGGTGATTTAACAGTCATGCATCATGTTCACCTGCGAGTTGATGAGGCGGATCGTGGTTTTAGAGCCCACATCCTTCTCGAAGCCGGTGGTCGGCGCCGCGTTGAAGCGCAGCACGGCGTCATGAGAGTCTTAAATTTGATAATAGATATCACACATTTTAGAAGACACAGACCATTACTGATGCAATGCATTTTTCTCTTTTTTTTCTCTCTCTGAACACAAAAGTAGAAACAGTAAATGAAAAACGTTTATAGAACATAAGAGTGATCAACATCTCACCTATCTCTTTGCCGAGTCCGGAGTAGCGGAGCGAGCCTGCCGATGACACCACAGCGCAGCTCCTGTACGGCCCGAGGTCAGAGGACAGCGACTTTGGTGGCAGCTGGGTGGCCCAGGCCAGCGACGAGAAGGGCTGGAGGTCAGGGGTCAAAGTCGTGACCTCGACGTTGTCCTTCAGCTGGCAGAGAAGTTTTGGACCACTCAGCTTGGGCCTGCTGGACACACCGCCAGGACCGGAGAACTCCACCCCGTACTTATTCATCGCCTGACAGGAAAAACAGACACAACAGGAAACCATTGTTTTGAAGGTCAGTTGAATTTTGAGACTAAACTCAAAAGTGAATTCTCAGTATTCAGACCTCACCTGATAATTCTGCACCACCTTCCTCAGCCTGTTTCCCAGCATGCTGCTGGACATCTCGTCGTCCCACACCTCTCCCAAGAGCCCGTGAGGGCCGAAGAACTCGGCGTCCCCCACTCGGCCGCTCAGCTCCCCCCGCCGCCGGCCTCCGAACAGGGTCTCCAGCGCACGCGTGAAGGGGCGAGGCAGCAGGCGGGCGAAAAACCCGGAGGGCTCCCGCTCCCTCGGCTTCCGCTTCGACGTCGTCTCCACGGCTTCGTGGGTCTGGTTCGGAGAGGAGAGGACTGGGATCGGACGGTGGGGGTCACCCGGGACGACCCCCGGGAGCTTCTGGGGGTCGATGTACATGGGCTTGCCGCCGCCTCGCAGCACCTGAGGGAGTCAGAGGGACGACTGTGTCAAGTTCGTTAGGTCAGAAATCCAGGGCTTGTATTCATTAATGTTCTAATGGAAGGAAATCAAACCCAACTGGTATAAAATTCCCTTATTTGGTTTGACTTTTAAGACTAGGAGTAAAATCATTTCATCAATTTTCCTAAAAAGAAATCTCTCGGATCTACGCTCGTGAAACATAGCGACAGGACCTTGATGACCGAGTGTGCGCGAGGCTGAGCCCGGGTTCGCGCCCGGACCCCGAAGATGGCGTCGGTGACGGGCACGCTGTTCTCGGCACAGATGGCGTAGAGCAGAGCCATGGAGATGCAGAAGAAGGCCATGCAGAGAACGCCGCGGCGAGCCCGGCGCCTCAGCCGCCACAGCAGGCTGACTCTGTCCATCGCCGCCCCGGGGATCTGCAGAGGACGCTCACAGTTTACTGTCTGGTAAGTCCGCCCAGACCTCTGAAGTGCATCAACAACACAAAAACAAAAACACCATGGCAACAGTTAGAACAATTAAAAATCATTTAAAAAATGTATATAAATTCTTCAATATAAATGAATAAATTACATTTTATGCGACGCTTTGTGTTGCGCTTTAGTTTGACCTATTTATTTATAGATTAATATTTTAGTTTGCAAGTTCTTCTCCTAAATTGTCTATTAATTATTTAAATGATTTATATATTATAGTTAATTAATTTGTCAAATGGTTGTTATTTATCTCTCTTTTAAAACTGCATTTTCAAATTGTTTTTGAAATTCAATAATGTATTCAGGTCTTAATCTATTTGAAATCATGTATATATATATATATATATATATATATATATATATATATATATAAATAATTTTATTTGGTTTACTTTTTTATGAATTTCTGTTTAGTTGGGATTAGTTCAGAAGGAATTAAATGCTTTAAAATTATTTCCATGGCACTTATGGTCCTCCATATTTCCATTGAAAGTGTCTTACATAATACCTCTGGATGACCCGGAATTGACAGCCTTTTTAAAATGAGATGCTTTCTTCAAACACAAGCTGGCATTTTTCGAACTGAACCGTTGCTTCTTGATCCTGAAAGTGAGTGAGTTAAACAACAAAGAAGAACAAGGACATGGGAGTGTGCCATCATCGCCCCGGGTGATGGGTGAAATCAGGGGGAAAGAGCAGGGAGGAGGAGGAGGAGGAGGAGGAGGAAGAAGAAAGTGGCTTGGTTCATCAGAGGATGGAAAAGGAGGAGGGGAGAGGGGAGAAAGAGAAATCGGGAGGTCAACGTTGGCCTTTTTTTTTTAAGTCAGTCACATTTAATGGATATAAAAATAATAATGATAATAATAATATTGTGAAATAATTATACAGAAGGGACATTTATTTACAAAAAGGTGTTAATTAAATATGAAATTAAACTTCCCTTTTAAATGGAGAACATTTGCCAAAAATGTCGACAAATGTCAAGATGTAGCCCACAGCAGACATAAAAATACTAACTAACACAAAAATATTAACTTGCATTATAATAGATCTGTCTGAGAAAAACAAAAAAAGCCAGACATAATAACCACCATCATTTCTTTCTCCAGCCTGAGTGCTGAAGAGTGAGGCTCCGTCTGAGAAAAACAGTAGTGTTACAGTGAAATTTAATGACTGGGCCATGATAACTCCCTGCAGGGGAGGAAGGTGGTCTAACTATGACTCAGCGTTTACTGCAGCAGGTAGAATGCACTGGGATTATTTTCTCTTCTTAATTTTGTCATTCATGCTGTTAGGAAATCAGCAGTTACTACGGGTAACAAACTTTTGGGTCACCAGTTAACATGGGCACTCGTTGCACTGGAACACCTGTTGCTACGAAACGGTCGTCATCCTGTTTGATTTCTGCAGAACCGGAGTCTGTTGGCAATATCGATTCGCGATGAAACTATTTGAGACATTTTGATGCTGGTAACAGCTTTTAACTCTGGACGGATGGCACGGCAGCTTCCAGTGGAGACCCCACCTGGCCCGGGACCACCTATGGATGCCCCCAGGAGGAAGTAGCTTTACATACAAATATATATGCTACACAACGTGGCCAAATAGACCAGAAGGAGACAAGAATCGATGGAATCCATTGCATACAGAGATGCACACGCCTGCCAGTTCGGCTGCACACGAGAGCAGAGGACTTATAAAATCAATATGTTCCCGCTGTGTAATTTGTGTAAACATACAGCAGCTGTTTCTTTTTGTTTTTTTTCACACAGCGGCTCAATCAACAAGCTCTCATCTGTGCCATCGGACATCACTGCCAAACGAATAAACATCACAGCAGCAGTTTGATCTGAAACTGTGTGTCTGTTTGGACATAAAAGCTCGATCTGGATTTTTGAAAATCTGGATTAAAATGGAAATGACAAGTTCCATATTTTACAGTTAAAAAAATTCTGTCATATGGCGCTCAATGCTGTGGTAATAAACACGAAAAAAAAACAAGAAATTAAGACAAAATGTCACAAAAATTTGTTCCCAAACAAACAAATAAATGTAAACTTCTTTCTTTTGGGATTGTTAAATTAGTAAAAAATGTGAGCTGATGGTAGTTTTGCAGAAATACATTAAATTTATTGAAAGTTTTAAAATATTGATATTATGAAACGTCAGAGGTTCACCAAAGTTCTGCTAAGCCATCCAATAGTTGATGTGATATTTCGGATATATGCCACTGATATTTCCATCCTGTTTTTAATTAAAAAAAAATACAGTTTTAATCAATCAAAGTTTTTGCAGATTTATTTTTCTGTCAACATTAATCGGTTCAGCTTCAGCTGAATCACATGAAGTCTTGGGCATTAATCGCCAAATTAACGTCTTTAAACGAAAACTCCCAACAGATTCAAATGCGAAGCTTCGTATTTAGGAGGCTGAAGCCAAAAGTGTGCTTCATAGCCTGGAGATTCTGAATCTGACGTAGAACAAACACTTTCTCTGTGGAGGTTTACTGAAATGAAACCCTGTGAAGTCTGTTTTCAGAGAATAAACCATCATCACTTCCAGCTGGGCTGCAACAAAGTGACGGAAAAGATTTCAATGAGTGACCTCAGTGATAAAAGAAAGAGGCTTTTGTGCAAAAACAGCTGCTTCCACTTTGCTTCAATTGAAGGAAGTTAGCAAGTTTGCATCCTCTCAAACTCAGATTTTATCAAATGATGAACTTCCAGACATGCTGATGCCCCCTCTTATTTAATTTGCTTATATTTTGTATGTTTCAAAACAACTATTGTTGAATTCAACAAAACATGTTGGATATTCTGTCTTTTTTGGCTCCGTGTTTGGTCTCCACCCACTCCAGAGGGAAATCTCTGTCTCTTTAGCTGCTTTACGCTCCACTATGTTCACCAGCGAGTCTCTAAAGGCCTTGAAACACCGGGGGCATTTTAAAAAACGCACTTCTACAAACAGGCTTTTATATCGAAAAATGTCAAAGGATGCAAAGCCGAACCGTAGTCCAAACCAAGACGGGTAGAAGTTATTACTCCTTTCAACCTTAACAAAAAAGGAAGTGCAGATCACATCCACTCTTTCTGTTTTTACCTTTCACAATAAAAGCCCTAGACACACTGTTTATACTCAAAGGGCATTTCACTCAAAGGAAACTCAATAATAGCTTACAGTAGTAGTTTAAAAAATGATATAATTACATGTAATATTACAGGATTCCCCCTGTGGTGATGAGCAGCTGTGGGTTTTTATATTTAATTTATCCTGATCCCAGTGCTATATCAATAAAACTGTATATATTATTAGTTTAGACTGTTTATCGATCACAGCAGCTTTGAGTTCTGCAGATTTTAATCAATACCAGCATCATCGGAGGTGTGGCTCACACAGCTGTGGACCTGCAACATGGCTGCCGGAGGATGTGATGCCCGCATGAATGAATGAATGAATGAATGAAACAGCTGCAGAGCTCCACAGCATCAGACAGATGGAGCTGTCACTTGATATCTGCTTAAAGATGTCACCCTAAATCCTCTGCCTTCACACAAACAGCAGGAAGCCAGAGGTGTGTGTGTGTGTGTGTGTGTGTGTTATGCATGGATTTATGCAGCCATACTCAAGATTAAAAGGTAGGAGTGTGTGTGTGTGTGTGTGTGTGTGTGTGTGTGTTTTAATCCGGCCTGGCGGAGTGAGAGGGAGTTACGTATGTGTCAGCAGCAGCAGCAAAGCTCCGAATCAAAACACGGAGCGGTTGATTGGTTGGTTGCCGTGGGCTACAGCGGGACGTTCACGCCTCAGCCAATCAGTGAACCAAATCCAGCTGGCAGAAAGTCATAAATTGCAGTTCAGTTCAGTGTGATGAAAAACACATACCATGAATGTGTGTAGCATGATGTCATAGTTGTTGCACGCTCCACATGTGGACTAAAAAGATCTCCGCATGTGAGCTGGTTTTTTCCCCGTTGCATTTCTTTTCGGGCACATGAGTGCAGTTTAAATCTGCATAATTAATGCGACTGTTTGGTGTGAATCATGTCACACGCGGCGGCTGTTACTACCGATGAGGCTGCGAGTCGTCTGCAGATCTTCACTCGCTAAAAAAAAAATCCTCACATGTCTGAGACGACTAGTACTTTTGTAATTCTCCTCCTACTTTTTTACTCCACCAGCTTTAGTTCCCTCCTCTCCAGGGAAAACCACGTATCTCCAGAGACGAGCGCAGCAGCGATATTAATCCAGAAACATCAGATGTATATCAGCAAAAAAAAGTTTAAGCGCATCATCAGCAACTTTTACGACAACAATACTTTTAAAGGCAGAGTAAACCAAATCAAAGTCCCGCCCCCTTCGTTCACACCTCTGTTCAAAGTCCCGCCCCCTTTATTCACATCTCTGTTCAAAGCCCCGCCCCCTTCATTCAGATTTCAAACAGGAAGTAAGCACTGATTTATGGTGCTTTAACAGAAAGTATTTTCTGGATAGAATCACCTACTCAACCTTTAAAGACATACTTTTACTTCAGGGAGACTTTTGAATGTAGTATTTTTTCAAATTGTGGTAGTACTTCCACAATACTTCCTCCATGGTGCTCAGTGTGGTGAACAGTGGTGATGTTACCTTGTAGCCCATCGTGTGTGTGTGTGGCACCGCACGCTGTGTTGCTGTTGTTGCTTAGGAACGGGCTGCTGCCTCCAGGTTTCCCCTCATTGCCTCTGTGGACAGAGATATACAGGTATATATATATATATATATATATAAAATATATTTGTAGGAAATATAATTGATCATTATGACTTATGTGTCAGGAAAAAAAAAACACCTGCCTGACGAAGATCTCTGTTAAATGGAAATGATAGCTAATAATAATAATAATACATAGGGAGTCCTCAATAGCAAATCTTAAATTTCACTTAAGAATTAATTGTGACAACTGGCTCAAAATCCTTTTATTTATTTATTTATTTAGGATTGTACACAGCAGGCAAGTTTTCATTAGTCCTTCCTGCTGGAAGCATGTCTTCACTATAATAAACCACAAACTGCCTCTCGAGTTACCTCATCTCTGCTCCTTATTGATCCTCATTTAATTTGTATTGTCTTCTGTATTTAATGGGTCAGCACTTTTGATGTCTTCGATGATATTAATAAATAATATTTTTTATGTAATAAGTACACGGGCAAGAAAGAAGGACCCACCATTAAAAAAATAATAATTATATATATTTGTAATGGATACAAATATGGTAAATAAGGTCTAGATAAAAGGAGGCCATCATCAGAGACCATGCAAGTCACCACGGGATCTTTTACAACAATACTGATATCGATGGATGGATGATCGATAGATCTCTCTGCATCTGTCTCTAGCGTAGCTCAACGCGTTTAGCTTATCTGAGGTGTTTTGCTGGTTTTCGTTGACCTGTGTTAGGTGATGCTCCTCCGTTAGCAGCCCGCCAACCGCGTCGTCCCCCCCCCTGATTTATCTTCGCTACGGTGCCGAGAAGGTTGTTGTTCCCGCCGCCGCCATGTTCCCGGTGAGTCCCGTCCGTCGCGGTGCTCTCACCGCCGCTGTCCGTCCGTCCGGTCCGAGGCCGCTATCGGTGTCCGGTGGCATTGGGGAGAAGTGCGAACCGGAGCGAGGCGACTCTCTCTCTTTCTGTCTCTCTGTCTCTCTCTCTCTCTCTCTCTCTCTGCGACCGCACACAGGCTGCTGCGCCGAGCGTCAAGTTAGCGGGAAGGAGAAGGATACGTTTCCGTCAGGATTTTCAAAATAAGGGCGGAAGATGGTTTCTTCTTTTTACTTGTACAATGGCATGAAAGGTTGCAAAAGTTGTACAACTATTACAATGTCAGATGTTGATGACAATAATCTGCAATGGTATATGTTACTACATATATTTACTCAACTATTTGGGGTATTTGTACTCTACTTGAGTATTTGCATTTTTATTCTACTTCATATATGTAATCCACTATATTTTGGAGGCAAATATTGTACTTTTTGATGCACTACATTTACTTCAAATGTTATTTTTTTTCCCCCATCGCCCATAACAAATTACTATCAAGAAGTAAATTAAAATGTAAATAAATACGGAGTAAAATAAAAAAGTAATAAATACACAAGTACTTTTTTTATATTTTTTATTTAACCTTTATTTAACCAGGAAAAGACTCATTGAGATTAAAAATCTCTTTTACAAGAGTGTTCTGGCCAAGACAGGCAGCAGCATTATCAGTCATACACACAACTAAAACACAAACATTAAAGACACAAAACAGCAACATTTGAAGGTCAGCTACAGTAATAAAATGCCTCAGGCAAAACAACTACAACAAGATGTTTCTGCCTCCAAGTCAGCAAATTTCACACGTTCAATGAGACCAATTCATTTTGCTTCAAAGTTTTTTGTAATATGTTCCAGGCAGAAGGAGCAGCAAATCTAAAAGCTTTCTTTCCCAGTTCAGTTCTCACTTTAGGGACAGACAAAACAACAACAAATCCTGAGACCGAAGATTGTAAGTACCAGCATTACTTCGGTTAATGTAGGACAAAAGGTAAGGAGGAAGAAAACCTAAGATTGCCTTGTTAATTAGCATATGCAGGTGTCTCAGTCTGCGAATTGATAAGTAAATAAGTAAATACAATACAAGCCAAAAGTTGATAGTAAATAAATAAGGACATAAATAAATGTTTAATTAAATAGGACATGAATAAATAATTAAAACTTTATTGGTGTACACATTGATGCATCTTATAAGTATAATGTACCTTTACATTTGGTACTTTAAGTATATTTTGATGCTTTTGTACTTTGACTGCAGTCATATTTTAAATGCAGGGCTTTTACTTGTAACACAGCATTTGTACTTCTGCCACCACTTCCACATTTTTGGTTACACAAGAGACACGTTTTAATCTATATTTTTTATTTTGACGCGAAGGGATAATTACCTGATATCCGGTTCAGTTTTGCTTACTTGTGTTTAACTTGACATATTTCTCTGCAGCAGCCAAGACACGCAATATCTCTGCAGAGGAGGACGATGAAAATGCACAGCAGAAACAGAGAGCATCTCTACTTGAATACACCAAGCTGTCTTCTGTTCTGTATTAATAATCGATTAGTGAATATAATACTTTTATTTCCGTTTGATTAGGCTAATCGTTTAATGGTGTACTTTAAGTATTGCAGTATAGTTAAATGTTTATCGGACAGGAGTTAATTGCTCCCATGTTACAGCCGTAAATATCCATTTAATGTAACAAATACAGTAGACGAAGATATTTAGAACGTCACAAAAATCAATAAATATTATATTTATTTATTGTTATTATTTTAATTTATATCGTTTTTCACTGTGTCTAATTTGTTTCAGAATAAATTTAGATATTTGTTCACATCGTACAAGAGCAAAAGAGGAGTTCCCTGACCGGGAATCGAACCCGGGCCGCGGCGGTGAGAGCGCCGAATCCTAACCACTAGACCACCAGGGAAACCTGAGGGTTTTGAAATCATCATATTATATATACTTCACACGTCACTGCTGGGGGAGCATGAGTCGCGTTTATTTATATGCCCATGTTCACCTCGTGTCAGCGTGGGTTTCCTCGGGCTTCTTCTCCACAACAGTCCACAGACATGACGCAGGTGAGGTTAATTGATGACGTGGGTGATGTATCTGACGTGCCAGCACGAGCTGTTAAGTTAGCGTACTGGCTAACGTTATTAGCACACAGTAAACGATGAATTCCCTGACCTTGCAAAGCCTTTAGTTTTCATTGTTAGGTCAACGATGCCGCGTTTCCATCGTTCTGCTTTTTATTTCTACTGTTACCTTTGGCACCTAATGTGGTTTTGTTTATAACCACAAGCGTCAACAGTCGCTCTGCAGGACCTCGTGGCGCAACGGTAGCGCGTCTGACTCCAGATCAGAAGGTTGCGTGTTCAAATCACGTCGGGGTCAATCCTTTTCCTCATTTTATATTGGGCCTAAGTTTTCTTTGAGTTGTTGGTAATCTGTAATAATACTTAACAATTTATTTGTTGATAATAATTTATATTAATCTGAATCTGCAAAGTAACTCAAGTTATTAGATACATGTAATGCAGAAAAAAATACAAGGAATATTGAATAAAAACAGGAAATATTTTGAGAGGGAAGTAATACAGGTAGCAGGGCCGCTGCTAAGGTTTTGGAGGCTCTAAGCATAACTAGTCAGGATGCGTACGACGTTTTCTGGATTTGAGCACTGTTTCATGAGAAATCCACGGAAGTCTGTATACATGAGGCCCCTGGGCTTTGTAAAAATGCCGGAGGTGGCGAAGTCCCAAGCAGAGCCATTCTCGTCGCCAATATGTTGTGTTGTACCAATGAAAAAGAAAGCTAGCAGGCAAGCTACTTCAGAGCAACGGTGTCTGTTTATACGGAAGAGGATAAGGGCCACATGTGAATTTTTTTTTAGTTCTGACTTTAAAATCAGAATTCTGAGAATAAAGCCAAAATTCTGAGAATAAAGTCAGAATTCTGAGATTAAAGTCAGAATTCTGAGATTAAAAGGCAGAATTCTGAGATTTAAAGTCAGAATTCTGAGAATAAAGTCAGAATTCTGACTTTAAATCTCAGAATTCTGATTTTAAAGTCAGAACTAAAAAAAATTCACATGTTAATTCTTTAATCTCAGAATTCTGACTTTATCTCAGAATTTTGACTTCATTCTCAGAATTCTGACTTTATTCTCAGAATTCTGACTTTAAATCTCAGAATTCTGACTTTATCTCAGAATTTTGACTTTATTCTCAGAATTCTGACTTTAATCTCAGAATTCTGACTTTAAAGTCAGTACTCAGAAACAAAATTCACATGTGGCCCTAATCCTCTTCCGTATGTTTACTTCACATGAGTCAGAACAAGTGCTGCATATATCAGAATGCATTACATCGAGTGACACTGCCACCTACTGGCATGATATATGTATGTAGGCACACAAATACAGTATATAGATATATCAAAATTGTATGATTAGGCAAATATTGGCAGTAAATACGAAAAACTATTTTACAGTTTCGAACCTTTACATGTATGTACTTGGTCATAGGTAATCAAAGTGTTACACAACATAAGGGACATTAAATCACAATATTTTAGAGATTATGGAGTAAGTCTGTATTTTTGCATCAATCAAGTTAATTTCTTACTGAAGTCGTTTGATATCGAAAGCTGTATGCAGAAAAGCCCACTGATACTGTGAGTGGATCACAGTTCATGTGATCAATAGCTTTATTTTCTATTTTCAGTTGTTTTTGATCCCATGATTTATGTCAAATTGCCATAATTTCTCTGCTTAGATTTCTTTGTTTTTTTCTGCCATGTGTTCAGTATTGTTATCCAGTTTTTAGAAATTTGATTTTTTTTTTCTGTTTTCTGTTTTTCTTATTCCATTTCAATGAAGTAGTGAGATCAAAGCCAACTGAAAGAAACAGAATCTCAACTGCATATTATAATGAATGTATCATCTTAGCTTACCTTTAGTGTTCCACAGCAAAGTGTGGCTCACCAAACAGACTCACTTGTAGTTAATTCAGTATTTAGACTTGTGTAGATCATACTCACATTTGATCAATTATGTTTCTGCTTTATGTTTGTGGCTGAAACCAAATGGCAATCAATAGAGAGCAGCCATTTGGTCCATGTATGAGGTTTACAGCATTAGCTTTAGAAGGATCTTTTTGTCGACTGTGGATTTCCTTTTTTTATATATAGTTGACTAAACACTACTATTAATGCCTTCAAAAAACCTTTAGGAAAGAAAAGCCTAGTGTGTATTCAGTTAAAACTGGGAAATGGGAATTCTTGTATTTCATTGAGTGACGTCTCCAAACACACTTCTCAGCCATATGGCTTGTTTGTAGCTCCACTTGCATTGTTGTCAATGGGATTGTTCTCTGGAGTGAATTCTTTTTTTTTTTTTTTTACTGACTTGTGAACAAAGGGATATGGAGGACAGGAAGTAGAAACGTTATCTCATGACGAGGCAGAAGATGCTTGATGTCCTGTCACAGTGTCCTGAACAATTAATGACGAAACAATACAAGAAAATTAACATACATTTGACAAATATGAGAAAAAAAATTGCTGTCTATATCGGACTTCCTCAAGCGCACACACGCACGCACGCACGTCAGTAGCCTAATTGCCATGGAAACAGAATGTTTAACCCGTCCGAGCAGGTATAAAAGCGCTGTCCACCATCTGGAGTTCTCCTTTTGCACTTGGACTACACACTATTTGGATAAACTGAGAGAGTTGACCCAACCTGTGACAAGTTTCAAAGCCCTTGAGGTAAAAACAATCGATAACACACATTTTTGGAAAACCAGTCGTAGAGGATCGTCAACGAGCTGTTTGGAAGAAGAGACCGGCGACGACGACGATGGCGCACTGGGGTCCATGGATCCCGGAGGATCCCCTGGGCCTCGTTTTGGACCTGGACCTTGATGGTAAGACAACTTTTATATTTATTTTAGTGTTATACTTGTTGATTCATAGCCTTAGAACACTTCCTCATCTTACATAGAGATTCGTGAAAAAAGATCGGGTCATATTTCATAAAATGCCCATAAAGTATTATTATTAGTTGAGCGCCATGGAAACGGGGGCCGAACGTCACGACGTCAGGACGCGGCGTACAGGTGCAGTGGAGCCGGGCTCGATTCGACCCTGAGTGCCTTTGTTGGGATGTTGAAGCTGCACTCCAAACATCTGCTCTTCTTCACCACATTCAACCCGGGTTGAACACGAGACGCCTCCACGAGGACACCGCATCCTGCACGCGCTGCGACCTGCAAATGATGCACGGGGTGATGATGATGAGTTTTGGGCTGAAGAGGGCGCTGTGGTCATTTTGGATGAAAGAAGCTACGTTTCACTGCGTAATGACGCACAGGCGACATCTAATCCATCCACTAATCCATTGATCAGAAACCACTGATCGATTCACAAAGTGAAGTCCTCACTATTCTTTGGTGCAGAATACATGTCTTTGCACAAAGTAATCACTATTGATGATTATAATAATATTTATAGTATTATTGAGGCTATTGACATTGCTATAACAACAACATTAATATTTACACTTTAGTTTTAATGATTAATAATAATAACAACAACACCACATATCATTGCAGTCATGTTGTTATTTTATTATATTTAATATTATGTTATTAATATTGGTATATTTTATATTGGGTTATTATAATAATCATGTATACATAATATGTTCATATAAACAGATAACATAATAGTAATTGTTATTACTATTATTATTATTGTTTTAATTAATCTTAATGCTGTTTGTGTTCAGTAACTGAACAATAAACAGCCTCATATTTTCAATCATTTAGTTTCCGATCACAAAAATGTATTGATTTTTAAACTCTTTTTAAGTCACATATTGAAGAAACAGCGAGCAGGAGGACGTTCAGGATGAAGGATGGACCCAGGGGCGGAACTACCGGGGTGGCATAGGGTGGCATTTGCCACCCTAAAAGAAAGCCTTGCCACCCCTGCTGCCACCCCAGTTTGCAGCAACGAATTCAAAGAAAAGTTATCTCCAATTTGACATTAACGAGCGCAAATTTCCAATGTCCGACTGCTGTAAATGCAGCACGAGATTACGTCAGAGCAGCAAGACGCTGCTTTGTTTGCAAAAATTGAGTGGCGCGATTCGCGAACGGCATTTTGTGAACGGCAAATTCACCTTCAAAAGACTGCGACCTTAGTCTGCAGTTCATTACGGATGTTGTGGGCAATGCCAAGCACTCCCTGACACTTCTTACTCAGCAAATTAATAGATTCTAGTTCAGAAATTATCACAACTAAGTTGATATCTTATAATAAAGTAAAAACTTTGATTCCTCTAACCAGTTTGTCATGCATTTCTTTATTCCAACACCACACATGATGTATTTGTTTTATCTACCCCCAAAAATACTAGTATTTTAAAACTTGTGATTAATCGTGATTAATCACAAACTGTTATTGTGATTAACTTGATTAAATGTTTTAATCGTTTGACAGCACTAATATATATATATATATATATATATATATACTCACTATATATATATATATATATATATATATATATATATATATATATATATATATATATATATATATATATATCCTATACCAGTTGTCAAGTGTTGCATTTTTTTACACATTTATTTATTTTATCATAAAATACACTTGAAGTTTATAGTTTATAAGCCAAGTTTTTGAATATATATACAGTAAATAGCCATTTTGGAAAATAAGCACTGTAAACACTGTATTTATTATTAATTATTTTAACTCTAATTATATTCATGGTATTTGTCATTTTATATGTGTACAAAGTAAAATGTAATTAAAATGAATTGTATTTATTATTTTTTATTTTATTTTAAAAGGATGATTTATGCTTTTGAAATATCAATGGTTAACTTTACTAAGAAGCAGATTCACTCAATCTGTCAGGCTACGAGAGTATGGTCTGTTGTTATGGCGGTTGCCACATCGCTTCTTCGGGCTGTGCCCAGCCAGGCTCCGTGGCAAGCCCGGCCACCAGGCCCTCGCTGACGGGCCCTCCCTGTGGGCCTGGCTCCAGACGGGGGCGCCGGGCTTGCTGCGGTCACTCTTCTCCCTCGGTTTTTCATGGGGTCTTTTGAACCATTCTTAGTCTGGCCCCTCACCTGAGACCAATTTGCCATGGGAAGCCCTACCAGGAGCACAAAGCTTCAGGGTCATCAGGGTCATAGGGACACACAAACCTCTCCACCGCGTTAAGGTGATGGTTCCCGGAGAGGTTTTTTTGGGGGTGTTTTTTAAATGGGAAAACCTGAGCTCCAGGAGAAAACCCTTAAACCGAATCAATTATTTTTGGGGATTTATGGGAAAAACCTGAGGACCAGGAAAAAACCCTTAAATCGATTGTGGATATTTCTAGTGGGAAACCTGCGCACCAGGAGAAAAACCCACGTATAATGCAGGGGGAGGAGGGAGCAGGAGTGGATGGGAGGAGTCGTGAGGTAGATGGATGAAGGGTGATGTAGATGGAGGGGACAGAGATGAAGGGGACGGAGATGGAGGAGGGTGGTGATGGAGATGAAGGAGGTCTGAATAGAAGCAAGGGCTCCCCCCCACTTCTATCCACACCTAGATGAGGAGGGAGGAGGGGTGTCGCCACCGCACCTTTTTGTCCGGTGCATCAGGCTAAACAAACCCCTCCTCTTCTCCTCCTGTTCGTTCTCCTTTTTCCTCTCCTTCTCATGCATTTTGTCCATCATCTTCTGAAGCTCTGTCTGAGTGTCCTTCTTGGAGGAGAAGACTCCTCTTCTCCGCCAAAAAGAACATCCATTTTTCAGGCTCAGACAGAGCTTCTCCAGGTCCAGTTTGTCATCCTGGGCCTGTCGGACTTTGGTCTCAAGTTCCTTTCTCTCGTCATCCAAGAGTTGGAACTTGGTCTCATGGCTCCGTTGTTTCTCTGCCAGCTCGTCTTCCAGGGCGTTGCATCGTGTCTGACAGAAGAGCTTACTCTCCACGAGTTCAGCTTCCTTCACCATCAGCTGGGTTGTGGTGTCTTTGAGTTGCCGAGAAAGGTGTGCAACATTTTTAATTTTGTCCTTACACCTCGCCACCATCTCATCAAAGCTTTGTTTGCTTTGACGCTTGGCGGTTTCCATCTTCTCTCCCTCGGTTTGAAAATGGTTTCTCAGCTGTTGGATCTCAGACTCCTTCTCTCTCAGGGTTTCAGAGAGCTTCACCGTCTTCTCCCCCTCGGTTTGAAGACGGTTCCTCAGCTGATGGATCTCAGACTCCTTCTCTCTCAGGGTTTCAGAGAGCTTCACCGTCTTCTCCCCCTCGGTTTGAAGACGGTTCCTCAGCTTGTTGATGTCCGACTCCTGCTTGTTCAGGGATTCAAAGCTCTTCTTTGGCTTTTCCTGATTGGTTTGAAGACGTTTCCTCAGCTGGTAAATCTCTGACTCCTGCTTGTTCAGGGTTTCAGTGCTCTTCTTCGTCTTCTCCTGCTCCTTTTGAAGAAGTTTCCTCAGCTGGTAAATCTCTGACTCCTGCTTGTTCAGGGTTTCAGAGCTCTTCTTCGTCTTCTCCTGCTCCTTTTGAAGAAGTTTCCTCAGCTGGGAAATCTCTGACTCCTGCTTGTTCAGGGTTTCAGAGCTCTTCTTCGTCTTCTCCTCCTCATTTTGAAGAAGTTTCCTCGGCTCGTTAATGTCACACTCCTTCTTCTCTTCAACAAGGTCCTCCTGATCTTTCAACCTTTCATTGTGAAAATGAACGATGGGATCAACGGACGACTTTTCAGTCTGGTCAGTTTTGTTGGTTTGACGTGGTGCTGGACGCCCTCCAGCACCACCAACAAATCTTCTGTTGTTCCCTTGCTGAATTCTAATATCCACGGCACCGAACATGTTGTTGTACCAACTGGATCTTATACTACTATATACTATATATATATATATATATATATATATATATATATATATATATATATATATACACAACTATAATAGTAGTATTAACCGTTTCAAAGAAGATAGTATCTATAATAGATTGTATCTCTTGATCGGACTCCACTGCAACTCAACAACAAATGTGTGCTTTGTGTGATGTGCTTCTCTGGAATTTATAGATACTGCAGGGCCTTGGATCAAAGGCACTGGCTTTGATCCTGTGATGTCACTCATCAGAATGTTCATCACTGAAGGGGGGGTGGGGGTGGAATGGGGGTGGAAAGGGGGGGGGGGTGGAAGGGGGCGGAATGGATGGAATGGAATGATGTCATATAGAATTTCTTTTTTGATATTAAGTCCACCCTCATGTTTTTGGGGAAAAAAATCTTTTTGATGATTTGAACTGTTTTTTTTTTTAACAAGATCTCTGTAATACACCTTAATTAATAGGTAAGTATCCCCTCATATGATGCTTACTTACTAAATTATATTGGTAAGATGATAAGTGTTCAGAAAAATATATTCACCTGTTCACACAGCCCACGACCAACGTCATGAACTAACGTCAGACCATTTTTAACAGAGTGGCTGTAATGTCCTGTATTCTGTTGAATTTTAACGTGGATTGAGACTTGTATCTGGCTGTAGCAGGAGAAAGAAATATGGGTACATGTTGTAAAGTGGTCGGCTCCCGTCAGATCATGTATTTGAAAATATTAATAGTCAGATTATTCCATATGCATGTGTAACCGCATGATATATGGCATCTATTTATTTTGGTTCTTTGGTGTCCTTGTTAAGGTACGTGTCCACAGGCACTGGTGTTTCCCCGCGTCCCATTCATTGTCTATGTGAAAAGCCGTGCAATGCATTCTGGTAGCGTTGCGGCGAATGTCGAGAGACGGCGCACGAGTTGGCCGCTCCTCATTTGCATAAAGTTGAAGTCAAATCTACTTTCTGCTAATCAGAGGCGCCGGGCTCGACTCGCCGCCTCGGGAACGCTCGCGAACGCTCACGAAAATCTTATAAACTGAATGTTGTCGATCTAAAATAAAGACAGATTAAGCAACTGCATAGCTTATTTCTCGCTTAAAATGTTTTCAGAAACACCTTCCGGTGAACTATTTTGTAGAATAAGAGAAAGTTTCCAAACGAGCCCCCATGTTGGTCTGCGTGAACTCTCGAGCAGAGAGGACAGCTGTGAAAGCGATCGTCCATCAGGTGCAGCCATGAAGTGTACGCGTGATTGTATGAAGGAGAGCGCCTGTCAATCATCCTCTAGTGGTGATTGACAGGCGCCCACCAAGCGTGCAATACTGGGAAGCGGCGCGTTTAAAATCGCCCCTGTGGACACTACCTGGAGCCAGGAGTCGCAAGGAAAGGAGGCACGGGAGGAAAGAGCTTAAAAACTGATTAACTATCTATCACAAAATGAAATTATAATGAAAGCAGTGCTAGTATAGTTGCGATGCTGATTTGAGATGATAAAAATCAGGTTGAAGAACGTTATTTCGCTAACTATACATGTAATGTTAGCTAGGTCTGACGTTAGTTCTGTGTAAAGTAGTCTAAGAAAGCTAATATTGATTCAACGTCTGTCAAGGAAAACATTGTACTAAAGTTACTTTGAATCAAATGAAGAGGAAAAGTAGAATATTTAGTATAAGAGAAAAAGGAGAGAAAAATAGAAAATGAACTGAGCAAGGTAGTTGGAGGAGATGAGGTGGAAGGAGAGAGAAAAGAGGTGTGAAAATGTCAGTACTCAGTACAAGAATAGTTATAAAATGAGACATTTTTCGACACAATTCTTTGAAATTGCCTGAAAAATATTGAGCATCTGACTGTAATGAGATGTTTTCCCAACTTAATTAGTGGGTGAAGGAGAGAGAGAAGGGCAACAGAAAGGTGACAGAGATAGAATACAAGGCCAAGGCGACAGGAGGAGGTGGGAGAACACCACAGCGGTCGAGATATGGAGGAGGGAGAGCATAAATGTAATGTAAATGGCAGCCTGCCTGTGCCCTTATGTAGTGTGTACATACTATTTCTCATCAAACTGTGATAACTGTGAGTAAATTCACGTCTGCCATATGTTGCCACCCCTCAAAAATTCCTGCCCCCCTCTCGCCACCCCATAAATATTTTTCTAGATCCGCCCCTGGATGGACCACACCTTTTGGTGTGATCCGTAGAGAAGATCCATCCTTGGTTCCTCAGACACCAGAAGATTCCGCTCCTTCAACCTCAGGCTGCAGCTCGTCCACAAAGAGAAGCAGAGAAGATGACGATGACGCGACTTCAGGCCCCCACTCCTCGACATTCAGAAGATACTTTTCGTGGCCAGATGATGACTTCAGACCTCAGCAGGACGTCATCGGCCGTCCTGCACGAGGTGGTGGTGAGTATGAACTTGTGGATGAGGTAGGTCAGGGTGGGGGTGTTTTTGGAGACTTCTCTGAAGATGAGGACAGTGAGCAGGAGGACGTTCAGGGTGAAGGCTACAACTTCATGTTTCTTTATTCTGATGAAGAGGAGGAGGTTCTGATGCCTCCAGCAGCGTGATTGGGAGATCAGCCTCCCTGATCTAAATCCGAGTGGTCGTTTGTTATTGGACTTCTGTGCTAGTCATGGACTGTCCATAACGAACACCATGTTCCAACATAAGGATGCTATTAAGTGTACGTGCTCCAGAGCACCCTAGGCCGAAGGTCAATGAGGTGAATGAAGGTCATCTAATCAATTAGTTGATTTGTGATCAAAACCTTAATCACATGCAAATACCATACCAATAGAGAAAGAAAAAACAGATTTTAGGCTGGGGTAGTTAATTAATAAGGTAATTATCTGCAACAATACTATAATTGTAAGTATTTCTGGTTGTAGCTTCTCATACGTGGGTATTTTAATATATGTGGAACATTTAGTCAATACTCTACACTATTTGAAGGACTTTTCTGGTGCTTTAAACTACATTTCTACTTCCTTCCTGTTTGTCCCCCAAAAAAGAAAACTGAAACCTTCGTCTGCTTTGCTTTTACAGAACTCTTCATATGATATGAAGCCCTGTTGTCAGATACAGTCAGAGGAATTTAAGTGATACTTTTAGTGTTTTTAATAAGTAGAGGTCTCTATAAAGACTTTAAAGTGTGTGCATCTTTTCAGAGGAGGCACTGTGAAAACATTATTCTGGGGAAAAAAAGAGAATAATTTGAGGAAAAAGGCTGAAATAAGGATTTTGTTTTATTATAGCATCTAGCAAATAAATAAAAACATAACTCTACAGAGACTTGGAAATCGATCTAACAGCTTCCACACAGTCACACATAGAAATACAATTATTTCCTCAGTATAAATACTTTAATAACACCAAATAAATTCCCCTTTAACTAGGAGGTGTAGCTCTTTCGTATAGCTTCTTTTTCTTGCAGTGCGAACACAATACCAGCTAACAGCGAGGTAGAGCTGAACAAGTGGCTGTGAGGCTGAGAATCATGTCGGACGGTTGATTTGAGGTCTCAGCATATCAAAAGTTGCTCATATTTAGGTTTTTGAGAGAAAAGATGTAATGATTCAATGTAACATGAAGATATTAAATATAGGAGTTTTTCTTTTCCTTGAATATTACCCTTATTTTTTCTCACCTACTATAATATATATTTTTTATTTATATTAAATACTTTTTCTATCAATATTATAGCTATAATATTGTTTTTTTCACCTATAATGACCTTAACGTGGCTTTGAGCTGAGAGCCACAGACAGGAAGTGAGACATAAAGTCAATTGTAATGTAACAGGATGTATTTTCCCTAAATTCCATAACATTTACTCAAATGACCGCCTGCCTTTCTTCCTCTAACTGACCTCCCCACTGGTTTACATTTGAACCATCCTAACCTAACAAATGAATAAAAATAAAACATAAAAAAGCTCTTAAAAAGGTGATTTTTGTGTTGTTTTGCGGTGCTAGCTGGCCGAGTCGGGCTGTGACCTGTGGATGCTGATTTTCTTGCGGGTGTTGTCGCTGCAGCGCTCCAGGATGAGCTCGGGACTCGGTCTCGGAGGGATGACCGGGATCTCCTTCTTCGGCTTGCTCTCCGAACCGGAGTCGGACACCTCGGGGATGTTGTCTGTTGGTGTACAAATGGACAGGATTATTAGGAGGCTCTTCAGAGCGGCTTCGTGGGTAGAGTGTCCTCAGATCGAACTTTACCCTGGTTGTTCCTCTCCTTCAGCGGTGACTTGGCCGCCTCCTTGGGGTTCCCGTTTGGAGGGGTTTGCTGCAGGAGGTAGCGGCGGCTGTTCCTGCGGTAGGCTTCCTGGCTGAGCTTCCGGCGAGCCTTGTTGTGGATGCTCTTGGCATTTCGGATGGTGGACCTGAAAAAAAAGCAATCACGCAATGTAGTTTCTTCACTCTCGGCTCCAACTGTTGGGAGTTTCACAACATGAATAATGTAACAGTGAGATGAAGAAAACTCTGCTTTCAGAGTGAATCTGAGCTGATCCTCCGACGTACCTGCGAGGCGGCGGCCTCTGTCCCTGCGGGTTCATCTTCATCTTCTCCGCTTCATATTTCTCTCTCTTGCCGGCCTTGTGCAGGAACATGGAGGGGAAGTGACCAGTCGCATCTCCTTTCCTGTGGAAGTTCCAATTCAATTCAAATTTGCTTTAGAAGATATTAATGGATAAGGATTATGAACTGAAGTTACAACCACTTTAATGTCTGTGTGTGTGTGTGTGTGTGTGTGTGTGTGGATCCTACCTGACGACCCACCAGCCGTCCAGCAGCTTGTGAATGACGGCGATGGTTTCACCGACCTCCAGAGAGATCTCGTCTTCCTGCTCCGCCTTGTAGGCCGTGGCGGTGACGTACAGCTCCCCTGCAGAGGCGACGTTGTTAAAAAGGACTGAATATGCTTTTTTAAATTTTTTTATTGAATGAATAATAATGTGAACAGCTTGCCTTCGTAGTTGGGCTCAGCGTCCTCGGCCTCCTCCGGTCCGTCCAGGGGCTCCAGGTAGGACGCAGGAATCCAGCCTCGCTTGGACTCACACTGACAGAACCACCAACCTGAACACAACAGCAGGAGCTCAAAACCTGCCCTCATTCATTCAACATACATTGAAAGCTACTACTAGGAACTTTAATTTTGTGTCGATTATGGCGTCCCCTGTGGACAAAATTGGTATTGTTGCAGAGCAACAATTAGATATGCAAGAAACTATAATATATATGATAGGAAGATGACAAACATTTATTTATTTATGTATTTAGTAAGATACTTACAGTATCCAAGTAAAGTAAAAAAAACAATCTGATAAAGAATTCACTAAAAACATAATATAAAATATACGTATGACAGAGGATATGAAGTATTTTTCCAGAACATTAATTATGATGATCGATCCAAGTAAAAAGAGGGAAAAAATGTATTTAGTAAGATACTTACAGTATCTAAGTAAAGTAAAAAAAACAATCTGATGATAAAGAATTCACTAAAAACGTAATATAAAATATACGTATGACAGAGGATATGAAGTATTCTTCCAGAACATTAATTATGATGATCGATCCAAGTAAAAAGAGGGAACAAATATATTTAGTAGATTTATTTTATTAGCATTTAAACCTGAAAAACCATCTTGCACACTTCAAACTAAAGAAGAATAAAAACAAAATACATAAATAACCAAACGTATTAAACATTTAGCAGAAAGTTGTGTTTCATGTAGGATCCTTGCTTTAATTGATTGCCTTCCAATTTTTGCCAAACTGACTTGTTAGTTAGCTCCTATTGTACCTGAAACTACAAAAAGTAAAACCCTTTATAAGACATTTATTTCCCTAAATGTTAGTAACAATCATCTTATTCCACATCATGTTGTTTAAGACGTTGTTTAAGATGTTGGTTACACATTTTTATCTCACCGTTCTGATTTTTCTCCACAATTTCCACCTGGTCTCCGCTGTGCAGATTGATCTCGTGTTTGGACGTTTTGGTGAAGTCTGCGATCACTCTGTAGGTGTCCAATATGATGGGACCAGAGATCTCTGAGAGGTAAAACACATAATTACATATTTTAATTTCAGGAAAAATACCGGCAACATTTACCAGAAACTACTTTGGATTTAAAAAATCAAATACAGTTGCTGGAGTCGAAGACAGGTGGGAATTTTTGTCTTTCTACATAAACATTAACATAATATTTGAATGATAACACATTTAAAAATAGTAGTAATACAGTGGGTAGAAGAATGTGTCCTCTTAAAATGACTCTTACCAGATGCGTTGCCTCGGGCCAACTCCCTGGAAACCACAAACGTCTCGTTTCTTTTCAGCCTGAAGAGGAAATAATCATTTTTGTTCATTTCTGTTTTTATTGATTCATTTAATTCAGAAGTGATTCATCTTCCAAGTCTAACTAAGACCTCAGCTCGCAGAACCGGACTCTCAGGACTCTAGAGAAAATCCTTGCAACCCATCCAAGACTTATACAGTCAGGAAACAGGCAGGTAACATCACTGCTGTTTCAGGTTTTCCCCTCTAGGAGGCGCTACTGAGCATTGTACGCCAAAACTACCGGACACAAGCCCTATTATACACACACTAACAGCAAAAAAGCCACTTCTGCTGTTATCCATTATAATTGAACAGTTTTTAATGCACAATTTCATTCAATATAAAATATTTATTTGACAGACTTGTATGTAGACATCGTGTTTTCTCATGTTATTCTGTCCTCGCTTTGAGACGTGATTTACTGACGTGTTGGCGGCCGGAGGGTTCTCGTCCTCGCGGCGGACCTTCAGGAAGCTGGTGAGGTGTTTGCAGCGGGAGATGTGAGGCGGCAGGTTGATGAGCGAGTGGCAATACTCCGTCAGCGTGCTCTGCCTGGTTTCTGGAGACTTCTGGCTGATCAGCCACCGTGGCGCTAAGGAAGACAACACAACCACAATCAGGCAAAAAAACACACACACAGGAACTACAGGACGAGTTGGACTATAACATTGTCTGGAATCTAGTCCATAATTCAATGCATCCACTCATGTGTGAGCTTTGTTTTGGATTTTAGTTGTTTAATTGTGCAAAAATCAACAATGTATTGATTGCTGCCAACCACCCTGTGTAAGTACTAGAAGTACTCATATCTTTTACTTAAGTAAAAGTAGCAATACCTGCTCTGCAAATGCACTCTATTACAAGCATTCAAGATTTCACTTACAAAAGTATTAATATGTAAAACATTAAATATGTAAAACATGGGCATACGCTTCCCTTTCAGAGAGTTACATCATATTATAATCATACTGTCAATGATGCTTAAGCAGCATTTTAATTTCTTTATATCCCGCTCTATAATCTCACATGTTTTGTTTGGTAGGTAAAGGTAAGTAAATCCATCTGGAATGACAAATGTAGTGCATTAAAAAAGTGCAATATATTCCTCTGTAGGAAAGTAGTATTTCATTTATGTAAAGTACCTCAAAAATTGTACTTAAAGGGGTTTTCAAGGAAGTGGAAATTTCCAGACTTTCCATTGCTGCTGTTGCATCAACTGAGGTTTTAGTCTTTGCTTCTCGTTCTCTACATTGCACCAACAAGTTGGGTTTTGCAACTAAACGTTTTGAGTTCTGTTTTCACGAGAAGTGACCTGAACACGAACATAAAACAGACGTGTTCAGTGTCACGATCTTTTTATTACACCTCAGAAAAAAAAGCTCAAAAATCCTCCTACTAAAGCAGCTCTAAAGCTCCCTGATTAACACGTTATATTGTGTTTGTTTTACCCATACACACAAATATGATTAAAACTATCAGAATTATTACTATTGTTATATAGTTCTTTGTGTACATGTTAAACAAAATGAATTAGTGTCTTTTAAAAGGTTTGACCCTTCCTCTCGCGATGAGATGATGAGTTTCAAGAAGCATCGTGTTTTTTTGTGGTTGCTAATAAAAAAAGAATTTCAGCCTTTCTTGGCTATTCTCGGTTGCTTCAACCCGCCCCCTCCCCCAAAAAAGAGAAGTGGATTCGCCCACATGTGTTAACTAATCGCAGGTGCTTCCTGAAAGAACATTACAGCACAGAGATGGGGTTTAAGAATACAAGTTAAACGTATTTTTTTCCCGTTCCTTTAATGCATGATAATATTGATTAATTAATGCATGATTATTATATTTGAATTATCCAAATGACTACAACACACTGAGTCATTAATATTGCAGCTTGTCAAAACAACTTAGTAAAGAGGCAGAATTACAGGAAAACATGTTGAGCACTGCTTTAGGTTAAGGCAATCTAAACAAATAAAATTAAAATGAGTATATTGTACAACTAATACTAGTGTGCACCATTACTGTGTGTGATGAAGCCTGGGGCTACGTTTCCGTAGCACCTGAATATGAGTTTATTTTCTAGGCATCATTGACACGGCGTTTCCGTAGTGTAGTGGTTATCACGTTCGCCTAACACGCGAAAGGTCCCCGGTTCGAGACCGGGCGGAAACATCCTTTAACCTTTTTCTACGCCACCTTTTCATACTTACATCATCATATATACACTTAGCTTCTGCGTTATTTTAAATGTTTTTATTGACGACATCTGATAATTGTCTGTAATTGGATGTCGGTAAAACAGGAATTACGGGCGTGTTCCTGAACGCAGCCCTAAAATGACCATGCCAGTCTAATTCTGACTCCTCTACATTAGCATAGGTAATTAGTAGTTGTTCATAGAGCTCAACCTACCCATCCACGTTGAAGTTGAAAGGTAGTTTAAATGGTGACATAGTTTTTTGTTTTTTTTTAATCTAAAAATATATAACACACTGAGTCATTAATATTGCAGCTTGTCAAAACAACTTAGTAACGAGGCAGAATTACAAAAACATGTTGAGTTATTAAGTTATTTATTGTTTTTACCCGGCAATGACGGGATGATTCTGTCCTTCTTTTCTATTTGACCAGCCTCGATGGGAAACATCTCCTTCAGGGATTTCTGCGACCGAAAAACAAAACATTTCTGATTCACGAGCCGGGTTTTCGAGTTTTACTTTATAAAGTGCTGTGGGAGTGAAAAAAAAAAGGAGCTCACGTGCAAGGTGTAGATCTCAGGATACGTCCTGTAGATTAGCTTCTCGGAGAGGTCGCTCCACTTCACCATCAGCATGTACACCTGCACGTATTAAAGTACACACTTAGACACAACAAGGTTATATTTAAAATACTCTTGGTTTGCAGAGAAATGGTTTGAGCCTTACGAAGTGCTGACTCGGGTACGAGCGTTTCTCGAAGCCCAACAGCTCCACATGCCTGACGTAGTTCTCCTCCATGGTGAGATTCACTGAGATAAAAACAACAGACATGAGGCTTATATACTGTGTGTGTGTGTGTGTGTGTGTGTGTGTGTCAGTTCCTCTTTACACGTCTACGAAAGTAATTTCATCTTGTCACAGAGCAAAAGAAACAAGGAAATACTTCCGCTCTTTATTAAATAATGAACTGAATAATAAAGCAGTAGTTGTGGAAAGTATCTCTAAGTACATTTACAATTTTGAGGTACTTATGTATTTGCATTTTCATGCAACTTTGTACTTCAACTCCACTACAATTATAAATATATATTATTCTGAATTTTCTGCTAAATTAATGCTTTTTTACTTTCAGTTCTTTTGTGTGTGTAAATCCAAGCTAATACCTTTTACTCTAAGGTTTTCAATAAGGCACTTTTACTCATAACAGAGTATTTCTACTTTGTATTACAGCAAAGAGGACAGTGCAACAACAAGAAGCAAAATAGAACAAATATACTAATTACATTTTAAAAAGTTAATATAAAACATTTATTTGACAGACTGAGTGGTTAAGTGGACATGATTGTACATATGAAATAGGATATATTTAATGTTGATATTGAGTATATTGGTAATGCCGTGGTGTAAACGGATATAGTTATTTCACATGATACTTTTACTGAAGTAAAAGATGCAGTAGTAGAGGTACCCTCTGAAATATGAAGTATAAAGTGGCGTGAAATAGGAACTGCAACTAGCGCTTCAACAATAATATAATAATATAAAACGAACCCGGTAAGTTAGGAATTCCCCTCAAAGATGTTTCACAATCACTCAAACACGTCTTTTATTGCTGTAGCAGGCGCTCATGTTGTGACACCCATGTGACCTTTCAGAGGGGGCTGCGATTGTGATTTCCAAAACGTCTTTTGTAAAGCAGTCAAAGAGGAACAACATTGTAAAAACAAACACAAACAATCCCACTTTGATAAACTTCCTCCATTGTGTGAGAAAGATTTCAGTTTGCGTTTCAGTTTCTTTTTTTTATTTCAAATGGTCGCGGGTGGTGATTAAAATAAAAATCGTGTTAATAATAATAAAAATAATAATCTGATAGCTGACAAACACAGAGCTCAATATCCAAGCAGTATGTGTCTCATGCGTTTATATTTTGAGATGGCAGATAATTTACTTCCCCATTACTGAATGTCACAGCTGATCCCCCAAAGCAACCAACAAAACAAACAAAATATAAAAGTCAAGTACTTTCACAATTGATTAAATATGAAACTAATCTTTTAATTTCAGTTATATTTCCATTCATTTTTATTATTTGACAAACATAATTAAAAGACAGCACGGAGAATATTAGGACAAGACAACATAATCGCAATAGGTAGTTGTATAATAATATTTTTACAAGTCTATGCCTGTGTATTTGTGACACTATATCTATCGATTACGTCATCAGAAGTGTACAGCGAAGTTTCCGTAGTGTAGTGGTTATCACGTTCGCCTCACACGCGAAAGGTCCCCGGTTCGAAACCGGGCGGAAACATTATTTTTTAATTTGAGGACCTTCTTTATATTTATGTACAGATACAACATGCCAGCCTGCTAAAAAGATCGTGAGTTGATTCTTTAGATCGCCATTTCTCGTAAACAATCATCCACCTGCGGAATTCCCAATGCTCGGGTTTTTTTCGGGCTACTTGCTCAAGGTTTCATTTTCATTATACAACGCAGGGTGGCGCAACGAAATGCACTTTGTAGTTCTAATTGTTGCTGCATAACAAAAACACTGTTTTAGGTCAAGGCAATCTAAACAAATACGAAATAAGTATTTTGTACAATTAATAATAGTGTGCACCATTACGGTGTGTGATGAATCCTGGGGTCACATTTCCATAGCGCGTGAATATGTGGCAGTTTTTTCTAGGTCCCTGAAGGCAACATTGACACGGCGTTTCCGTAGTGTAGTGGTTATCACGTTCGCCTAACACGCGAAAGGTCCCCGGTTCGAGACCGGGCGGAAACATCCTTTAACCTTTTTCTACGCCACCTTTTCTGTTTTCATATCATCATATATATATATATATATATATACACGTAGCTTCTGGGTTATGTTTGAATGTTTTTATTGACGATATCGGATAATTGTCTGTAATTGGATGTGTAAAACAGGAATTAGGGGTGCGTTCCTGAACGCAGCCCTAAAATGACCATGCCAGTCTAATTCTGACTCCTCTACATTAGCATAGGTAATTAGTAGTTGTTAGTAGAGCTCAACCTACCCGTTTCAACCGCCGTCCACGTTCATGTTGACATGATGTGTAAAAACACTTAATTCGGCCTCAACCGCATTGATTGTTTTTTTTATCTAAAAAATATTCGCGCATTGATACCAACTCACTTCTGCGTCCGAAGCAGGTTGTGGGTGCACTTGTCGGTCCGGCTGCTTCCATCTTACTTAAGAGGCCCGGGTGGAGTTAGCCGGCAACATCAAGTTTAATAAGAGAGTCTTATTTCGGAGTAGACCGACCCCAATAACAAGCACACCCCCTCGGCACCAGGATCACATGTTTCCTTCGCTGTATCCCATTGGCCAATATTACTCCGTCAGCCTCTGATTAGACTTCCTACCAGAAAGCGGTGAAATAAACAACGCTTGTATGAGCTACCGCTCAACGTTGGTTTACGATCCGCAATTCAATGTCGAGAGTAAGATGCTGTTCAGAAAACAACTTCACAACATGTCCCAGTGTGAATATGAGGTAGATGTACTGGGAAATGCTGGAAAACGTTAATTTATGGCGCGACTCGCCGTATCAGTAAAGAGACTGACAATCGCACAAGCGCGAGGAAGAAACAGCCAATCCTTGGTCGTCTTTATACGTTGGTCCCGCCCCCTGAGCTGTCAATCACAAAAGAGCCGTTGGGCCGAATGTTCTTACGCCTGGAAAAATAGTTTTCCAAAACTTAATTTCGAACTCGAATTTGAGCCAGAAGGAGGCTTTTTAACGACGAGGTGAGTTTAAACTAACTTTTATGAATATGGACAAAACGCTAACAAACAAAAGTAATCATTAAAATCACGCAATTTTCGCTAACATTATAGAAGTTTATAAGCTAGCGTGTAGTAGCTGCTATGGTCCTTTAAAAAGGGGCGTTTACAATTGGTGTATCGCGGTTATTTGGCGGCCTCTTCTTATGTATAAAAACTTCAAGAAGACGTGCCGACCTCTTCACCGGTGTGCTCCCTGGTTCAGGCTCCTGTGCTAAAACCTCACGTTAGCTGTCATTCGAAGAGGAGGCTAACGTTAGCATTAACTGCGAGCTTCTTAAACGTTATCTGCTCGCTAATTTCACCAACTGTTCATCTGTTTCAGACACACCATCCTGGAAGAATCACATTTGGTGGAGTATGTTGGATTAAACTTTGGCTGTTTGGCTGAATGATGTCATGTGGTGAGGATTTATTTATATTCATGTATTTATTTTTCCTATAGGTGTTTTGTGAGGCCTTGACATATTCATTAAGGAGTCATTTAGTCATTACTGCTGATTTTTATTTAGGTTTTTAAGCATCGGAAGAAGCAGGGTTTTACTTTTGTCAGAGTAAATTGATGTTTGCTATTTACGCCTTCCTTTTGCATCTGGGGAATGTAATCCCTATACAAGATGGCTTCTCCTTTCACAAAACATTTTGGCTGATTTAACCACCGACATCGCCTTCATCCAATGTTAATCAAGCTTTGAATAAATGGCTATAGCTTAAATAAATGTCCAATACGTGATTAGTGTGTGCACGGTGGTGCCACAGCTCCAGCACTGAAAGGTTTTAGGATTATAGTCTTGCTCCGATAACTCACTGGAATATGTTTTTGTGTTTACGGACAGGCTAAGAAGATGCCACAGTGATGCAGTGACAGCGAGTGTTGGCGTCTGCCTACGGACGGCGTGATGCTGAGGCTTTGGCTGTGGTCGAATAGTCTTTTTCTCTTAGGAAGGTTCCTAACTGAAGAAGTGACCCACAAGTGAAGAAGTGGCCGCCATGATGAGAGCCGTTCGACTTCTCTAAATGCAATGCAGCTTTAGAGGACTGCTGAGAAGACGGGATGTGCACTGGTCTAATCCAGTCTTCCTTGATAGTCTCCTGATATACAGTCACTTATCACCAAGTGATTAATCTGAATCACCCGACAGGCTGTGACCACTACCACAGCTGGGCATTGATCTGTCTCCATGGGTGTAGTAGCTAAGATGTTGGGCCGCGCCCGTTCAAAACAGGCCGTTATCTTAGCTCCGCATACCGGAGTCCTAATCTCTCCCCTATGTCTGTTAGATACCTGCAGGGTGAGATATTTTGCCATCCCTGTCACCTTCACAGACACACGGTTCAGCTCTGCTATCAACAGTGGGTCGAACACAGCTTGCAGCTCCACAGAGCTTCAGATCCATCAGCCTCTTGGTAGTTCCAAGCCACCCCTGTCGTGGCTTGGGCCTCAAAACTGGGCTTGGGGGAAGTGGAAGCCCTCCTGCTGAGAGGTGCCTCTGTCTGGCAGGGGTCCAAATGGGTACTGCAGCTCCCTGGCCTGTGTTGTAATTGAGCTGCAAGGTGCCACCGTACCTGCACCACCTCAGGGTCACAGGCAGCCTTGCCCCTTTTCCACCGAGGCATTTTGAGGGCCGGTTCGGAGCCGGTGCCCAATCGCGAACCAGTTCTTCCTGTTTCCACAGACAAAGAGCCGGCTCTGGGCCTGGAAAACTGGTTCCCGAGCGGCCCCAACTCTTTGCTGGGCTGGAACTGGGCCCGGCTTACGTTAGGGGCTGGGGGCGGGGTTAACGCTCGAGGCAACGGGGGAAAATACGCCGCTGCGGAGTGCGGAGTTTTACTAACGTTACTGTTCCCGGTAAGTTTCACTTTTAAAATGTTTCACCTCGTTGCAAACCAACGACTCATTTCTGTTTAGTTTACCAAGCTAGTGATTACGTTCGTAACAGCAGCAACTAGTGGCTTTGCTTCCTCGGGTAATGGAAGCTGACCGGCTAGCTAGCCGGCTAGCGGGATGTTGCTAACAACAACGTTAGCATGCCACTTTCTGACTGCCGTTGGCTCACTAAACGTTACCAACTACCAACGTGACTTAACATCTGTGTTCACAGCGTCGTGGACACGTTTGTGATTAAACCGCTGTTCTCTGGTTTGTGTTTGTAGAGCTGTCGGACATCGGCGATACTGAACGGAGGTCCAACCAAACATCAAACACTCCGATCTATTGATCACACACTGTTCTACACTGTAAAAAATGTTGTGATTTTAGTATTTTGTGTTTTTTATTGTTATTGTATTATTTGCCAAAATAAACACTTTTTCTGAAGAGACATGTCTGCTATGCTTGAAATGAGCGCTGCGGGGAAACCTCAGACGTATACAGTGACGTAATAACGCAGCTCTCTGGGCTCTGTCGCCGGTGGAAAAGCAAACCGGTTCGCAGATGGTTCGCACATTGAACCAACTGCGAACCAGCCCGGAACCGGCCCCGGTCCTTGAACTAGGTTCGCGTTGGTGGAAAAGGGGTATTAGTATGTGGACACGTTGAATCCTCCACACCTTCAACATGGAGGCCTTGAACAGAGGCAGATCATTTGCGTCCTTTGCCTTGTGGACATGATGTAGGACGTCATCAACTTCGTGCTGCAGTGCACTCGTGTTTGCTGCTTGGTGGGATTAGCAGGAGAGATTCCACAGACTGTGTAGACCTCCTTGAGCCTGTGGAGATCACTCTGGTCCACAGCAATGACGGCTGCAGAGAGGAACTGGCAGAGAGAGCTGTACAGGGAGTGGTGTTCTGAGACGCACTCCCTGGTAAAGCACCGTATGCAGTGGAACTAGTCTAACTTTGTTGTAGTGGTTTGGTTAAACTTGCAGGTGAGTCGTGAGGCCAAAATATAGTACTGACCGCTGGTACCAGTGATCACTCTGGGCCTGCCAACGCCCGACGAAGCTACCTGAAGGTTGGGACAACCACAAAGACGGGGCAGGGTGTAGCTGGTCCTCACCCTCTCCTTTTGTGCTTCAGGTCTGCCACACCCCTCCTGCTTGATCACTCTCACCTGATCGTCGGTACCTAATCAGTGGCCCTGCATATTAACCCTATGCTGCCTTCACGTGCTAGTCGGAAGATCCTACTTCCCATTTTTGGAATTACGAGACTCATGTTCAACAGATAAATGTTGTAGTTGGAAAGAGCTTTTTCCAGCTTAGGAGGCTGTCAAAGGTTTTTCTCGTAGTGTTTTTGAAAATGTTATACATGCTTTTATAACGTCTCGTCTTGATTATTGGAATGCCTTGTGTGTTGGCGTCAGTCAGGCCTCCCTCTCTCGCTTGTAGTTAGTCCAGAACGCTGCTGCTCGTCTGCCAACGGGTACTCGTATGCAAGAGCACATTTCCCAGCTTCCAGTGCGTTTTTAGGATTGATTTTAAGATTCTGCTGTTTGCTTTTAAGTGCCTGAATGGCTTGGCATCGTTCTACCTCTCAGACCTGCTGGAACCTTATGTTCCTTCAAGGTCCCTCGGGTCCCTTGTTTATTGCTACATATGAGTCCTGAGTTTTGTTGCTGTGTTTTTAGTTTTTTTTATTGTAATTTTACTGTGATTGTTTTTTTTTTTTTTCTGGATTGTTCTTGTTTTACTGTTTTTATTGAACCGTTTTTAATTTATAATTTTTGCTCTTGTATTCTTGTACAGCACTTTGATGGAAAGCGGTTTATAAATAAATGTTATTATATTTATTGCTGTGTTAAAAGATGTTTATTTGGAAAATAAATATTCAAAGTTTTTTTACCGTTGTTGGATTCCAGCATTTGTTTTGTAGTGATTAAATTAACGGTTTTGGGTTATTTGTTACTTCCCATGTTGCCCAAGACATTCTAATAAGGTTGCTACAAACACGGTAAAACATAAGTATACATACACGATAAGAGACGAGGAACATGCACCATATTAGGAGAATCAAAATCCTGTTGGAGACGCACTTTTATCATGAACGGATATTTGGCGCCACCTAGCGGCCGACTCGGATTCAGACCAGACCAGAAACACACTGGTGACCGACTAATGCGAATCTACCCAGTATATAAGATATTACACAAAACAAATCTTTTTGGTTTCTAGTTTGTTATCACGTTTAACCCTGTCCATTGATTGTGTTGCATGTGTACCGGATGCAGTGTGTGTGTGTGTGTGTATATGCAAAACTGCAAAAGGTCTGTTAGAATCAGCTTTTACTTTGTTCATTTTCATTTGTACTTTTTCACTGAACTCGTATAAATCACTGGTTGTGCTCATTAGTACAATGTGAAAGTTAACCTGATAAGCAGGAACCCGTTGGATCTTCAAGGCCCTCTTTGTTCTGACAGGTTTGCTAGAACAGATACACGCCTGAAGGACAACATCCACACAGGTTTCATAGTACATTCCCATAAGTTCATGTTAGAGACAACTGACCAGTGAGACTTGGTTGTGTGAAAGTCCAACCTCTGCCCGGGCCCAGCCCAAGAAGATAAACTGTAACCAGCATCGTTCTGACTGAGATCCTGCGGGAGCTCTGCCGTTCCGAGCCCAGGCCTGCTATTCTTTACCTGTGACCTGAATAAATTCTACATTTGTGAACTGAAGATTTCTCCGGTTTATCCTTCCAACAAAAGGAACTGGGGGTTAATAATTTGGTGCCATGAGCCCGGATTGGTTGACTCTGAGGCTGCGTCTGATTGAGGACCGCCGGAGTCGATGGGAGGAGACCAGGTGCCTACAATCAAAAGGTGAGCAGAAAGCCTCTTTCCTATCTGAAATTTCTGCACATTGGACACGCTTAAACTAAATTGTCTGATTAATGCTATCCTCTGATCACTAAAAGCATAGTAAATGTCTCCATAAATAACTGTCTGTTTATGCAACTGAATGGTCACATGTAAAGTATAAAACACATAGAGATGGCAGAAGAAAGTTCCAAAAGATAAAGAGAGGAAGGGATTAGAAAGGTTTGTAGACGAGAGAAATGCAGGAAAAGGGGATGTTTGGAGTTTGTGAAAAGGCACCACAAAAGTTTTACGATTTTAATAAGTTTATGAAGCAAGCTACAGTAAGTCGAGAGCAGAAAACAGCAAAGCTACAAGATGCAGGAAGAATGCAGAAAAGGAAAGCGAGAAAAGAGTAAAACAGACAGGAATGTTTTTGGCAAACGGCCAATGTTTTCTGGGAAATATTAAATTCTCCATGCAATCACTGTCCTTTGTGCTACTGATGCATCAAAGGCCAGTTAAGACCTTGACTCCTCCAGAGACACACCAACCTGAGCAAAAAGATAAGACTGACACACACACAGCCTGAGACACACACACAACCCAGAGCTCACCTCCTATGATAAAAACTACAACTCTCCGCTGCAATGGACAGCGACAGTGGAAAAAGTTTTCATAGACTTTAAAACAGCATGATCTACAGCATGCAGCCTACACACACTCCCAACTACTGTGAACCAATTCATCTGGATGTTGATGAAAAGAATGTCATTGTAAACACCGTTCTTTATCTAAAGGGGGGAGAGTAGGAGTACAACAGACAGAAAAATGTTAATGTACTACAGCTCAAAATTGTACTCTAGTCCTGCTCAATGTATTAGTGTCCTGAGATGACGTCTGTTGTGATATGGCACTATAAATAAAATTTAATTGGATTGATTTTAATTGAAATTGGACAATACAGAAACAAGACAAGCACACACAATACATGACATGTATCAGAAGGAAAGGTTTTGTGACCTCAACTGTCACCCCTGTTAAACATTTGAACCGTTTGAATCTGTAATCAGTTTAGTCTAAAGGTTTCACTCAAGGCAGGACTATCATAGAGTGCCGAAGCGGAAGCAGGAAGTAACGGCGCCATGGGTCCTTTCGGAGCGAAAAAAATGAATGGTGTTCAATGGACGGAAAATAATTATTATCTGATCCCCCGGTCGTTATGCCTTGGATTACACAAATGTTGTTTATAGGCTTAAATTATAATTTTCCATGTCAAGAGTTTGACCGTTTATTGTGCAATTCTTCAGTTAAAATTCATTGAGAAAACACAATGATAAAGACTACATGTTGTGTCGCGTATGTGACGTCACGTCATCGCCCTTTTCCCTCCCTCGGCTCTCCACATGACCCGACTTATAGTGGTTCTCCCCTCTTTCGATACTTTTATTCTGCCCTTGGAAAAAAGCGGTGAAGTGGAGCAGAGAAACAGCCATCTCGGCGGACTTCGGACTCGGCGGGTGGTGACGTATATCATTCGCGACGAGAACAGCGAGGAGCTGTAGTTCACAAAGCGGCTCACACAAAACCTAACTTTATCAAAACTCTTCGCGCTTAATTGTCGTCTTCTTTGCGTGAAAAATTTTCTTTAAATATCACAAAGAACATATGTGAAATCCATGGCACAATTCAAACGGGACCAGAAAATAATTTGTATCTACCCATTGAATCGCATTGATATTTTTTTGCTTTTGAGGACCCATGTCCCGGAAATGGAGGGGCGGGACTTCACCACTCTATTGGGCTTCCAACAGAAGAACTGGGGGTTAATAGGTCACATGGCAACGTGATGAACTCAGTTGTTCAAAGATTGTCTTTAAAGAGAAACGGGAGGGGGAAAATCGGAATCGGACGTGAAAATATATGCAGAGTGAGACCTCTTTAAATAAATGTACCTCTTTGCCTGTCTGCGCATGCGTGATGGGACGCCGCTTGCATTGAGTAAAAACTAATGGCCGTCGCGATGCAGACGGACGATTTCCCCTACTTACCTTCGGGGCCGGCGGAGGGTATGATCCCGTTTCTTCACCGATTCAACGTTTATTTAAAAAAACGAGAGCTCCGGTCAGCGCTGCCGGTCACAGCCTCGGTTAATCGAGCTCAAAGCGCCATTGTTGCTGTTGTTAGCTTCCTTGCGAGCTAACGTTAGCCGGCGTTGCAAGGCAGATGCTAAAAACGATGCTAAGCTAGCTGCAGCTAGCCGCTCCAGCTCCAAGGTCGAGGAGAGCAAGTCTTGCATCCGATGTGGCTTCAGACTGACTGGAGATGAATGGATGTGACCGTGTGCCCCGGTGGGAGGGGGGACCCGGGGAGACTTCTTTTAGAGGTTCGGGGTCAGGAGCATGGGGGTTCAGGTTTTTAAGGGGCCTTAATGTGGTTTTAGTGAACGTTATAATCCTCAGTTCTCGCGTTGTGAATACTTGCGTCCTGCATTTAAAATGTTACTTCAGTAAGTCTGTAAGCATATTCAGGAAAATGTAATCAAAAGTCCCAAAACTCTATTTCCATGTTATAGCATTGGCATTCCTATTATTCATCATGCATTATTAATTATTATTTTCATTATGGATTATTCAGCTGATTATTATCTCCAGTATTCGATTGTTTGGTTTGTGAAAATAGAGAAATGCATCACAGCCCAAACAGACACCATCACAATGAATTTGTCCAACCGACAGTCTCAATCTCAACATTATTACTAATGCATGACCATTATTAATCTCTCATTACTTTTGGAAAGTAATAAGAAGGTAATACGGTACAATATTCCCCTCTGCGTAGTAGTATTTAAAACATATATTTATATTCAGCACCATTTTATTCCATAGTTGTTGGGTAGTTCAGTGTAATGATGCTCCCATCCTACCTGGTTTAATCCCCCAACTTATTACTTAATCACATCCGTCTTAATATATCGCCAGCTATTTTTGTCTTTTGAGTCATCAAAACAAAACATTGAGTCCGTCTGATGTTTACAGATTTGTTGAGCGTTTACCTGCATAAATAGTTAACGTGTGAACAAGGGGAGCGTCTTCCTATTTCCCCGGCAGGAACAGCTGGGAGAAAGAAAGAAAGCTGTTTAAATGATTTATTTTTTTAAAAAGGAAAGAGGATTTCACTACCATCGGAGCTGTCTTGATAAATAGATTTTCTTTATTTTTACGTCCTGTGTTATAATTACATTACATCCCAGAAGATGTGACCTGATTTTGTAAATCACCTCATCTCTCTCTCTCTCTCCCGCTGCAGTAAATAAGATGATAAAGGAGCACGGCGACCTGTTTTCCGAATCGCAGTGTAAAGTCTGCAGCGCCGTCCTCATTTCAAAGTCTCAGAAGTTGACTCATTATCAGGTCAGTGAGCCCACTGTCTGCCGCTTCAATGTCGGGGGATTTATTTTTAACCACACTCGGTGATGTTAATGTGTTTTACGTTCACCTCGATGGTTTGTTGTTGTTACTCTGATACACATCCACGTTAGACTGATTGGGAAGGGAATATTCATGAGACGCTGCTTTGTTTCTCTGATCGACAAGAAAAATATGTAAATGAAAACAACTTCTTTGTGATTTAATATGATTTTAATCTCCATATTTGAGAGGCTGAAAAAAGCAGCATGAAAATGAGTCGATTATCAAAACCTTTTGTGTTCCTTTCAGAGTAAGAAACATGCCAACAAAGTGCGGCGTTATATTTCCATCCAAAACTACAAGGAGCCGCCGCTGAAGAAGTTAAAGACGTCGTTGGACAGTGTGAGTAAAAAAAAAAGAGTGATTAAACTGTCTAAGGTCTTTAAAGATGTGTCATTAAAAATGAATCTAATTGAAAACTGAAGGTGAAAACTGTTGGTGGACCTTTTGTCGAACAGCAGATGTGCAAGCGACTCATCCTTTCCTTTTTTTAAACAGGACAAACGATCGTAGCCATACATGATTAATTAATGCTGCTTTTTGAAAGCAGGACTGTAACAATGGACAGACGGATCGGTCGAAGGTGTGTCACGTGTGCAACATGAACTTCTCCTCTCCCGTGGTGGCCGAGTCTCACTACCAGGGCAAAGTTCACGCCAAGAACCTGAGGCTGAAAACCATCGGCCCCCAGCCCCAAGGTTCCCATCTCTAAACCGTACGCTTTAAGTCGTTACCACCTTTACCTTCCATCGTTTTTCTAACTCTGTCGTATTGTAACTCCTCTGCAGCCGTCGCCTCCCAAACGCCGCTGCCTCCAATCCAGCTGAAGAAGAAGCCCGTGGACGAGGCGAGCGGCGTGCCGGCGATGGCAGGCGTTGGCGTTGGCGTTGGCAGTGGCAGCAACGACAACTACAACCCGGACCGGTTCTGCTCCGTGTGCCAGGCCTCGTTCAACAACCCGCTCATGGCTCAGCAGCACTACGTCGGCAAGAAGCACAGAAAACAGATGACCAAGCTGAAACTGATGGAGACGTACGGACCCTCCACCGCACCAGGTCGGACCACCCAAGCGTTTATCTGAGGATGAATCTTTTAATCGTCTGGGTTGACAAGGAAACGTAACTTTTTGTTCCCCCTTTTGTGCGTCTCCAGCTTCCACACTAAAGGGCTACCCGTGCACCATCTGCAGCATCGAACTGAACTCCGTGGAGCAGTACCAGTCTCACATCAGCGGGGCCAAACATAAGAACCAGTAAATACACACTTTCTTTCATTCTATTCATGTTTCCTCACTCTCATGTACATCGTTATTTATTGAAATGGAGGTTTCTCTGTGCGTTTTGGCTTTACGTCGACACACAAATGCTGTTTTAGGTCACTTTAAATTCATCACCAAATTTTCAAGTTAAACACCCCACAGTTTCTTTAAATAGAAGAGAGATGGATGGATGAATACTTTATTGATCCCCTTCTTGAAATCCACATTAATCCCTCCTCAAACCGGCACGAATTAGATCCACTTATTCAACAAGGAAACGTGTGACTTTTTAAGATGGGTTCTGACTGTTTGATGACGAGCAATCGAGCATATAAAAGGCTATTTTTCATTTTGTTTGTCCTGCCAACAGGACTTTTTACATATTTGTCATTTTTTCATTTCAGCCATGTGATTATAGTGTTCCTTCAAGCTTCTGGTTTTGCCGCCTGTTTGGTTTGGCATTCTCTTAACACGGCTTCTGTGTTTCTTTATAACGATTCTGAAAAATACCGGTTTATACGTGGTCTAGGCCTCAACCTGATGAGTCTGTGTTCTGTTATGTGTCTTAATAGAGTGAAGAAATCCGGCCAGAACACGACAGCTAACCAAGACGCAACAGAACAATCGTACGAGGGTCACAACCAGTATGCCGCCGGAGACCAGTGTGCCGCGGCAGACGACCAGTACGCCCACGCCGAGGACCAGTACGCCCATGGCGAAGACCAGTACGCCCACGCCGACGACATGCAGTACGCGGCCGGAGCCGAGCAGTACGCTCCCGAGGACACGGAGTACCTGGAGGACCACTGTACTTGAGGCGGGGCTGGGGAGACCTGCAGAGGGTTTCAGTCAGGGACTTGGAATGACTCACAACAACCAGCCCCCTTTAACACATTAACAACCTCCACGGACCTTCAGCTCCTCGCTTCTTCCAGTAGCCCCCCCCTCCCCCGCCTGGAACAGAGACACCTGGACCCTTGAATACCCCCAACATGGTATTTCATGATTTTGAGTTCCAGCTGAAGCAGTCAAAGTGTTTTGGAAGGCCCAAACGCACTGAAAAGTCCGGCAGCGGCCTGCAGGCTTCAGATTTGAAATGTCAACACCACAGAACCAGCAGCGTTCCCCATAAAAAGGTCTCAAACAACACATTTCTACCCCCACATTTCTGACAGTTGGTCAACTCCACTGACATCAGATGCTTTCAGTGCGTTTGGGCCTCGATGAAACAAGCTGTTGATGTGTGGAGAGGTGATAGTGGGCGAGTGAGTGTGTGAGTGTGTGCGTGTGTGGAGGGGGTTAACCCTTCGTGGGTTCAGCAGCTCGGATTTGTATCCACAACTGTGGCGATGAAAGTCCTCCTTATTCTGTTACAGATGTACTGACGGGAAAGTGCTCTCTCTCCGTGTCGATGTGCATCACGGCTGGATGTAGGAATATAAACAAAAAACGTATTCATGTGAAAATATTTTAAATGTAGTCTGTGCAAAGAGCCACAACAGAAGTTTTAAGAAGAATATTGTAAGTGAAGAAAACTACAAATCTGACCAGACAAGAAAACTACAAATCTGACATGACAAGAAAACTACAAATCTGACCAGACAAAAATCTGACCAGACAAGAAAACTACAAATCTGACCAGACAAGAAAACTACAAATCTGACCAGATGAAAACTACAAGTGTGACCAGACAAGAAAACTACAAACTTGACCAAAAGAAAACTACAAATCTGACCAGACAAAAAAAATACAAATCTGACATGACAAGAAAACTACAAATCTGACCAGACAAAAATCTGACCAGACAAGAAAACTACAAATCTGACCAGACAAGAAAACTACAAATCTGACCAGATGAAAACTACAAGTGTGACCAGACAAGAAAACTACAAACTTGACCAAAAGAAAACTACAAATCTGACCAGACGAAAACTACAAATCTGACCAGACAAGAAAACTACAAATTTGACCAAAAGAAAACTACAAATCTGACCAGATGAAAACTACAAGTCTGACCAGACAAGAAAACTACAAACTTGACCAAAAGAAAACTACAAATCTGACCAGACAAGAAAACTACAAATTTGACCAAAAGAAAACTACAAATCTGACCAGACGAAAACTACAAATCTGACCAAAAGAAAACTACAAATCTGACCAGACGTATGCCAGCTTTTGATTCTCCGATACCACTGATGAAGGATCAAACCATGTATCCCGATCTCCCGTACTGATTTATCTTGATAGGATTATATAAATATAATCTGGCACATTGAATTACCAACAGTAGACTACTAAATCAGATTTTTTTCACAGGCCCAGGTTCAACACTATGAAGTTAACTTATTTCATGTCGAAGTGTGTGTGTGTGTGTGTGTGTGTGTGTGTGTGTGTGTGTGTGTGTGTGTGTGTGTGTGTGTGTGTGTGTGTGTGTGTGTGTGTGTGTGTGTGTGTGTGTGTGTGTGTGTGTGTGTAGACAGAGCCGCGGTGCAAATATAGATATCAATGCTTAGGATCAGCTGGGACATCTGCATTATACGCATCAAGGACATACAGGAGAACAATCCAGAAAGTTTGGACACAGCAGGGTATGGAAGTCCTGGAGGCCCGACTAACATCCAGTATACTAATCTAGTGTCCCATCAAAGCTGCTTCACGCTTCCAGATCTTCTCTTCACCTGAATATAGTTGGTTTGCATCTCCAGTGAATGTATTTACTGACGCATCTCCTCCTCCTGCTTTCTGCAAGTTTGATTATTTCTCTATAAAAACAAAAACAACCTGAAGTTGGAAGACATTTAGGGGGAAAGGAGGTGAAATCAAACTTTCTGGATGAGTCACTGCAGCGCGGGTTTCGATGACGTCATCGCTGATGGCTGTCCAGACAGGTGGAAGAAGAACTTTCTGTCCAGATACTGGATCTAGTTTGTTAATGAACTGATATTATGAGTTGAATTTTATGAGAGTGTTGTTTTTACAGTTTTTTTCTTTATATCCTTTTTTTTTTTTTTTTTACATTTTAATTTAAAAAGCCAGAATATCTCCAGAACGTGTTTATTCTGTGTAAATCATTTGAGTACCAGATTGTGAATTTACTAGATTTCCCCTTTTTTTTTTTCAGTAAATGTTCAATCTTGATGAAGCTGATATTTCCTTTCAGGTGGCCTGACTATATATCTATATCTATTTATAGATATATCTTATCTACATATGTCTGTAAACGGACATCAGTTTGATTCAGATTTCTTTTAATCTCTCACGTGTTCCTGTAATACGTTTAGTTTCCGTTATGTCTGTAGGTTGCATAACAAAAAAAGGAGTACATGGTTTTCCTACAGTACACTATAAATAATATAATCTATCGGAGGCTCATCGTTAATGCTGCTAAAAAAAATGATTATTGAGATCTCAAAGAGCCCGGATTAGATCCTCCTCTTCTTCACAACGGTAAATCATTTTTGTAGAGGTTGATGTCATTTTTATAAAGTTTCAGGAGTCTGGACAAAAACAAAAGATAATGGGAGAGATGAAGGGATGGTGATGAAAAAACGGGAGCGCTATCCTCGGACGATGGTGGATCTGTGAGTTGAGCTTTTTTTTTTATACTGTTGAGTTTTGGTTGACTGAAAGATTTTTAAAATACTTTCCTTCTGAGTTCTGGGCTTTATAAACCCTCGAAGAGGCCGATAGATGCTTTCCGAGCTCTGTAATATTTCCCGTCAATAGCAGAGATTTTCAACAGTGATGTCAAATCTAGAAAGTGATGTCAATATTTAGTCCATTTGTCCTGAAACGAGACGATCGGTTGAATCTTTTAGTATCCAAATGTTGTCGCCCATTTGGCTGAAGGAGAAAAAAAGTCTTTGTTTGTTTGGGGATGTCATTTCTACAACGAGGGCTCGTACATACTGTATAGTAACGTGGCGTATAGAAGACAAATGGCCTTTTTTTGTTTGTTTGTTTGTTTGTTTTACCCTCATCGTTCATGCGTTTGGTGTTTTTGTGACTCACGGTTTGCTTTTCGATATATATGTCGTGTGTAAATGCAGCAAAGATATGCATAAAGTAAAGAAATGTTTTAAGAGAGTGGGTCTGTTTGTTTTCTTTTTAACAAAAAAAAACACATTTTATTGAAGGCATTTAACGCAAATGAGAGATCCTTGCATTTTAAAAAGCTATGTTAATTAAATATGACGTGTGACGGCTGCATCATCTTTTTATGTATTTTATTTTGAGCGTGACAACTCGTATATTTAATTTGAATTTAATTCACAATGATGAGAATGTTATACGTCCCAGGCAGTAACGTCTACATAGGTTGGCCCTACTTAAAAAAAAAAAGAAATAACATAAAACTAATTAAAAAGACATAAGACGCTACTCTTCTCTGGACTGAGAAACAAATCCGAAATAAAGACCACAGACTGAAGGGAAATCCTCACACAGACAGTGTTGAGCTTCGCCACACGGTGGTGCACCGACTCTTCGCTGGTTCTGGATCAGCTCTGGATCTGGTTCAGGGTTCAGACTCCACCACTGACATCTTTCCTCATATGACCCGTCAGCAGTGAGACTGAGTGGTTCATTGATCAGCGTGAGTGGGACTGTGACCTCGTCTTCCTCTGAGTTTCTGCATTTAGTGGTACTCAGATTCTTTACTGAAGTAAAAGTACAAATACATAAAACAGAAGAAGTTGCTTTATTGTCATATTGAAGGTCACAAAAACAATCAGACACTTAAATACAATTACAAGACAATGCATCTTATACTCCATCACAAGTAAAAGTGCCTGAATTCATAATAATACTACAGAAGTATCATCAGAATGTACTGTAAAAAAGTACTAATTTAGCAGAATGTCTCCTTTTACAGGGTTATAAAATATTGTAACACTGATAATATAGAATATTCTGTTTTTTTACAAATACAGATGTAGAGCCAATTCCATGTACTTTCTATAGTACTAGGTATATTCAATTATTAGCACTGCATCCCATCATAGTAACTAAAGAGTCAAATGCAGTAGTAAGTACTTAAAAGTATTTCCCTCTGAGGTGTAGTGGAGAAGTATAAAGAACAGGAAATGGAAATACTTAACGTACTTAGTTACTTTCCATTCGTTTGCTTCTAACAGCAGCTGACGTGTTTAACGTTCGGGCCCCATAATCAGGAGCCGGATGGAGAAAATGGGCTTTTTAAAGCCTCGGTGTTCGGCGACGTTGGAACAAGAACTCCTTTTGAAAACACACGGAGGCTTCACACACTTTTCCTCTCTGCAGTCTAAACCTGTCAGTGAGCTCATACAAAGATGAATGCACGCCGTTTCACTGGCGTTGACCCTGCTGACAGCCTTAAATCTGGAAGGTTGACCCCCAGAACCGATGCTTCGGGGTTCCGTACACACACACACACACACACAGACGGATGATAAATGTTATTTCTGTGTGCACAAAGATGGCTTGTTTCCCTCTTTATCTCCACAGCGGAGGTCAGTGAGCCCAGTCCGACATAAATATGCAGGTTCGTGTGTGTGTGTGTGGCAATGAAGCACATTTATGTGCATGAATAAAATGAGTTTTGTGTGTCTGTGGATATGTGTGGGGTTTGTTCTTAAGTCTTTGCGTGAAGAAAGCAGCACCTTTTCACTGATTTTATATATATTTGTGTTTCCACTCATGAGGCGAGGGCAGATCTGAAGTCTGTCCTACAAAATGAACTGTTTGCTGGAGATGTAAAAAAAAAAAAAAAAAAATTCTGGATCTGCCTCTGTGACTCAGCACTCTTCTGCCTCTGAGCTCGGCAGAAAGCGTCTTTGTCTCCTCGTGGCTTGTTTTAAAACCTCCTGTCCAATCGGTTGAATTGAAGACAGCTGGAGTCCAATCAGAGTGCAGCGACGCCTCCAAGAGGATCGAGAGACAACGAGACACACCTGAGCTGATCACAAGAGTCTGAATACTTCACGTGATCTCTCAGTTTTTGTCTTTTCAGTACATAAAATTAAAAAAATTACTTTTTTAAGCATAAAGTAAATGCACAGTAGATAAAAAGATAAATAACTCCCTTTATACAGACTTGTTGGAGATGCTGTTTCAAGTATTTTCTGCTGTTGTAGTCAGATTTTAGTAACATGACAGTGTAGAAATACTTTGTTACTAATAAAAGTCCTGCATTCAAAATGTCACTTTAGTAAAGTAACTAAAGTATTGACATCAAAATATACAACTTCTTTTTTTTTTTTTTAGTTTAAAGCAGAAAATCATTCAGACAGAAAAAAAATTGAGATCTTTGTTCGAGACCAGCAACAGATCTGGAAACTCCTGTTAGCAAAAGAACATATTTGTATGTATTTATTTGTATTCAACCTTTATTTGACATTTTATTTATTTATTTAACCAGGAGTTTCATGGCCAACATTGTGCGTGTATGAATATCAAATTGCATTTCTGCTAAAAGATCTCCTGAGAAAATCCTACACATGGGACCTTTAATTACAGTAAAGGTACTTTCGTTTTAACTGTCGGTAGGCCTCCTGCACATGACATCATTATTATTATTATATTATTATTATTATTATTATAGCTCATTGATTGGACTTTTCTCGCTGGAATCCATCTGGAAAGTCACTGTTGACTGTGTTTCTTTCTGTGAGGAATCGTTCAGTAACAGAAACATCTTGCAAACAGACGTTTCATCTTTCATGTCCATCCAGCTGTCAGTCACCGGAAACAGTGCAAATACCCCGGTCTAAAAATACTCCTGGATTTATGTACAGAAGTTCCAGCAGAATGTACTCAATTAATCAAAAAGCACTCATAAGGCAGAATGGCCTCGTTCATACTGTAGTTTTATCTATAAATATATTGTTTATTGTAATAATACTAAATACTAAAGTACAAGTACATCAAGATTGCATTTAAGTACTTGTAGTAAATGTACTTCATTGAGGAAGGGAACAGGTGAATACCAGTGTGAACAGTCTGGCTGTGTACTTGTACATGTTTACTGTATATTTGGATCCTCCATGAGAGAAGCCAGACAGGATGATTGGTCTCGGTCCCCTGCAGGATGAATGGACTCCCCCTGTTATTGAAATTCAATTAAAAAGGAGGCATGTCGGCGTTACAGACGCAGGAACGTTGGACTATTTGTCAGATCAATTAGTCTGGTCGAACGCTTCGGCTGCCACAGTGTGTTGGATGGACTCTCGTCATGGTTCTCCACGTTTCTTCCTCGTCGGCATGGCGATGACGTACGTTAGAAATGCAGATGTTGTATCCAGGTGTTCCTCTTGTGCCTCCAGAGGAAGAGATGGACGGGTTGACTTGGCAACCCAAAGAATCCTACTCGTTGCTTTAATCACGATTAGTTTCAGTGTTCAGTGGAAACGCATCTTAAAGTTGTACTCTGTAAGATTTGTGATGCGTTGCTTCTAGCGGCCTCTCTGGCGGTAGATGGAACTGCAGGCATCATCTCCCTTACCCAACAGTGTCGACTGTCTCTCATCTGCGTGATGCCTTCAAATGCTCCACACTGAAAGGAGGTCCGTGTTTTTCCCTCGGCGTCACTTTGCTTCTTGATGACTTTCCTTCTTCATTTCCATTAGTTTTCTTTTTCTTGGACTGGAAGTTGAACGGTCTTCTTTCTCTGCTGTTGATCCTCCGTTGTGAGTCAGCAGTATTGAGATGTACCTGATTAATCACCATTGTTTTAACTCACTCTTTGATAGATAGTAACTGAAAAAGACAATTAAATGAAAATGTTACGGACTGCCACTTTAAGTATATGAAGTACCTTATTTCATGCTACTTTCTATGTCTACTCGATATTCTTCTGGCAGATTAAATGAGATATTTGTGCATACATGTTTCCGATAAATCAACAGTTAGTCAGGAAATCAATCTGCAACTCATTTAAAAACACAAAAACCCAACAACTCTTGGGGACATGAACCCTGGTTTCCTGGTTGACCCTTCGTGTGTTTGAGCCATCATTAATTTTTCCGGCTTAACAAAAGTGAAGATCTGCTTTTTTAATAACGTTGATCATTTTAATGTTTGGTGATGTTTGGACTGTTCATTGGACCAAACAAACTCTGGGTCATTGGTTAATAGTTCAAAATGAGCTCTATCTCAACCAACCAAACTAACAAATAATCAAATTATGTAGTTTTACTGAAGTAACTTGAATATTTTTCCAGTATGCTATACTTTTACTGAAAGTAAAGCCATGTTGTGTTGCTCCTCCCTTCCCCAGGTTCTCCCTGCCTGTCTCCCTCCCACCTCGTCAGGGAGATCAACTCCACCTGTGGCTGCATCGATAAAGACGAGGGCTTTCCAAGATGGCGGCCTCTTTCTCCCTCCTGAATGGCTGGTGCCACCCAGGAACCTCAGCGTAGTTTTGTTTGGTTGTGTTCTGTTAGCTCTTTAGTTACTTTATGATTGCACACATCCAACACCTCTCACCACACCACAGATTACTGACTTTTAATACATTTATGGTTAATTTCGTTGGTCGCTGTGTGGTCCTCCCTCCTTGGTTCTGCTCCTGAACGAGCTGGGCATAACCGCCTGAATTTCATTTCTTTAATCGCCCAGTCAGACTCGGCTTCTGTGATAATTTGTGTCTCCCGGGGAGGACAACAGGGTACAGTACGAGGCTTTTCTTCCCTCTGGTGTCTCGTTCCACTTCCTGCAGTCCGTGTAAAGGATCAAAGGGGAAAAATCAATCCCACCAAACTGCCAACGTTTTTTTTTTTTTTTTTTTTTTATGGCGTCTGATTTCCTCATCTGTCTGCTGGAAGAAAGTGGGGTTCACGTCTCGAATCTCAAGAAAATATCATAGCATCCGACTCGAGTTCTAAAAATAAACCTTTCAGTGTAACTCGAAACAAGGATGTCATGACTGTGAGCATCGCTGTGGGACGAAGCTGCCCTCCTCCTCCTCCTCCTCCTCCTCACACAGAGATCACCCGGCTTCATTCAATCACACAGTTTTATTCTTGTTACCGCCTCTCGAAATTCTCCATCAGTGCATCACTGTCTGTTTCCACGATGAAGTGAGGTGTTAATTTAAATTCGTAAATTCTCCTTGAACTTATAAACCTGCTGTTTTTTTAGTTTGCGACAGAAAGAAGAGAATAGAAACAACAGGGTGAGACAGAAAGGGAGAGTGTGGCCCTCCTTCGGTCTGTGATAGCTTTTAGAGAGCTCATTGTCTTGAAATAGAGACATCCGAGGGCCAAAGCATCAACCTCCATCCTCCTCCTCCTCCTCCTCCTGCCACCGTCCACTTGTCCTCCTCTACATGGAGGCACAGGTGGCTGCGCTGCACACTGCAAAAAAACAAAAAAAAAGATAAAGGAGACTTCAGTAAAAGAACATAAGCAGAGGAATGATCCCCTCTGTAAAAAAAAAAACACTTCACTCTTTTATAAGGAAATGTCAGTTTATTCTAAAACTATTGCTTTAATCAACTTAAAAGTCATCCTGATTTGCAGTTATTTATTGATACAATTTTGCAAGATGTTCGCTTCGCTATGACTCATTGATACATTTGTGTTTTTCTTTCTTTTTATATTTTGGGTGTGTGGGGTCCGAATGCGGCAAACGGAAAAGAAGCAGCCAATCAAAGCGGGCGGGCGGCTCAGGCTGTCGTCAGCTCGTTTTCCCCCAGCATGCATCAGGGCCCATTTCCCATCAGCCATCCGTCAGCGAGTCACTCTGTTACTGACAGGCGGCCAGGTGGGAAACACACACATCTGTGCTACCTGAGTGTGTGTGTGTGTGTGTGTGTGTGTCTCTTCATGATCCCTGCGTGGTTTTTATGACGAGAAATCGTCCAATATGTTATATCGAGGATATTTAACGGTTCACAATAAAGGTATTTTTGTCTTTTTCTTATTTGCATGATTTATTTTACGTCATGTAAATATTGTACTTTGTAATTGAGTTAAATAAAGATTAAATCAAATCAAAGCTTCACCTCAAACAACTGCAACAGTGAAATCCAAAATATAAGATTAAGATGTTTTTACATTAATGCACATATTCCAGATATATATACACATACTTTTACTGAAGTATCCGTTAGATGCAGGACTTTAACTTGCCATCGGAGTTTTTTTTTTCTGCCTAAATGTGAAACAGTGGTAATAATATATCAGAGCTTCAACAGGTGTCTGTTTCATTGCCAGGCTCACAGGCAACGTGTTGCTTCAGCAACGCTCTTCCTCCAAACTTCACATCACAAATAGAAAGTTGGTTTCAGGTCAGCACTGTTGGAATATGAGCTGGAGATTCTTGTTTTTTCATTTCTGTTGAAATAGTTATTTTGGTAGGAAATAAGAGAAACTGCTGAATATCATTTTTTTTTTTCGAATTTATGTATCTGGAAAAAAAAAAGAAGGTTGCCGTGTCTTTTCCCATGAATGTATACAATATTTGATCTATACGTCCTGCACATTCTGTACATTGAGAGAGAGAGAGAGAGAGAGAGAGAGAGAGAGAGAGAGAGAGAGAGAGAGAGAGAGAGAGAGAGAGAGAGAGAGAGAGAGTCCTCGTTTCCTTTAGGTTTCTCAGCCGTCTGCTGCAGGTGGCCGGACGGTCGGGTTACAACCCCATGTGAAAGTGTTACACACACACATGCACGCACGCACACACACACACACACACACACACACACTCACTCTCTCTCTCTCACACACACACACACACACACACACCTCCTTCCATGACATCTGAAAATTCCTATGGATTACTTCTAATTCTTGTGACAGATGGACAAATGGTTGTGGTGCTGGTGGTGTGTGTGTGGTGTGTGTGTGTGTGTGTGTGTGTGTGTGTGTGTGAGCAGCTGAGAGCACGAGGTAAAACCTGTAGCAGACCAACCAACAGGCTGCTGGAACAGTCAGACACCTGTTTGAACCCCCTCCTCCTCCTCCTCCTCCTCCTCCTCCTCCTCCTCCTCCCACCTCTTCTCCCCCGGACACTTGATATGTGGGAGGGTGAGAGAGGGAGGGGGGGTCAGAAACAGATAGAGGAGGAGGAAGGGGAGAAAGGGAGAAAACAGCTGGATCAACTGAATGTTTCCGTTTTCTGTTTCCTGTCTCAGATTCGTTTCCAGCAGAGACCCGAAAGTCTTAAAGGGACAATCTGTACTATTTTAACTCAGACTTGCTGATTAACTCTGACATGCTGTGATTGATTTATTTCACCAGATGCAGAGAGATTTTAAATTTTCACTCAGGACCCCTGTAGAGTAAAAAAAAAGGGGGGGGGGGGGAATCATATATGTATAAGATTACAGAAGAACTTTAAAAACTGTAAATCATTATTCAAAGAGGTTTTTAGGCCAAAGACTCATTCAGTTTATATCATGAGAAAATACCCCATGATAATAAGGACAAAAAATTACTCTACATATAAATAAAAGCATAACATAATTATTATTAAGATAAATAAAGAATGAAAAAGGCTGAAATAAATAAATAACAATTGGACCTGATTCATTCATGTTTGCTGGGAAACAGCCGGAGCCTCCTGACCGCCGTCAGACGACAGGTGAGCGGTTACGCTCTCAGGCACGTCTCATTGATATTCTAACCTATTGCACTTTCCCAGGGAGAGGACTCCCCTGTGGACCCCCCCCCCCCCCCCCCACCACACACACACACACACACACAGGCTTTGAAGCAGAGCTGCAGTTAATACGACAGCAGCAGACATGGACAGTATAGAACGTGTGCTTTATTCATTCACTCACCTTCTGCAATATCTTCTTTCATGTCAAACACAAGGATTCAACATTTGTATCTTTACTTTGAAATAAAATAGCACGTTCAACATCTTTATTGTTGCTTTTTTTTTTTAAATACATTTTTGTTCCTCAAGATAATTAGCCCGTGTGAGTGAAAGTGAACGGCGGGACGTGAGGGAGGGAGGTTTCTTTCAGGTGGAAGCGGGTCGGAGCTCCGTCTGAATCCAACACCTCTGTTTTGGCTGACCTCTGTGCGTTTAAGGAGGCACGGGTCACTGCAGCCCCCCCCAATATATGCAGGATGCTGATCCACATCCCTCCGTCACCTGCGGGCGTGTGGAGGGGAGGAAAAATACCTGGAGGAAAGATAAACAAAGCCTGCACTTTAAATATTTGAGATGAATAAAAATCCTCTTTTTATAAAACAACAAAACAAAAACCTACCAGCTACCTGGACTCTGAAGAACTTTGGGAGGTTTTGGTTCACATCCTTTCATTGTCATTGTATCTTACAAAGCAGGACAATTGAAGAAGATGTACGGAGACGAATTCAAGCTTTTTTTTTGGTTTAGCCTAGAATCAAGTGTCTAGAAATGTGAAATAACTCAACATGCGTTTCATGTCTTATTGATCCCAAAATGTATTTCAGTCGTTCAACATTTCTTTCTTTCGTTTTTTAACCAGATAACGATGGTTTGAATTGTCAGAAATGAAGTGGAGGAGTTTAGTTTTTGTTGCTTTGAGCAATTATCGGAGAGATTTAAGATTTTAGCTCCTTCTCAGAGTCAGGAGGATCTTTTGTGTTTCAAATCAGGAGCGATAAAGAAGCATGTTTGACTTCAGAGGGGGGGGGTTAAAGAATGAAGGGATCTCTTGCCTTTGGTGCTGATAATCGGTGGCTTCTCTCGTTTCCCCTTCGCCACAAAAACCTCCTCTGTCTGCCTCAGTTGCTCCGGGGGAGAGTTTTACCTCCCCGGGGCCAGACTGAGATTTATACTCTCTTTTCAACTTCAACCAGCATTGTTAGATGGTCAGCTGTCACTGTGGCTCCTTTGATTTGAGTAATGTGAAAATAAAAGAGACATTTTATTGATCCGCTTGTTCTCATTGATCTCGAATGCCTATACGTCGGAGCTCTATTGTAGTTTTATTTCTCCTAAGATTTAGATGAAAGGATTCAGGATTTGGGAATTTACGCATCTTGTTTAACTAAAATCAACATTCACAACATGTTCAGTATGAAAGCAACGCATTTTAAACAATTTGTGAGCCAGTCAGCTTCCCTGAAGCCTGTCGATAAGAGGCTTACGTCCCCCCAAGAGCGGGAGGAAGTAAAGGATGATGGGACGGCGAGAGGAAGGGGAGGGCAGGAAGGATGAGGGAATCCCCCGATGCTCCGCTCCTCAGGAGATCACAGGACTCAGAGTGGGTTTACTGGAAATCAGAGGCAGGGGAACACAGAGTTTTTGTATCATGTGTCACAGTCGGATGAATTATGTATCGAGAGGCGTTTGAAAAGGTGAAAAGAACAAAAAAAAAAAAAACATGCAGAAACGCGTCCTTGTGAGAAATACAATATATATTTATTCAGTGAAATGTTTATTTGATTGTCATGAAATTTGATCCTGAATAACTAATCCAGTTTGTTTGTGCTCATATAGCTGCAGAAGGTAAAACAGGTGAATAATGTCCCACTCGAACAGGTCGACAGGGTGAAAAATATGTTATTTCAAATATTCCTGATGCAATTACACAAATAATACTTTGATTACTATTTGGCATTCATTTGCACTGTTTTTTTAAACATGATTACATCTAAAAAGTTGGTTTATGTCCCGTATGAATAAACAAAATAACTCAAAAGCAGCTCACACAGAGATTCGTGGAACAACTGTCTGCATGCATGAATGCACCTCCCTTTAATGGGAAATATGTTATCGATACATGTCAGTTCATACAGAAGCAAAGAAAAGAAACTAATATTCAACATTGCAAAGTTGTTTTTATTATCGTTCTCTGCCGAGACACAATGAAAATACCAGAAAAGCATTATTAGATACAGAAAATTGTAATAATTAGCCTATTATTTCTTACAGGAAGCTACAGGAAGATATTTAAGAGCTCCCCTTCAACTTGTGGAATGGCGGCCGGTCAGACGGAGGGGTTGAGATGTCAGACGGGACAGACCAGACCCGCCGACGGTCAGACGCTCAGACGGTTGGCGACGGCAGACAGGCTGGCGGTGGGCGTCTCTCGGCTAACGAGGCCTGACAGCTTCCATGCAGACTCATGCGACAGTGAAAAGGGAGGATTGGGTCAGATTCAGAGTGTTTGATGTCGGGGTGGCGTACACGTTTGAAGCCGCCGCTCGTTTCGCTGCTGTTTGCTTTTTAAAGCTGTGTTGTGTCAGACGGACCGGAGCAGGCGGACCCACGCCGCTAACTCGCAGTGACAGTCGAAAACAAACCACCTGATATCTGCCCGCCGACTGATACCAACAACACTTGTCTGGATTGTGAGATTACCCAACATGCTCTCTCCTCCTGGTACATACAAGAGTTTGATTCTTTATTGTGCAGCCGGAAGAGTCTCTTTTTTTTTTTGTGGTGTAAGCCAGGAAATCCTGGGTTGGCGGGCCGGCCCTGGACGCCAAGGCCATTGTCCATGTCCATTGGCTGCTCGCTCACTGCTCCCATTGATGCTCTTCATCCAGCTGTAAAATCTGGTGTGGTGTTGAAATGTGTGTGTGTGTGTGTGTGTGTGTGTGTGTGGGTGGAGGTGGAGGTGGATTGAGTCCACTCTGAAAACAAGATGTCAAGAGTGAGAGAGTAAGAGTGAAGCAGCGTTGACATTGGAGGGATAAAAAACCTGCCGTGTTTGCTTCCTGTGTCCTTCCTTTGCACTGTATCCTCCCCCCCTCCCTCAATGCTGTAGCTTTTCATGGTGTACCCCCCCCCCCCCCCTCTCCACGCTGATGTTTGGGGGGGGGGGGAGCAGATTAGCATAACAGCCTCCGCAGGAACGCTGTCAGCATTATAACACACTTCCTGTGAAGTGGTTTTCTGCATAATCTGTTCCTCCCACCGCCTCTACCAAAGCTGTACCCCCCCCCCCCCCCCTCCCTGTCTTTCACTCTGTAACATCTGGTTCTTGATTGAGCACCTACAGGTTATTTTTCAGGGTGTCATTGCTGCACCCCGAGATTAAAATCATTAAACTTTTTGGAAGACTTCTTGATGAAAAGCCTTAAACTTGCATTCTCTCTGCTGGCCATCAGGGGGTGACCCCTCTGGTTGCAAAAAGAAGTCTTATTGAATAAAAGTCTATGAGAAAATGGTCCTACTTCTCTCTTGATGTATTATCTCAGTAAACATTGTAAACATGAGTTTATGGTCTCAATCTCTAATTTCTAGTCTTCTTCAATCCAGCATGATGTTCATTTAGTACATTATAGTCCATTAGAGTCCACCAGACTAGAAAGCAGGGGATGCTTTAAGGCGGGGCTACCTTGTGATTGACAGGTCGCTACCATGCTACCAATGCAACTAACTTCTAAGATTACTTTAACACTAAGTTGTTAAGGTAACCTTGAAACATGCAAGTTAACTGTTTTTACACCAGAATCCACATCGATTCAGATGCAGAATCTTGGATCTTGTTTGCCAGATCCACCTGTCGCTCCTCTGCAGTACATATATGGACGATTCTGTTCACTGATAGCAAAAATTGCAGAAACCTATTGGTGTGTGGTGAACATGTCATGTGACAAGGAACAACCAGTCACATCTTATTTTGTAGATTTATTCAAATCATCATTGTAAGCGTTCTCCAAAGTAAAGATTTAATATTAGCTCAGCCTGTGTTTGTGTTTTGGGCTGTTTAAATCCCTAAATGAGGCGACTTCTGTAATATTAACACAGTGGTGCAACAGAGGAGAGGCGATGTTGGTGGAATGTTTCTCTTTTTCTTTTTTTTTGCGCCCACCAAGCACAAAGCCTCAAAACCACATTTAAACAGCAAATCACCCGAAAAAGGAGCCAACTAAAACACGAAAAGTGAGCACATCCTTTGTTCCGGGATATTTAAGCGCTGCCACATTCCACCGCAAGAAAACCCATCCGGAGGATAATAAGGCCGACTCTTCCGATGACAAAAAAAAAAAAAAGTAAAAGAAAAAACTTGTTTTTCCTTGCGGAGTCATCCATATTCTCACGTTCCCACATCCGGATCAGGAAGCAGCTCTGAGCTCAAGGAACAGGTGGATTCACAGCAGTCAGCTGGAGGCAGTGATACAGTGGGAAGCCATGGGAATACACAAGTAGGGTAGTGCACTCTATTTTATACTTTCTTTCCCGTTCTCTACAAAGATTCGGATTAAGATCCGACTTCTTGAGCATTGCTAGCATGCTAATATGCTAAACTAGAGTAGCACCTAGAGCTGAGGGGAGTCGACTAAAGGAGAATAACAGCAAGTCAAGCCTAGAAGACCAGGAAGGTAGGAACTTTATGTAGAGTACAGTAGGAAGGAAGGTGCATGGATCCATATGCATACAATAAATACACATTACAGTACACACACACACACACACACACTCGGGGTGCACAGGATTTGCAGCATGCCAGGACTTGAGAGGAACCAGATTGCATATTTTAGGATTTCAGATCGTGTTTCAGGCTCTCTGCCCCGCAGCACCGGATAGATTTGATTACGGCAACAACCACAGGCCAAATCTAATTAGCACATTACTCTCAGCAGGATGTCGGCCTTGTGTTTGAGCGTGAGCCACGTCGTCTACGCCGGCTTCATGGTGATCGGGGGAAGAAGCCGACGTGCCTCAGAGTGTTTGCTCTGCCGGATAGAATGAAGGTGAAGGTGTAGGGTTATATAGAGAGAAGACCGGAGGATTCAAGATGTGAAAGGTTTTAAACATTTCAAAACATTGGAATCTCTTATAGTGATGTTTTTCTTCTTTCCTGCAATAATTTAGCATTAATTGGGACACCAAAATGCTTGAAATATTTTCTCTGTCTATAAGGATCTAGCATGAAAACCACCTGCATTTGTTGCCCGTGTTCTCTGTGTCTCTTCCTCTTGCCTTCATTGACCAAGTTGTCGGAAGAACCGGTTAAAACCACGAAGTGTATTAAAACTAGAAAACGGCCCTCCAATGCCAACAGAATCATTCTGAATGTTAGCATTTGGCATTTATTATGACATCGGCTGGAACAAAGGATTTCATCGGTTATACATATCTTTCTTCGTCCGAATATTGCAGCATCCCAAAGGACCCCCCAAATCAGTTTTTTAATAGATTTACGTGATATATTTTGGGACAGAAATCCGGAAGTTTCCATCCCAGACTTTTGTTCCTGCAGGCTGAGAGATCCTGAATGGGGGCTTAGACTTAACTCACTGGGCACAGTGGTGTGGCTTTGCTGCTTGACTTGGCCATATCCTGACTGAAAGGCCGGTCGGAAAGGAACGGTTTCATCACAGAAGTGAAACATTATGAGGATCTGTGAGGGATTTCTGCTTTTCTTCATTGTTCACTTAAAGCCCACGTGGCTCGTCTTAACCGCCTGAGGTTGAACTGTGCCGCTGAGCCGCTGGTCACTTCCTACCTGTGACGCCGCGACCACCCAGACACCGTGATCTTTACCATTTCTACAACATTCATGTTCCTTCTGAGCAATCAATCAACAAGCCCGACCAAAATACCTTAATTGAATTTGGCTCCTTAAACAGTTAAGAGAAAGCAACGCTCCCGATTGGTTGGAAAGAGGACGTGAACTTTCATGATACTTAAGAGAGGACACCCATTTTTCCAAGTGAGCATGAACTCACCAAGCTTTTCCAGATGCAGATGTCTGCATACTAGAGTAAATCTTTTTCGGCAGACTGTAGCTTATGAGGACATGTGACTGTGTCTCAGACAAGGGTTAAAGGTCAAGCTTTAGCACCCTTTGCATCACTGACGGCAAGTGGTGGAATGTAACTAAGTACAATTACTCAAGTACTCTACTTAAGTATACATTTGCAGTACTTCCATCTTACGTTACTTGCTGTTTCTATTGCATTACATCTGTGCGTTTGTCTTGACCCCTGTTCAAATTATAGTTTTTTAATCCCTTTCCCTTCCAGGGAAAACCACGTATCTCCACGTCTGGATTTTGAATGTTTGGGATCCACTAGATGAGGAAAAGCATGAAGGGTTCCTTTTATGTGTTGAGAAAATTCTCCATCTTGCTCAGCTAAATAAACTATTTTTAAAAGCCTCTTGGATGAGCTGGAAAATGCTTCGTCACAAAGCTGAAAACAGTGCCGTCTTTCTGAGCTCATGAAAAGTTTACTTTTCATTACCACAGCCGTAAACATCTACAGCAGTAATACAACAAACACATGACTGCAGCAATTATATTAATCCAGAAGCAACTTCCACTCAACAAAATGCCTTTTGATTAAAGAAGAATATTAGTTTGTTTTATTCAGTCTTCAGGTACATTTTCCACACTAGCTTTTTCTTTGTATGTCAGAAGTCAGTCAGTAACCTCCCGCCCTCAACTGCAAAAAGCTGTTGAACATTTTGCTCGTTTCGACTTGATGAATGACACCTGTTTAGGAGCAGCCTGTTAAGCTCTGTTTGTGTGCAAGTTTAATTCACAAAAAAAGGAAAAAAACAAAGACAGTCAGAAATCAGCAGACAAAAACATAATAAATTAAGGAGTGCCAACATAAGACAGCTGTTAAAGACACAAAACATCCTTGGAGTGTTGTTGTAATGTCAAATTATACAAAAATGCACCCAACTTTGTGTAAAAATATACTATCAGTACATGTCAATTCACACAGAATATTAAGTCTGGGACAACAAATATATTGGAAAAAAATTAACATGCATGTTGACGAGTGATTTTCTATTCGGCTATTATTCATGTCAGGGACAGAGGGTTAGGTGTTCCCAGGGAAATTTACATTTATACAAAAAAAATAAACTATTTTAGAGCTCCCCCTAAATTTCTCAAATGATGCTTTCTGGGGAGCTCATGTCTTTTCAGGGAAGCTGAGCTCTATGTAGCTTCCCGTATTTCAAACCCTGACGCAAAGGCAATCAAAAATAAATAAATAAACTGCTGTGATGGACCCTCTCACACCAAAAGTCATCCTGACTAAAGCATTAGAAGAGAAAGACTATCCATGAAAAACCTGGACGACAGATCTGGACCATCTGTGGATTTCATTCCTGCCTGAGAGAAAACTCAAAAACATGAGAATCCAACAAGTTTGTAGGAGTGCTTTTCCCCGAGGAAAACATTTAGGGGGGCTGAATATGTCTGCAAGCAAAGCAAAAGTTACACTTGGCCAAACCCGATCCTGAATCAGGTCCCTTAACTTGCACTGCTCAGCTCTGGGCCTCTGGGGACATGTGACCTCTCTGTATGTCAAAGGTCAAACATACCAATCTCACCTTTCTCTGCTCAACGTGGACAGAAGCTCTCACGGCTTCGTAAGAATTCTGTAATCTCTCTACTCGAGAGTTGAGTAGTTTTGGGCCTCAAAAATGGCTTCCAGGGCCATGTGACATGCAGGTTCAAAGGTCAAGGTTCAGACAGCCCAGACTCACCTTCCCCTCCCCGATGTTGAGGACAAAGCTCACATTGAGTCAAGGTCCCTGGAAGCTGAAAGCGTCCCTCCAAGATTTCGTAGATAGTCTGTCAGCTGCAACGCCGCTTCAGCTTGAGAAAACAAACGGTGTGTTTTCAGACCTGGACAGAGAACCGCTGTTCTCACCACTACACCGCTACGCTGATGATACCCAACTCTATCTGCCCGCCAGATGACCATCGCAAATTGATGCTCGTAATTAGCCACATGGTCATCAACAGGGCTGAGTTTGGCTTAACAAGCTGATCAGTCACACTGGGACAAGGGCGCATGAATTACCAGAGGCGGAATATCCAGAAGATCCGGCTGTGGGTTCCCAGTTAGCTACAACAGCAACAGCGATATTTGGGTATGAGGCGAGGACGTTGTACTGGTTTTGTGCCAAAGTTGTAGATGGATTGTATGTGATTTGTATGTCGTGATTTGTAAACAAAATCATCTCCCAAATGAAAAGCCCGATAATTTTTGTACAAATACAACTAAAAGAACATCTATGTGGTCCTCTAAAATTCTTGCTTTTGGCCTTAGAATGAAAGTGAAAGTAGATATTCAATGATAGCAATGCATGTAATGCACTGAAACTGGAGCTGAGGACACACTCTAGTCCCTCCAGTCTCTTTTGACCGAGTGCCAAACATAAATAAATCAGGAACCCAGTGGAAATAATCAGCATATGATATTTATAAAAAGCACAAGGGATTTCTCTCCTACTCCCTCCACAATGCCAGCATGTATCCAGGCTGAAGGACTGTAGAGGTCCTGACTGGGTCCTGACCTGCAGACCCCTTCAAAACAACAGCTGGCATGGAGGAAGGGTGGGAGATAAGGGAGGGCAGGATGGGAGGAAGGGAGTGTGAAGAAGTAAAGAGGGAAGTAGATAGGAGGAGGAGGAGTGATGGAGATGTGGTGGAGGAGGTGGAGAGGAGAGATCTCGTAGCTCCTGGCAAAGATTTTTATAGATTCCCCCTCCAGTGGTGTTGACGAGGACGTTCATGGTCTCCAGAGGATGAACCCTAGTATTTGTCTTACTACCGCTGGATATTTCCTATAGCAACACCATCAGGCTTTGTCATGGCATTGACTTTGACACATTCATGCTCCCCAGAAGATTTCCAGTTTCCTCCAGCACCACTATCACAGCCAAACTGCACATATGATATCATATATTTCTAATGTTGTCATGAAACTTTTTCAGCATGTTCACGCTCCCTTCAGGATGAACCATTTCATGATTTTAACCAGATGCTAAATGTACGATTCCTGGAAAGATGAAATAAAAACATTCTGATATGAAAATATATATCTTACATTTTACGTTCCTGAGTAGTTTAAACATTAACAATAATAAAAAAGAGCACCATCAGTACACACACACACACACACACACACACACACACACACACACACAACACACAGACCAAACGCTGGCACAGCTTAAAGATGTTTTCAGCTGTTGCTGCTGGTTATATAAGTACCTCTTTGTTCACTAAGAGCGTTGGGCTTCTCCCTCCTTCCCCCTTTCCCTCCCCCATTACCTCCCCTCTACCACCTCTCTATCTCACTTTCTATCCCCCTCTCCACCTTCCACACTAGCCTCCAATCTGCCTCACCCGTTGCCCCCCCTCCCCACCTTCTCACAAACCCATCATCCCCTCCTCTCGAAATATAATGTCTTTACTAAGTGATCATTAGATTTCCCCATAGGTCTTAGCTTCACCGGCGATCCATCTGGGTTGTGTTTTTTTTACGGGGCTTTGAGGACCTTTAACTAAATTAAAAGATGATGCAACGGGTAAAAAGGTGATCTTGTATTGATCCAGACTCAATTTGAAAATGTTGTGGTCGTGAGGTTCTTTATGACACAATATCAAACCCAGTGGCTTGTATGCTTAAAAGAAAATCTATTGTTGAGAAATTGATGATTTAATTTATCAATACAAGAAGGAAAGTCTTGAATAAGCATCCGTCAGCTCCTTCTGTGAGATTTAAATGACACACCTAGTGATGTTTTTATTACTATCAACAAAACTCAAATAAAAGATTCCTTTAAAATATTACATTTTTTTTAAAAAAATCAGTGATTTCCTAAAGCTTTGGGACACAACATCAGGAGCAAATACTGCATTTGTTGGGGACTATTTTCACAGGTGGATTGAAAAGCTATTGGTACTCTTGTAAGTATTTAGAGTACTCTAAAATATTTTTAAATCGCATACTTATTTCAATGCATATGGAAGCTTTTGATGCAAACCAGCCCAACGTTTTGTGTACCACTAAAGTTAGGATGATCTTTCTGTCATCTCTAACCTCGTCTTCGATCTCTACTTTAAATTATGTCAACAATCGGAAAATATTGATTTTATCAGCATGGCTTTGGAATGAATGAATAATGGGAACTATTATTATTATGTATGTACTTAAAGTATGAAAACATGCAACCTCTAAAGTAACTAAAGCTGTCAGAAACATGTAGATACGTACAATGTGTACCTCTGAGATGTGATGGGGTAGAAGTAGAAAGTTGTACCTAACCCTAAAGTACCTAATGGATTGCCCCCGAGGCTTTGGATACAATTTGTTGTAAGTTTTAGTGTTTATTAAATTGATTGACAATAACAAAAAAGATATATGTGAATATCTTGGTAGAGATATATAATTATGATACGTATTCCTTTCACGCTTGGCACGAGACCTAACGGCGTTCATTCCTCTTCTAATTTGGAAGAAAATCAAACCACACTTCCTCATAAAGTGGAATGGTTCTCTCTCTGTGGTGACATTCCAGCAGTTTAAAGAAAAAACCTCAGGCGCACTTGTACAATTTGGCAAAACTCCAAACTCTTTTTGCATGATCGTTGCATCTTTTCCCCTCGTTGTAGTCTGAGCCGAGTACGGGGACTCGAGGCGGTGCAATCAGATCCTTGGATCCCTCCTGGCGTTTCTACCCCCCCGCCTTGTTTTCACTGTCAACACACCACTTGAGAGAATTACGGGGAGCCAAGTACCTGGAGCTCAGGAGGTAATAAAACAGTCAAAGCACAATTAAACCTTCAGAGACAAGTTGGGTCAAGATTATTTCAGTCCAACTTGCAACACGGAGATTCAATTATAGAGCGACGTAATGTAAAAAACCTTGCTTTTTAAAAGCGTCTCATCAGCTGATTCAACAGTTATTCTCTGTAATGAAGGACATCTGTTCCTGTTAACACACTAACTAAGTACTTGTACTTGACTTGAGTATTTCTGTTTTTATGCTACTTTATAGTTCTAGTCAGAGGCGTAGATTTAGTTATTTTTACTGCACTACATTTCTCTTCGGTTAGATTTAGGATTACAGCTTTTCTTCTCCTACATCTTAAGATAAATAAACTATAAGCCTCTTGGATCAGCTGGAAAATGCATCATCACAAAGCTGAAAACTGTTTGTCTGAGTTCATGAAAAGTTGACTTTTCAGAGATGCGTGGCTCTAAGAGGACAGATACGATGTTTGATCTTGCATGATTACTGCACAGTGAACCCTTTTACTTTGAGTACTTTAAGTACATTTTGCTGCTGTATACTTTTTGCTTTAGCCATCAATAAGCCATTGAGTAGTTTTTCAAACTTATGATTTAATCTTAAAAATGTCCCACTCGAGCCCAAACTGATGTCTGAAAATAGCTTTTTTGGTTGAAAACTGAGTACTGAGAAGCAAATGTTTGCTATTTTCTAACAAAACACACAGTTTTCAGTGCTTATTTAATTCTTTCCCCCCTGAGTAATCTTCGTCGTCCGACGTTAAACCTCACACGGCCACTTTCACACTCCCGTCAGATTCCTTCTGCGTGGCTGAAAGGCTGACTGTATCTGGGTGGGAATCCGTTTACACCGCCAGACGAGTTGGCCATGAAGGATGGCATTGTGTGTGTCAGAACTAGAGAAAAAGGATCTTATACACATGTAATAAATGAAATGTAAGATACTGTGTGTGGAAGTATGAACGAACATACTTGTAGATTTAAGCGTTCATCGATATAAGTGTGGAATTTTAGAGTAGGGGCCCATTAATTTAAAATCTGAATGAATAAAGACTTAAATTAGGATACCAGAGATGTTTGATAACATTGTATCTCATTGAAAGTAGCCGTATACAGCAAGAAGAGATCTACAGTTGACAAGCTTGACCCAACTTCCTTTCATGTGGGATTCTTCTCTCGCTTCCCTTTTCTGGAAACGAGCAGCTGGAAGGTTGGAGTTTGGTTTGCATGAAACAGAATCTCCCCAGTTGTGTTTGTTAGTAGACAAGGAGGCAAGTCTCTGCTACCACCAGGCATGCTTCATTGGCGCTCCGAGGATTTGATGCCCCAACCATAACCATAACCCTGACCCAACCCAACCTTAACCCTAACCCCAATTTTCACAATGCTGCTTATATCTCGAGAACGGAGGGTCGTAGGGAACTACCGTTCCTGAGATACAGCCACAATAAAAAAGGAAGTAACCCTGACCCTCACTAAAACCCTAACTCCAACCCTAACCCTAACCCTAACCCCAACACTACGCTGTCTGTGGATGTGTTTAATGACAGTGATGCGGCTGAGGACCGTACCGTCACCTGTTTTAATACGTCCATGATTCATGATTGTAACATCTGAAATTAAAATATCACAGATGGCCAGTCCTCCCCTGTTGCTGGCGTCAACTCGTTGACCAAATAGCTGCAAGAAGCTAACTTCCTTTGGCGCTCCTGTGTGCTGCGGGTGTGTGTGTAGGAAACCAGGAAAACATGGAGTGGATTCCTATTGCTGTGGGTATTCTCTTAATGATAAAGTGGAACGGATTTGATCTTGAAGCAATGAAAAGAGCGCTGGACAATTAGACCCGTCATGCACTAATATTTTAATGGCAACTTTTTTCAAAAAGGTGGGGGGGTCCTGACCATGATACAACGTATGTTGTTTTAGGGTGAACTATTCCTTTAAATAACTTGACTAATCCTGTATTTCCCTGCCAGCGAGAAAAAGCCATCAGGAAAAGTGTGAAATTAAATGGGTCTGGCTGCTCTCCAACAGTCTCACTTTCTGTCTCACCCCACATCCGTCTCTCTCTCTCTCCGTGTCTTATTATTGCTGCTTGTGTTCATTGTGGTTTTGGGATGGCAAGGAAAAAAACAAACAAACACACGCATTGCACACATTCCACATTTAGCCTTAACGACACAAATGAAAGTTGTGTTTTGGATTTTTTCGCAGGAAATGAGCAGCGAGTGTCGTGTTGTCAGGGAGACTGTAAATCTGTAAATGTGATTGTGAGAGATGGAGCCAATAAGGATTTATTACTTTCCGAGATGTGAGGAGACAGAGACAGTCGGAGTTATATTGTTTGGACTGTGCAGTAATAAAACTCGAGCCTTCACCACCCACTGTTGGCTGAGATCCTGTGGCTCTGTTGCTGCAACCTTTGATGTTCAAAAAAAACAAAAAAAAAACAACGAACCCATAGAGGGTAACTGTACTTACTTAGACCGGTCTGAAGACCACCTTTTAAAGGTCAAGGTCTCATCTCAGGACCCTGTTCACTGTAAAGAAACGTGTTTCCCAATTATATTCTTTGTTTGTTGTGCACAGAATCCCAAGCAATGAAACATCTAAGTATAAATAGATAAATAGCATAAAAAGTAGTCATTTAAAGTCATTTAAACGGCACTTATTGTGTTGTTTGTGACTGGTTCACAGATGAAAAGCTTTTTAGGAGGTATTTTGGTGCAAATAAGGATAACAAACTCACACTAATTCGATGGATTATACTGTGACTAATTAAAAACCAAGGCAAGAAACCAACAAACGATGGTGGAATGAAAACAGGGGCTGGTTACACATGTGGAGGGCTGTTGGGGGGTCAGGTGATAAAGTTTGAGGTCATCTGTTGGGTGGAAAATGGCAATGGTTCCCTCATCTCAAAGTCAATGGGTTTTTAGTTAGATGCCTGAAATAAAACACAAAACATGTAATTAAATAACCCATTTGTGAATTTTGAAGCTTAACATCTCATAAAAAAAGACGGTTTGTTAGCAAATGGCTACATGAGACTACAATACGCCATCACAATGAACACCAGTCCACCTTTAGCTTGGCTTCAGCATTTGTTATTTCACTTCTGTTGATTGCATTCTCACTTCAAAAATCGTCAAAGTGGTGAATTAGTGTGTGTAAATTTTACTTTATTTCATTAAATTTATGGAACTTGTGGAGACCCCTGCATTAAATAGTCAGAAAAATATTAGACTCTGTGTTATTTTAATGCATTTGCTAAATATGTTGAATAAGACACTTATAATTAACATGAGCTGTGACATGTGTTCATGCACTTTGTAAAGTGATGAAAATGTCTGATGTTTCTTCAGCTTGTTCTGCCGACAAAGTGGGCCCAAAACAATTAAAAAGCAGCTTGAGTTTCTTTTGTTGAGAAGTGTGAAAGATATAATGAAATCCTTAACAACAAAAGAGAAGAAAAAAAACGCAGAATCAATCGCCTCTGGAACGTTCAGCAGCTATAAATGATATGAAAAATGGTAAAAGCATGCATATCATCCGAATCAGCAATGAAGACAAACAAACGATGAAGCACTGCTGAAACATTTAACCACAAAGTGATGCCTCCAAACCTAAACAGGAGTCAGAGGACGAGTCACGACCCCGAGGTGGGGGGAAAACCATAAGTGCTGACAAACACAAACTCTATGAGCGTGAATGTCAGAGGCAAGGAAGTTTATTCATTACAGAAATGAGCGATGGGAGGAGGAGGAGGAGGGAGATCCGACCACGGAGAACATTCAGCGGTTAGACAGAGACACTGGATGTTTGTCCTGATGCCGGTTTCTGCTGCCAGAATATTGAACCAGCAGCAATAAAATACTGTGAACTACAGACCTCTGACAAAGACTTGGAGAAATGCATTACTTTACACTTTGTCATGTTTGATGAGACAAGTTTTGTCCACTTTGAAGATTCATCTTATTAAATATTTGAAAAATTCTGAAATTATGTGAAATTTTCAAATCTCGAAACAAACCCAAAAATGTCAGAAATGCGACAGTTCAGGTGTTTTTGCCACTTTTTGTCAAATTTTAACATTTTAACAGCGCCTGTTTAGAGATGTGGAAGTGGGGCATGAACAACAGCAATCATCTGCTTCGCATTTAAGTGTTTTCTTGAGCTGAAAAAAACACATTGAGCCTGGTTTTTATTGCGATATTTCTTACCAAATGTATGAAAAAAATGGTCTTTTTGTGGTTTGAAAATGGTTTTAAATCATCCACGGTTGTGACTTAATGCACTCCAAGATTTGTTTGTGCAACAGAAATAAAAATTGTATTGGTCTATGTGTTCGTGTTTGTTAAGGTGGAATTATTGCGCAGGAACTTATTGCAACGTCAGCTTTTTAAGGTGGAATTATTGTGCAGGAACTTATTTTACTGTCAGTGTTGGCTTTTTATGGTGGAATTATTTGGCAGGGACATATTTAACTGTCAACGTTGGCGAACGCTGTCTGCTGTAAAGAAATGTCACAGAAACCACCTGTACTGCGATGAGGTCATGGTGGAGGTGTTGGTAGCTTTGAAAGGTAACCATGACAACAAGCGTGATGGAGAGGGAGCCCCCCCCCCCCCCCAAGCAAAGTAAGTATGTAGGTTTGAGTTGAGTATTTATAGGCTACTTATAGTCGTACAATAAATGTAAGTACAGAAATATTTAGGAAATTATGTTCTATGCACAAAATAACAAATAAATAAAATTCAAAAAAAGTATTGCTTCCACTGTGTTGGAGGAAGTAGGCTGTGAGGTTGTATGATTCTCTGAGTGAATCCCACCACCACCCAACCAACCTCGCGGTAATATCTTTTGACGCGCAATTTTTCCATAATTTGCCGATTAATGTGAGGCAGATGCACGAAAAGCTTCTGTTCGCGGAGCTGGCCGGCCTCAGAGGCAGCGGGAGTGCTCAGGCTATGAGATAATGCCAGAAGAGAGGCCAGCCTGGGACTAACACTGCTGCCACTGCTGCTGCCATGTGTGTGTGTGTGTGTGTGTGTGTGTGTGTGTGCGTGCACAGTCACACTTAACCCCAACAGCGGATGTTTTACATCCCCTTTCCGCTGAATTACTGCCTCTCAAGGTCACAGATATCTGTCCAAGATAACTTTTGCATGTTTGCTCTGCCAACTAACACAGCCATGATTTTTCTTCTTTTTATTTCTATAACATGTTGTTTTGCATCTTTGTATTTCAACTAAAATGTGAGTCACGGGAGGCTATTTGTTTCCTCCCATAAAAGAAGGCTGTAATGAGCACCTCTTCCTCACGATGCAGGTTGTAAACGTTACTGCGGCTGCATTACAAGATTGTTTTCTTGGCTCACTCCTCACTCCTCGTCGTCGCCCCGTGACTTTTTATTAGACCCACCATCCGAGGAAGCTTTTCCCCTGAGCTGTTTGTGCTATTTGTTTGCTCATGATCACTTAATGGATTTAATAGGTGTGTTAGTGTGTGTGTGTGTGTGTGTGTGTGTGTGTGTGCGTGCGTGTGTGTGGTAGATATGCAGAGAATGCGTGTGTGTTTGTGTGCGTGTGTGGCATTCCACCCTGCGACTCCGTCCGGCCTCTCCGGATCTCGGCACAGCGCGTCGCTCTAATCCGGCCTTCCTGTTTTCCTGCAGCAGGAGAAGTGAGGCGGAGAGGAAGAGCACGCCTGATAATTAGCCTGATAACAGTCACACTCTGTTCACCTGCGGGAGAGCGAGGAGAAACCTCACCTTTACCTTATTCACAAGAAAGGGGCTGTTCGTTTTCACACATAACGCAAAGTAGTCGTGAATACAGCTTTGTAAGCATAGAGGTTAGCATCTATGCTAGCCTCCGAAAGCTTTTATGAACAGACATTTTTAGTTTGGCAAGAGTTTGATTGACAGATTGTTCATCCAATCACCTGCCAAGTTCTGCTTCCCTTTTTTCAAGCAGCTTCCATCGACACCCGCTCAGATGATTCTGTGTAACAAACCACGTTAGCACGCTAACATCCTTCCACCATGTTAGCATGCTAACATCCTTCCACCACGTTAGCACGCTAACATCTTTCCACCATGTTAGCATGCTAACATCCTTCCACCATGTTAGCACGCTAACATCTTTCCACCATGTTAGCATGCTAACATCCTTCCACCATGTTAGAACACTAACATCTTCCACTACATTAGCACGCTGCTAACATCCTTCCACCATGTTAGCACGCTGCTAACATCCTTCCACCACGTAAGCACGCTGCTAACATCCTTCCACTAGATAGTGGTTCAGTTCTGGAACGACACATACAGCTAGTAACAGTGTAGTTTACCAGTTTGCCATGACAAGGATAATAACTAACAATAGTGTTGTTTTTATTTTTTTTAAAAGGACGTACATCGTAGTCCATCTTTTAACGTTTGGTAACTTGACACAGCCAGTTAATCATGATCATGAATCATTTATTGAAAATGAACACTATTATCCGGGAGACTATGGAGGAGCATTAAAGATATAATTAAAAGAACACTTTGACAGTGGGGGGGGCTTACACATGCTTGTAAACCTCGAGGTAACCCAAGACCATTGTCTCACCCATTTATTTTGGAAACTGGTCTATTTCCTGCCTCGATGTCCAGAAAGCATTTTACTTTTGGCACAATTGCAGCCCCATGCTCTAAACGTTATTGATTGAATTATTGTCTATTGAGTTAGAAATGCTGGAAGGAAATACCAGAATTCAGTTTCCGCAATAACAAAAACTAAATGCTCTTGAGGAATCGGAGTATGTATCGAATGAGGCACAGAAACATATTTATTGAATGCAGGACTTTGACCTCGCATGATCCGACGGATGAGCGATTCACTTGTGGTTTTTGGATTTCCCCGAACGCTGAAACATTGTCCGCCACAAACCTCCTCGCCCGCTGAGCTTCCCGTGTTAGACGGAGTCGCGTGCGGTTTGTTCGACTGTCGGTTGAGCCGTTAAAATATTGGCGAGTTCAGCTCTTTGTATGAAAAATTGGTAAACACAGCACAGTGGAGAAAGTGGGAAAAAAAACAATAACTGGAAAATGTGACCAGGTCATGAAAAATGACATTGTTTGATTTTTGTTGTCTTAACGTTGAGATATTTATTAAAGCCGATGAAAGGCTGGACGGGGAAATTGAGACGTCAATTGAAGTCATTCTGTACTTAATTTAACATCAACTTACATCTTGAAGTACTTGTACACAGTACTGAGAAGTGTATTTACACAAGTACTGTACTTTAACAAAATTTAGATACTTCACTTTTTTTCATCACACTATTTTCTTTTCATGTTACTTTTTACTTCTACTTCACCACGTCTCATCGGGAAAATTTACTTTTTAATGGACTACATTTATCTGACAGGTTTAATTATTTAAAGGTCATATATTATAAAAAACAGGTTTTCTCACCTATAAACTGGTCCTCCCTGAGCCTGTCAACTCCCAGAATGAGGAAAACAAGCGACTCCTGCATGGTCTCTGCAGCCCCCCCACTGGTAAATCAGCGCTCCTACAGGCTGTTCAGATTTAGCTCCCGTTGTTACGTGACAAAGGGAGTCATTTGCATAGGCCGAACTCCTCTGATGATAGGAGATATCCGAGACGGGGCGTTTCAAGAGTGTAGCTCGACTTACCGGTCGTGGCGCTGGGTGATCTGGCTGGTGCTCCGTGAATAAATCCCAGTGCGGGTGAAGCTTGAGACAATCCTCCCTCTGTCTCACGCGCTCTGGTGTGTCTTCAAGGGACCAGCAACTTCACCTTAGACACATAGGCGAGCCATAGCGATACATCCACGTAAACATTGGTGCATGCTGCCGCTAGCGTAAGCGGCATCGTCTCCGTCTCTCTCCAAGTAGGCGATGAAAGATGGAGCTCATTAGCATTTAAAGGTGCAGGCACAGAAACAGCCTGTTCTGAGCAGAACTCATTTGAGCAACTTTTAGACAGCTGAAATTCAGGATCACGGATGGGTTTGGGGCAATTCATATTGAAAACAGTGTTGTTGGACCTCTGACAGCTGTGTGGAATTAAGAAAAAACAGTATAATATGGGACCTTTAACATACAAACTATGCAGGGTTTATTAAACATGATGTTATAAATTACAGTTTATACAAATACAATCATGTTTAATGCACAAGTAACAATCATTTTTTAATCTTTTTTATGACATATGATGTAAATTAAGGGCAGGATTTTATACGCATTTTTTGTCTATCTGTTCCTTCTCAATGTATTCAATATCTGGATGAATCTGAATTATGGTACATATATAATATATAATATGTAGAATATGGTCACTGGGGACATTTTTCTACATTCTACATTCTGATTTACAAACATTTTACTGTCAGAACTTAAGTTTATACTTTACAGTATGTTTACATAGGATTTTCAAAGTGCAGAGAGAGAGAGAGAGAGAGAGAGAGAGAGAGAGAGAGAGAGAAGGTAACCCGGCGAGTGGTCGATGGTTTGTTGCTGCTGCTCTGGCAGTAATGAAGTGTCTAATGGGTAACTGTCAGCAGCTTAGGGAGACCGACGAGCTCGAGACATTGTGGAGACACAATACACACATACACACACACACACACACACAGACACATGCACACACACACACATCCTATATGCATACAAACACGCCCGCTTGGTGACGCCTGGCCAATTACCACCCACCACCAATTACTGCAGCTCACACATGGCAGCGGCTCCGAGAACCTCTCTGCCATGTGTGGATGAAGCTGTGATGTGGTCGCCGAAGCAATAACACAGAGTGAGGGCGTTGCGATGGTTCGACAGACCAAAGGGCCATGTGTGAATCAACAAATTTATTACTGCAAGTCGTCTTTGCAAATACTTTTGTATGAAGGGTTTGTTTTGTACGTGGAGAACAAAACACAGTGGTTCCTCCACACTGACAATGGAAAGAGCGAAAAGAGACAAAGATGCCTCTGGGCAACAGTTGAATGAGAACAGAAGAGATCGTCGGTAGAAGAAACTGTAGGATTAGCATCAAAACAGGTTCCTGCGTCAAGTGCACGATAACGCAGCCTACAACAAGCTGACAACGTGTTGCTTTAGCGAAGCACTTCTTCAAAGCCTAATCACAATGTTTTTCCAAAACCTAACTAGGTGGTTTTGTTGTCTACACCTTATTGGGGTCGTATCACGGTAAGAGTGATAGAAGTGAAAAGCCGAAAACACACGTCACAGGACAGAACATATGAGATGATGACGGGACGTCGCTGATGACAACAGGAAGTAGGGGATTGATGACAGGATGTTAGTGATGATGACAGGACAAAGATAAGTCAACTAAAACTAACTGAATGAAATGTATACAATACAAAAAAAAACAAGAACATTTATCGGACTTTCATGTTTGAAAAGGCCCTAAGACAGACCAGAACCCTGCTGCAGTACCACGCAGCCCCACCAGACCAATTACACCAAATTTAATTTGGACCCAGACCAACTCCGATCTGACCTCTAAACTTGTTTCGTGGCTTCTTCTTTGGTGAAAAAGAAATAAATACACCAAAAGCATCTCTGTGATCCTTAAAGACAGACAGAGAGAGACAGACAGTCAGACAGACAAGACACAGCGAGAGGTAATAAGTCATCTGGATGAGGGAGGGATGAGACCGGCCCCCTGCCTGGATGACATCTGCCGTCTGCTTTTCTTTCACACCTTTGAGAAACGGCATCTCTGCTCTCTTCCTCTCTCTTAGGAGCTACATGGTAAAACGTCTGAACATTATTTTAGTATATCCAGCTATTTAAGAGGTTAAAAAGCCGAGAAAGTTTCTCAAAATAACACAAGACCATCCGATAATGCAATTTATGTTCTAGCACTACTCTGATCAGATCTGGGGCTACGTCATTTTCACAGAACAATAAACATAATGCAATTTGTTTTATTTATAGAAGACTTTTATTTGACTTGTTTTACACACCTTGAAAATAAAAGGTGGCATAGGGTCACTTAGAGAGATCTCTATTACTGGGCGAGGTACGCTCGAAACCAGTTTGTACAAGCCTTATACTGTTGCTTTTTAGCTTGTTTAAATGGTTGCACTAGAAGGCAGGGTGAAAAGAGTGCAGTCATAACGTCGGGCGGGGAATTGTTAAAATTATGATGACGACATACTTCTTTTTGGACAGTCACCTAAAAAAGTAAAAAATGTGGACTATCTTTTCACCTTCAGATACCTGTCCAATCACTGCATGAGTGAACATCAATGTCGGCTTCAGAAAGTTTCAGAAAGTTTGGAAGAATATTGATGCATCATACGATTAAAGTATACAAACAGAAAAGGTGTAGAACATACGTTGAAGGGTTTAAGCACAAATTAAAACGCTGATCGTTTTTAGTTGAAGAGAGCGGAGGCTAGTTAGCTGGCTAGTTAGCCAGCTAACTAGCTGGTTAGCTTGTCCTTCTCCAGAGAATATGGAGTGTAAGGATCCATTAAATCCAACCCTGAGTTTCAAGCACTTGGGCGATCACGGAGCGGTTGTTCAATCCAATGAATACAATTGCCTGTGTTGTTGTATGGGAAGCCAGTGGGGGATCGTGCTGCACCAGTAACTCCTACTATTTGGTCTAGAGGTTCATGACCCATTAACAAAAAACACATTATGTAATTTCCCATGGAGAATGAAGAATTACCTCGATATCAAAACAGTGTTTCAAATCAAAACCATTTGGAATGTCAAGGCTCCAACAATCAGAGCTTCCATTCATAAAAACTGCACCAGTTTAGCCGAGTCACACACACACACACGCCCACACACTATTAAATGCTATATTTTTTCCACCTAAAGAAAACGTTGGCTCAAACTGTCGGAGAGGTCTTGCCAGCACCATCGTGTCTGGGTTCAGACCCAGAAATCTTTCCCCATTAAAAAGAGGCAGCCGTGTAGTTTTGGGTCGGATTAGATTATTCACACATTTTTTTTCTTTCCCCCTCCTCTTTCTCCCCGTTGTTATAAACGGCCTCCCTCACTTTCTCTTCATGCGTGTCGTCTCGACATCTGTAACACGACACACGCAGCAGATGTTGAGACTCTTGACAGTTTTACAAATGTTTACGTGACCTATTCGCCGACACTTGACAACGTAGCATCAACGACTTCCCTCATTAGGACAAAAACTCTTTTAGTACAGTGGGAGTTCGGCAGAATGATTTGTCATACAAAAAAAACGGACACTTTTTTCATAAAAAGAGCAAATTTAAAGACACATTTCAACATTTTGGGAAATACGACTACTTGCTTTATTGCTGAGAGTTAAATGATAAAAAACAAACTCATGTCTGTTAAACATGTAGCTGGAAATGATTGAAATTGTAATTCCATTTACAAATTATATAAAACAAGAAGAGATGCATTGCACCAGGTTTGAGCAAACTTGCTATTTTCCACCTGAAGTCCCAATGTTAGCTTAGCTTAACTTTAGCATGCGAAACAAAGGGAAAGCTAGCCTGACAAAGATGGAAAAAATCTATCTATCTTGTTTGTTTGATCCTTTTAAAAAACAGCTTGCAATTTGTACAGGAAGGTCCTGACAGAAACCAACATCTTGTGTCTCACATGTAGTTTTTATGTCCTCTGGTCCTCTTCCACCTGCTGTCCACTGAGGGTCCGAGGAGGCCTGGGGGGGTGGGGGGGTCTAGTCTGCAGGGTACGAGTCCGAACAGCTGGAACTGTGGTCCTATTGATGCTCTTTACATTGAGCAGGCTGATCTCAGCAAGCTGCTGACCTTTCCCAAGTGTTGTCTGGGGGATAATTTAATTGAACCCTCACTCTGGGACCTGAAACCACTTAGCATGGAGCCATAAATCGTAGAAATCTAATGTGGACGGCTAAAACGCTGCTTAGTTTGGCTTAAAAAAGGGGGAACTGCACTTGTGTCGTTGTATGTTTCGCCCCATTTAGTACTAATTATATACACTTAATGTTTAATTTGCATTCCTGCTCACCATTTTTCAAAAAGCAGACTGTTATCCAGATAGCGTGGGGGGGGGGTCATTTCATTACATGATAAAGATCATTTTGCAGGCTGCACGGTGCTCGGGCTTCAGGTAATATTACCACTTAGTCACGGGATTGCAGTTTATTACATCTGGGCGTCTTTGTTTTTAGTCCATCAGAAACTTATTTTTAAAAGGGAATGAATGGTCTTTAAATTCTGATTATGTTATGTTTGCATAAATATTCACAATGTATAGTATGTTGAGTTTATTTTTTCTCAAAAATCTATGTTTTTACCTTCTTTTGCCAATCAAGGAGACAAGCCAGCAGGGCTATCAGAAGTTGGCATATTGGCAACTCCGTGGTTGAACTTTGACCTCCTATAGTTATTGTGATTGTGCACACACATCTCTGATGCAATGAGGAATTAGTATCGACATTTTGGCAGTGCACACACTTTACATTTGTATCCAAATTAAGTTAATCTTGACAGTATTACCCACCTATAATAACCTCCACAAATCAACTTCACAGTTAGAAAATATAAAACCAGAGTATTGAGAAGACAGAAAAGTGTTTATACCAAAACACATTAGTGGTGGAATATAACTAAACTAACGGAAGTATTGCATTTAGGTACAAATTCAAGGTACTTTTCATTAAAGGCTACTTTATACTCTGCACTACATCTCAGAGGTTAATATTGTGATATAGTTCCTGTCCAGTGAAAACCATGTATCTCCAGACATATATTGAAGGATGACATGTTCCTTAAGTGTTGAGAACGTTTTTGAATAAACTATTGAAAAGCCTCTTGGATCAGGTGGAAAGCCCAGAGCTGTTGTTGAGCTCATGACAAGTTTCATTTTACACGGTTCTCAGGAGAGCGACGCTACAAACATATGATTTTATTTATATGAAGCATTGGTGTAGTTAAATGACCCAACAATTAATCAAGAATCAAAATTAGCAGAACCACAAACAACTACAGCAGTATATCCAGAAACATCATCTATGATGATAAAACATGGATAGGGGACATTTAGCTGATTATACCTACAAAATACATAAATACGTTTTTGAATGCTGGACTTACTTTTATTGAAATATTTTCAGTGTGGTATTAGTACTACAGATCTGTATACATCATACATCTCTGATCAGCAGAACTGGTATCTATAAACTACTAAAGAATCCATCCTTTCCTTTATTCCCCCCAAAGTAATATTGAGAAAAAGAAGTTGTTCAGCACACGTCCAGACGTCTGAGCTGTGAAATCTGACACATTGAATACATTTTTTTAATTATATTTTCCAGCAGATGAACGCTAACCAACAATGTGACACACACACACAAAGAGAGAAACACACTTTCCTCTCCCTTTTAACCCCTCGCTTGCCTGACTTCCTGTCTCCCCTTGCAGCCTGAAAGCCGAGCCAAATCAATTAGTCTGCAGAAATTACAGAGCAATAAATAACGAGAGCCAGTCGGCAGCAGCGGAGACGGGCGGAGGAGGGGGTCAGAGTTATGGGGCCCCTCCTGTCTGCGACGTGAAGCTCAGGATGCCGGGGCCTCCGACCTTCGACAATATTAGAATATGAGCTTTTCTTGAACCTTTTCATTGGATGGTGTTTACAGAGCGAAGTATTCGGTGCGAGGAGAGAAAGACGAGAGGCTAGTAACCGTTTTAACGCGCACGCTGTTCCAGGGAAGGAATGATGATTGGCAGCAAGAGAAGAAGACGTCTTCGGTATATTATTTGAGAGACCTTACCATGAGTTTTGGCCATGTGGGTAACCGTAGTCGGGGGGCTGTGACCTTGGGCTGTCATCTGATGTTACCTGATCCGGTCTGTTGCAGACGGTCTTGGTCAAAGCATCACTCTGTGTCCAACAACACACACACAGTAGTGTTTTTATGACTTCTGGGGACGTTACATTGACTTACATTCATTTCCTGGAGACTTACCTTTACCCGAACCAGAACCTACAAGCCGATTCCCGACCCTAAACGTGACCCTAAACCTCACCCTAAACAAAAAACTAAAATGTAATGATTTACGATATTGGGAGGCGCAATTATCCCCATTTGTTTTTTTTTTTTTGTTTTTTTAAAAGGCGAGTCCCCACAATGTGAGCGCTGATTTATGTCCCCACATGACAGGTAAAACCCACACCCACACACACACCAATAGTTCAAGTATGTTGTGTTAATTTACAAAAGCAGAACCGATATTTTTCCATGTGACATGTGAAAGTTTTCCTGTTCCACGTATGACACATTTTAAAGGTCCCATGTGTAACGTCTTACATGCATTAATACCTTTTTTTTAAATATTTGGATTGTAATATAACTTAAATGTGAACTTCCCCTTTCCTTAACAACCTGTGGAGTCTCTGGACTTTCTTCAGCTCCCCGACAGCAACATTAGCCAACATTAGCTTAGCGAGTTAAGACAGATGGTTAATGGTCATGAGTCGTGTGTGGGAATGTATTTAACAAAGTAAAAGTATCAAACTCAAAGGGTTTGAAACATTTACATGTATCAAGTTTCCCCATTAACCACCGTTACATAGAAGACTTCACACAAAGAAACGCAAAAAAATGTCAAATATAGAAACTTTTAGATTTGTAAAAGTTAAAAAAGATGTTTTTGTTGGCTTCATCTTCCTGATGTGACGATAAACACTTCTGTGCTTGTATATATATATATATATATATATATATATATATATATATATATACACACATATATATATATATATATATATATACACACACAAATATACATATATATATGTGTGTTGATTTGTTGAAATGAACTTGATGCACACCAGTAAGAAGAATTTCTGAAATGTTCCACCAATATCCGCTGCCGCGACCTCCCAGAGATGTCACATCGCCACTCGCTCACATGCACTCACGAGGCTCCGCTGTGGGTACGCGGGCGACGATTCCGCGCATATTTGCATTTCATCAAACTACCACAAAAACCAGCCAATTAAAAAACAGTTTGAGGGGCCTCCGAAGGGTCTGGTTCCTGTGAGCAGTCGCCTGGTCAGTAATTAAGAGTTTCCAATACTCTTTTTTTCCCCTGCAAATGATCTATGTAGCAGAGCAAAACAGAGCAAGATAATTAAAAAAAGGAGCAAATAAAATAAACAATACTTTACTCACTTCACATATAAACATCTGTGAGGCGGACAGAGTGCAAGAAGTGCAACATTAAACGTAAAGTATACTTTAAAAGCAGTTTTATAAGACAATAGAAGATCTATCCGGTATCTGGTGAACAGAAGACAGAATCTGTGTTTTATGATCAAATGTCTTTGTTTTTGTCATGATTCTGAATAAACTGAACTTCTAGTTGCACAACAAGGAAGACCAGACAAAAGAAAATCAGGAGGAGTTTGTATTGTTTGTTTTATTTGTCTGTATCTGCCTATAGCCCTAATGTCCCGTAAATGTGTTTGTCTTGATGTGATGTGACGGTTTATGTTTCATTTTTCTGCAGGAACCTTCTGGAAACCAGTATTTTAACTGAGTCAGGCCCAAATAACTGTAATTTAATGTTCATTTTTAAACTTTCCTGTATAATAAATGGACAATGAAGTGAAAAATATCTTTCAATATTACCCAGATGTCTGGATGCAAATCACTTCTGCAACTCGACCAAAAAATCTGCCCATGCCATAAACCATAGCAAGGTTTTGGTGCAGTCAATGAAGCTGTGAATGTGACTTTGTAATGCATATGTCAACTTTATTTGTTCATCACATTTAGATACAACAGGAGGAATGAAACAGACACAAAATCAAAGGGACCAAAACCATGAAATAATCATAATTTCCTACATCTAGGCACCAGAAGGATCGATTTGAGGTCCTTCTTGTCCGGAGAAGTTTCCAAACCACCTGGAGTGGGTTTTGTTCTGGAGTACCGACCCTTTCGGAGGCCGAGTCCTTGTTTGACGTTACTGGTTTCCTCTCTGCAGCAGCCGGCCGTGTCAGCAGACACCAGTATGGAGCCACGTGGCGGCCCGCTGTACTACGGCCGCCGCCTCCGTGTGATAAGCTGCTCTCGTGTTGTCCCAGTGTTAACTCCTGTGTCCACACTCTCTTCCTGGCCATATCAGTATCACAAATACTTCCGGAAGGTCAGTAGATAAAGTAGACCAACAAACATCACACACACACAGCACGGGGTTGTATACTGTGTGTGTGTGTGTGCTTATGGTCCAGGGTTCAGTGTGCTTGCAGCAAAAAAAAAAGCTATTAAACTTTAAACAGTGATAAACAGAGTTGATCCATGTCTCGGGTCCGTCTCCTCATCCTGTTTACTGGCGGAGGAGATATTAAAATGACAGACTGTCCAATAAAGTTTACATAAAGCCGAGTCTTCAGAAGTCTGAAGGCAATAAAGAAAGACGACTGCAACCGAACAATAAGTGTATAAAGTATTAGCAACAATAACAACAAAAAAATGCGTTATGCTTACCGATGTAGCCTCCGTGTGTGTTGCATGAGGGGTCCGAATCCACTTTAATGAAGCTTAACTGATTCAGGATCAGCTGGAGGATCTCACACGTACCCTGTTATGGTTCTGGGTTTTTGGAGAGTCGATGCACAAAAGAAAACCACAGACTTTGAAGATCCATTCCTTGTTCTTTTCATGTATTTCTGGCTTTCTTTCATAGGTCTGATGATTCTTCCTCTCAGACTAACTCTTCATCCCATCGAGGGTTTATGGCCTCTGGGTAAACCAGGGACTTTTGGGAACTGGGAGCTCCGTTTAGAGTTGGTGCGATTCCCATTTTTGGCGCAGAGAACCTTAAATATTTAGGTGGCTGGAGTTGTTTGGAATTTCTATGATGTTATAGGGACGACAAGTCCAGACAGATATATTGCGAACGGGGTGCTTTATTTGGTCTCTGAGAGACATTTTCTTGCCTGTTTAAGGGATCAAAGCGTCTCGTTTCAGTGCCTTCAAAACAAATATGATCCTTTGATTATTGAAATACGCCAAGCTGATGATCACTGTCGATAACAGGCTGGAATTTGACTGGAGTCTGTCTCGCTCTCTCTGTCTGTGCTCTAATCTGACGGACTGGTGTGTGGTGGAGGATGTGGGTTCAAACCCTCAAACCGTGACCTGCAGTTCACTGACACGCTGGACGTTCCCCTCATTGTTTGGCATCATTTTAAACAGGTGGATGAAAAACACGCAGCGTGAACTCACATGACACGGAATAAGGGCACCTCTCACCCTCTTAAAGGTGAAGCTTTACAACATTTAATGCATTTTAATTTGAACTCTGGTGGTTCGTTTGGGCATTTGCGGTAATCGGACTCTGATTCGGACATTGACGTGAGTGAAAGAGGACCGACTTGATGTTTTGCAGAAGTCCGATGCTTGACATCTGGGCCGAAGAGAACATGCAGAATATGTCAAATAAAGTCCACAAAAAAGTGTAATGTTTATAAAAAATCATTCAAGATAAATCAGAAGTAGGGATCCATGCATAGAGGAGATCAGTCAACGTGGGGAAATAAAACTTACAACGCTGGCCCAGCCTCAGCAAATTCATTTTTTTATTTTTTATTTGCTTCGTTTTAATTTGTACACTGTGAAAACCAAACCAGATGGAAAAATTTAACCAAACGTATCACTTTCACTGTGACTCCCAGCAGCCGAAACAGACTATTGTTTTTGAGAGTGCACAAAGGAAACTGTGGTTTTATGAGGATTGTGAACGTGTGAACACACAAAAGAAAACTATGGAAGAAAAAATAAACAGAAACCACATTAGAGAAGGATAAAAGGAAGTCTGCTGGTACATCAGGTACTCTGTAAACTTTAGTTGGGATATTTTTACAAACCAAACTGCTGGTAAAAAAAATACTTAACGTTGTGGTTCTCCAGAAACAAAATGGCTAGCTTGGGTTTTTGTTTTTATTATAGGGATACTTCCTGCAAGAACAGACATTTTTCGATTTCTGAGAGGATTTCCGAGCACAAAATCAATTGCAAAATGTCCTGTTTATTTCTCATGAATCCCATTAGAAGCGTGTGGAAGTGTCTGATCATATAAGCAAGCATCCAAGAGGAAACTACAAACATGGTGGAAACAGTGCTGGAGAATACAGCTGGGCGGAACATCAAACGGAAAAAGCTCATTGCTAAAAAGGGAGTGAATCTGGGCAGCAACTTAACCTGAACGGGGTTGGTGTCATAGAGCTGGGGGGGGGGGGGGGGCAATTTAAAATGCTGTGTTTACAAATCAACAAATCCATAATCAGCAATAAGCTGTGTCGTAAGGATGCTGGTGTCGATAGTCTCTCAAACGATACGCAGACTAATGTCTGGCTCCTTCCCATTGGTATTCTGATGTAAGGGGGGAACATACCATTAGTGTAGATAGCAGAAGGGGAAGAGAATGTGAGATTGACTCACGAAAGCAGATAAACAAACGATTTTCCAATCTTTTATATTAATTTGTCGGCAGAGCGTTTTTTTAAATTTTTATTCCGATAAGTTATCTTTTCAATCTTTTCTTTGCACCAAACACGCCTGAACCTCAACATGGGCGTCTAAAACGGCACTTTAACAGAATAAATCATGATGTTAGTAATTCACACACACACACACACACACACACACACACACACACACACACACACACACACACCCACACACAGAGACACTCTGGGGGGAAGTGATTTATTGTACATGGGAGATAAGACACACAAACACACACACACGTGTAGACCACACACCATGTACACAGGAGATAACACACACACATTGACACAAAATCATGTACACACACACATACACACACACACACACACACACACACACACGCACACACACACACAGACTTCAAAAGCCTGAGCTGGCTTGGATCACTGCTGCCCTCTCCTCCCTCCTCTTGACCTCTGACCTCCATCTCTTGATTCTCCCGTCTCGCCGTCTCTGTCTTTCATCTTTCTCACATTTCTCTCTCTCTCTCTCTCTCTCTCTCTCTCTCTCTCTCTCTCTGTCTGTTGCCGGCTCTCTATCGTTTCTGAGTTTTTCCTTTATTTTTAAATGGCTCAATTGAAAAAAAAGGCTTGAGACATTTTTTTTAGTACTGCAAGAACAGACTAAACATTTCCTCATGAAAATGATGTACAGAGCAAATACACTTACATTGTACACATTTAAGTGCAGATTTTGTGGGAAATTAAAGAAAGATATTCATTATATAAATTCACACTGTGTTAAATGCTGAGCTCTGAGAAGTAAAGACAGATGGAACATTATTTTTTTTATATTTTTTAAGTATAAACCAAAAGGCCATTTAATGGCTCCAAACCTACTCCGTGACCTAAATTATCACTAAAGCTGTCTCCCATCCAAGGCTGACATGTAGAGACAGACAGTTAACCAGTCTATCACAGGGCTGACATATAGAGACAGACAGGTAACCAGTCTATCACAGGGAGACATGTAGAGACAGACAGGTAACCAGTCTATCACAGGGAGACATGTAGAGACAGACAGGTAACCAGTCTATCACAGGGCTGACATATAGAGACAGACAGGTAACCAGTCTATCACAGGGAGACATGTAGAGACAGACAGGTAACCAGTCTATCACAGGGAGACATGTAGAGACAGACAGGTAACCAGTCTATCACAGGGCTGACATGTAGAGACAGACAGGTAACCAGTCTATCACAGGGAGACATGTAGAGACAGACAGGTAACCAGTCTATCACAGGGAGACATGTAGAGACAGACAGGTAACCAGTCTATCACAGGGCTGACATGTAGAGACAGACAGGTAACCAGTCTATCACAGGGCTGACATGTAGAGACAGACAGGTAACCAGTCTATCACAGGGAGATATGAAGAGACAGACAGGTAACCAGTCTATCACAGGGCTGACATGTAGAGACAGACAGGTAACCAGTCTATCACAGGGAGACATGTAGAGACAGACAGGTAACCAGTCTATCACAGGGCTGACATGTAGAGACAGACAGGTAACCAGTCTATCACAGGGCTGACATGTAGAGACAGACAGGTAACCAGTCTATCACAGGGCTGACATGTAGAGACAGACAGGTAACCAGTCTATCACAGGGAGACATGTAGAGACAGACAGGTAACCAGTCTATCACAGGGAGACATGTAGAGACAGACAGGTAACCAGTCTATCACAGGGCCTACATGTAGAGACAGACAGGTAACCAGTCTATCACAGGGCTGACATGTAGAGACAGACAGGTAACCAGTCTATCACAGGGAGACATGTAGAGACAGACAGGTAACCAGTCTATCACAGGGCCTACATGTAGAGACAGACAGGTAACCAGTCTATCCCACAGGTGCAACATGAGTGAGACTGATTTTCTCTTTAAAGGGAAAATAAAATGTTCTGTAAAAAGATTAAATGTCTGAATTAGCCGTGCTCGCTTGATATTATTATTTGTGTGTATTTATGTTTTTATCTTGTGTTTTTTCATCTTTCTGTGTACTTAATGTCGCTAAAAATCTCCCTACATGAAGTACATGCATGCGTTTTATTTAAACAAGAGTCATTATTGGAACTTGAGCTGAGATAGTGAGCGTGGAGCTGCAGGTGGACCAGATGAGCTGACGAGCTCCTGATAAAAGCTCGTCACACACAGCTGGACGGACGCCACCTTTAAGTCACGTCTGGCGTCCAAGGCACAACACATAAAGAGGGACTGAGACGGCTGCTTTATTTTAAATTATACTTTATTTCATATAAAAACAAAACAATAAACAAATAAATTAGATATTTCTAAAATAATTCTCTTGAGGAAATGTTTAAGAACGCTTGTGATTGTTTTACAGTTTGTATCTGAGGGGGGAGAAAGAAGAGCAGATAGCTGGAATGTAAAGATGCAAATGTGTCCGGACACTTTGTGTATCTATGTAAATGCAAAGAGCTTCATTTAACAAAACAAAAACAAAAAAAATGAGACGCCAACTGTCACCAGATGATTGACAGCTGTGAAAAGCAAAACAAACAAGGAGATAAACGTGAATCCTTCATTGATTTTCACACACAGGAAGATGATTTGGGGGCATTTTGGAATGAAACCCTTCATTTTTTTCTTTCCACTTTGAATAAAAATAAAAAACAAGTAATGGAACAACACAGCTGCTGTCGTATCAGGTGTCATTTAAAGCAGTTTCCAACCAAAATCAATGAAGTTCAATGGAGTCACCGTGGGGTTTGGTGAACTTTTCAGAAGGGGGGGGGGGGCTGAGAAGCAAATTTCCATACAACCATCATAATAGGTGTTTTGTCTGTGTCTGTGGTCAGAATCAGGAGGTGGATCAGGACATGTGGGGGGGAGGGAGGGGGGTTCTGCAGCTGGTCCCGCCGGCGAATCTGAATTAAGATTTGTAATTTAAAAGATGGTGGGGCTGTGGGGATAAAGATAGGGGTGTTTTGGGTGAGAAGAGGACACATTACCATAATAAGAGCCTTCTTCATTTGCACACAAGCCCAAGCGATCCCCACACCGCCACCACCTACACCCCCCGACCCCCCCACAGAACTCCCTCTGGTCCGTAGTCACACCCATTAAGCCTGCAAAGCCTTCATTGTCCGGCCAGGCTGCGGACCTGAGGACCCCTTCGCCAACAGATTGGGCTGGGTGAAGGGTTACAGCCAGACAAAGGAAGCTCCCTCCCCCTTCTCCTCTATTTGAAATCAATCACACTGGCTTTCACATTCAGTGCCCTCCCTCACCCCCCTCCTCCCTTGTCAGCAGTGGCAGTGGGCTTGGGCCAGCTCCCCAACGGAGTCCCTGATGCTGAATCAGTCGGTCCTCCTTTTCAGGGTCGAGTCCCACTGTCTCTCTACGCCATGTAAGAGCTGCTGTTAGAGGAAGACCACGTCATGTTGTCTCAAATTCATATGCGGTTGTTTTAAAAGCCCCACGAGGACAGCTCAGAAACTCGTTTTATAACTTAAGAATCGCATTTCGAGCTCAAAACATTTTTGGTGTTTTTTTTTTTTTTTTCGTCCAACAGCAACAAGAACTGGAACTTCTTCTGGTATTTAACCACAAATTGTTTACCCCGGAGGTTGAAGCACTTTACTACAAAATGACAAATGGAGGGTTTCATTCCAAAACTTTGAGACTTCTTTAGAGGCCCAAACCATCTTCTTTTTTTTTCACCGCATAAATTAGAGGTTTTGTGTTTTTTCCAGTCAGTCAAATATGTTTTTGAAAATGTTTATGAAAGCTGCTCATGTAAACCAATTTTTAACAGCTTCCACTGTTAGTTTAGGATTGTTTTGGGGGGTGGGGGGTGACTCTGATTTAATTTGGGGGGTCATTGGGTACAAACGTTCCTTCTAAACTGAATATTTTGGAATGAAACACAAAGACAGTGTGACAGCTGCGACAGGTTTGGCACTTGATTAAATTCCTCTCTCCTCCAATAACCTTCATTTTTTTTATGTAATTCAGAATAATTTATAAAAGGCAATCATCTTTCTGCTGCTGATATGTACATACAATATTTTAATAATCTAATATATTCACAGGAAGTCGTAAAAATTCAGGCACTTTGCTGCCACTTAGAGCCACTTCTTAGCACAAGAGATCCTGAGATTTAAGACCGTTTTCTTTTCTTTTTTTTTAAATAAGCAACACAAAAAGTAAAATAATCTTATATAGAGAGATTTATATTTAACAATCAGTTTTTTTTATCATAGCAAAATAAATTTTTGTTTTGTTAAAAATGTCTTTTTTTTTATCACCGAGGTTTCTCGCCTTGGGTTTATGGGTTTTTTTTTGTGAGGAGATCATTGTCCGTCGCCTCTCTGAGGGAGAGTTGATCAAAGGAAGCGTTTCAGTACCAGCTTCTCCTTTTTCTGTCGAATAGTGCCGCAGTTTTCCAACGTTTACTGTTCTTGGGCACAGTGCCAGAGCTGATAGTCCAAAGTTCTCCTTCCACCCGCGATGAAATGTTTTTCTTCAAACCTTCACCAAGTGATGAAGCCCACCGGCCTCAGTGCTCCACGTGCATACATGTGTTTTTAATGTGTGTGTATAAATGCCCACCTTATATCTAAGGGCTTCGCCCGGCGCCACAACCGGAGGTCCGACGTTAACTCAACTTGAAAAAATGCAGCAGCGGACCTCCAGCGTGGCTGCAACGTGTTCTGGTGTCGTGCTTGTTTGTGTATGTGTCGGGAGGTCGGGTGAGGGGGAGGGCCTTCAGTTCGGGAGTCTTATCGGAGCGCCGTCTTCATTTCCACCTGGTGGCGCACGTCCTGGTAGCCCAGGAGGCAGGGGTCGGTGGACAAGGCATCGTGGGTAAAAACAGAGTCGTTGTCGGAGGAGCAGGAGCTGGACGTGTCCTCGCACGAAGGGGAGTACTGCTCGAAGGGCGTCGACAGGTCCAAGTACTGGAGGGGGAGACGGGGGGAACCGGACGTTAGAGAAAAAGTTGCAGTCTCAAGAAACAAATCCACATTTAAATGTTGACCACCGCATCCATTCTGGAATCTGTTTTTAATTTAAAATCAAAAGTCTGTGTTTTGGTGCATAAGAGAACCAAGAAATCAATCACGAATATTGAATTGCTTCTGACATTATACTCAATTCGAAAGCTGTACATGTACATCTTCACGTTAGTCTGTGTGCACGTTTTGTGTGTGTGTGTGTGTGTGTTGCCGTGGGAGACGGAGAAGGTGCACGGATGTGTGTTTAGAAACTCACCTCGTCGGAGATGGACAACAGCACTTTGTCCAGCTCCTCCACCAGCTGCTTGAAGGTCGGCCTCTGGGTGGGAACAGCATGCCAGCATTCACGCATCATCATGTAGCTACAGAGAAGGAAGAAAATACAAATAAAAATTATTCCTCAGATCTAAATAAATATACAAATAGACAAACGTGTTCATACACATTGTTACCAAGACATTTCCATGACTTTGAGACACTTTTTCATGCCCATACATTCTCTGAAAGGTCTATACGTATCATATCAGAGTCTGGCGTTACCCCAAACAGAGAACAATGAACGTCAAGTGATGTGATGTATTAACAATATAGTTAACAATACATGCTATTACTTTTCCAAAACCTTCTGGGTTTATTCATTTCCCCAAAACTCCTCCAGGCCTCGAAATCTCTACATTCCACAACTTTTCCCGTTTTTTTTGCTGCACCACTAAAAGCGACACAATAAAAGACTCTCTGGCTTACAGATCATGTGTGCAGTTGGACGGTTTGTCCATGCGGTGTCCTTCCTTCAGCAGCTTGAAGAGCTCCTCGACGGGGATCCCCGGGTACGGCGAGCCGCCCAGCGTGAAGATCTCCCACATCAGGACACCGAACGACCACCTGAGCACAGACGAGGGAGGGCGTTAGTCGTATATATGAGATATGATACCATTGAATTGAGTTCAGATACATGACGTTTTGACAGAACAAGCCCTTCGTGACTTACACGTCGCTCTGGTGTGTGTAGACTCTGTCGAACAACGCCTCCGGTGCCATCCACTTCACCGGCAGCCGTCCCTGCAGAGTGGACACGGACAAGTTAGAGCCTCACCTTCGTTCACCACAACAACCAATGCTTTTTTTTCTCTCTCTCTCATGATCCTCCCTTCCAATCCTCCCCCTCCCCCCCCCCCCTTCTTTTTCTAATTAAGTCCCATTAAGCCTGCTGCCAATCAGAAGGAAACATCAGACATCTGTCTTGAGGAGCGTTAAAGCTGTGAAAGGAAACCTGGCTGGGGAGCAGACATGTTTACAAGCAGCTTCATTACAAACAGCCAGCTTTCACTGTCACATTTTAAACCAGTCCAAATGTCCTGAGTTGAGGAAGTTTAATTTGTTTGATTGCACGACGTTAAGGTGATAACTTATTGGGGAGATATTCGTGTTACCTAAGAAGTTCAGAAGTCAGATGAAAGCAGAAATATTTTAGCTTCTCAGCAGTTTAAAATGAGAAAAGAGAGCTGGATTTCACTCCTGGAAAACAAAGTTCCTCAATGGAAAAGTACAGGGGTGGAAAAAAAGTGACTCTTAAACACACAGCGCTACAAACTGTCACTCACGTTGGTGGTTTTCTTGTAGTAGTCGATCTGGTGGACTCCTCTGGCGAGGCCGAAGTCGGCGATCTTCATCACGTTGTCCTCCGTCACCAGAACGTTCCTTGCGGCCAGATCTCTGTGGATGCACTGCAGAGAGAAGAGAGAGAGAGAGAATTAAAGATGTGCTAAATGATCTTAAGGCCAACCGCTGGGTCTCCAGATTAGAGGATTAGCATAAAGATTAATGGTCCTGATGAATGTGCTCTGAGATTAAATGGTGATTTGGGAAAGTAGTTGGGAGTAATTAACGCTGCTCCCCTCTTTAGCAAAAAGAGAAATATGATTGTTTCCTATAAACCCTCCTTACTAAGCAAGAGGGTCAAACTGAACTTTATTATAGCTTTTACATTCATGCATTCATTGAATTGAGACGTGTGACGGGACATGTTCTTCTCTGTTCCAGGCTGCGGTTTAGAGAGCTCATGTAAAAACATGGAGGTTGGGGGGAGGTATGATTCACAGCACATTTTCTCCCCAAAATGAAAAGACTCAGGAGGCTAAAGTCAACAGACAGCGCCTCGTTTTAGTGAACGCAACAGAATTAAAATGTCTTTATATAGAAACCCTGGACTTTGACAAAAAAACAAACCCCTTTTGGGAGGGGGAAAAAAAGAAAGGCGCTGTTTGCCCACATTGAATGGATATCATTAAGTTTATTTTGGTTTTCATTCGAAATAGACGTGGGATTTGTGGGGACGTGCAAAATGAACCAGTCTTGGTTTGTGGGTCTCCCCATAATGGAGGGTTAGATTCAGGCTCCTGCATTCTTATGAGGCCGTTCGAGTCAGAAACCCGATGCCTGCACCCAGACGACGACTCTGCTGCCTGTTTGCTAACAGATTTATGGCAGCTCTAAAAAGGACAAAAGCCCTGCGACGGAGGGGATGGACAGATGGATGGAGAAGAGTAAACAGGACTGAAGCTGTGGCAGCTTTCTGCTCAGGAATGCCTGTCTGAGACACCGGCTGGCAGACAAAGAGACATGTTGATAAGAAGCACACACACAGAGTGCATGCTGGGAAAATGAAAGGAATAGAAACATTGTGGGGGGGTTGGGATGGGAGGAGAGACAGAAAGGGGGGCAGACAAAAGCAAAGAGAGAGATCTATCTGAAGGCCAAGTGCCCTCATCTAAAAACACCAACTATCATGTAAGTCTGTGGCTCACATTGACAGATCAGTTGTCTTGTGATTATCTTTTCCCATCATTCAGTATATGATTAAATGTATAAAATACATCATACATTTCCAAAACCTAAGAATCTTCAAATGTCTTGGTTTGTGTATAAAATGTAATGGATGGAGAGAGCTGCAGATCTGATCAAGAACCAGAGAAACACTGGCTTTCCTTGAATTGACGATGCGCCAAGATTATCAAAATAGTTGTCAATTAACTTCTTGTCAACTGGTCGAATAATTTCTACACTAAATTCTTAACTGAAAAGCTTCTTGCTTGCCGGTTAAAGGGACAGAAACTCTTTGTTGCCCACAAAAAATAAAATGTAAATCAACGTACCCTTTTAGAGGCCAGGTACTCCATCCCTCTGGCCACCTGGTAGGCACAGGACAGCAGGTCTTTGAAGGTGAGCTGCTCCTCAGGCACCTTGGTCACATCAAAGGTGTAGTCCATGCCTGGGGGTCTCCGGGCCCGCAGGTACTCCCTCAGACTTCCTTTGGAGGCGTACTCCACCAGCACATACAGGGGCCCTTAAGGAGGGGGGAACACAAACAGGATGAAGGACGGGGTTGTTTCTATTGTCGTTCTAGCCTGGAGGTTTGGGACCACCATCATTGAAACACATACTAAATTAGTTGTTTGTTGGGATTTTCACTAACAAGCAGGGTTTGGGAGGATGGTAACCCTCTGTTGAAGCAGACTTAAAGGCACTCACCATCCTGTGTGCAGACCCCCAGCAGGTTGATGATGTTCTTGTGTTTGTCCATCACCTTCATCAGCTCCATCTCCGAGATGAGGTCTGCCAGATCTTTGTCGGTGGCGTCATCTTCAGGGACACATATACTTTGTTTAGAAAAGACAGCCGACTTAAACTGATCTCTAGAAATGTTTTTTTTTTTTGTGTCTGGATCATTTCCTACCTTTGAGCATCTTAACCGCCACAGTGGAGGCCGGATCCTGAGAGTCCTTGTTGATGCTGTAGGCCTCAGCTCTGACCACCTGACCGAAACAGCCCTCTCCTAGAGGTTTACCCAACGTTAAACTAGAGAGAGAGAGAGAGAGAGAGAGAGAGCAAAAGTTAGCGAAAATTAGTGTGTCCAAATGAAAACTGTACAAATCCATAATTTGGGGCTCTGGTTCCTTAAAACATAGGTTGGGTAGAGCCAAAAGCGTAGGCTTGTTTCTTTTTAGGTCGCAGAAATGAGTCCCAGAAGCCAAACTAAACTTAGTGAAGAAATACTCTATTTCCAGGAACATTTAAACTAAACTGTGTAAACACATCTCTTTAATAATGTCAAGCATACGAGCAGAGTGTAATTTCTTTGCAGATGATGACAGAGTTTATTCTAACTTGCAGACAACTTACTTATCTCTCGGGAACTCCCAGTCGGGGTCGTAGGGCAACTCAAACTCCATGACTCCAGCCAGCATGGGGGAGCAGCTGGACGAGAGGCGAGCCACCCTCATAAGAGACGCACTGGACTTCCCTGACGAGTTGGACTCCACCGAGTACTGAAGGAAAGAGATACACGTAATTTAGTCATCAGGAATGTACATGGTCTCTAGTGTGGCCGCTCAGAACAACAATCATGCTTTATACAAATTTTCAAGCACACCCTTTATAGTAGACTACTTTCCAAAGTAAGCTTAGGGCACTGTACCTGTCTCCGAAGAGGAAACTTGGAGAGCTTCTGGACGGGGAGGGCGTCAAACGGCTCCCTTCTGGGGTGGACCTGCATTCGACACAACACCACGATGACAATGGCCATGATGAGAGCCAGGAAGCCACAGGCGTAGATGATGATGTCGGTGTACTTGGTCTCCATGTTGTCCATAGCGACCGCTGCTTCCTCCTCTGTAGAAAGAAGGAGATCATTCAAATATATATTTGTTTTTTTTGTACCAGATCAAAGTTTGTCTGTACCAAGGTATCATGCATGGAATCCTTTTCTGACAATTGGTGCAGAATTTGGCAGTAAAGGTAAACTTTACCTGAGAGGACGACGAGCCAGGCGGACTGGTGTGCGAACCCGATCGAATTTCCAGCCAGACAGGTGTACTCTCCTGCATCCTCCATGGTCACTTTGGAAAGGTAGAGGACCTCCACCTCTGACATGTTCAGACTGCCGGTCTGCACAATGCGGATGCAGAGAAAATGCCATTAACCATTTATTATCCAACATCATTGTGATACAACTTCTTTTAAAACTGGAGGCTTTGACTATGCCTCAAAGTCATGCTACTTTTCTGGGCACCTTTATGTCGGGGAATCGGTTTGTAACCATCACAGCAGATAAAGCAAGTTGGACCAACCTTGAGGACTCTGACGTAGGGCGTCCCATCAGAGCCGTATCGGCTGCCGTTCCTTTCTATGTGTTTGAGCCACTGGATGTGAGGCTGGGCATCGCTGTAGACTTTACAGTGGAACTGGACATCGCTGCCCACCACTGCTGTGGTGTTGGCTGGCAGACCGGCCTGCAGAATGGGCCTATGTGGGGAACGCTCTGTGTCGGGGAAGAAAATCAAAGGAGATGATGAGCAAAGTGGGGAGGGGAGAGATGAAAGACAGCAGCATAGTCGGTGCTTAAAGACTGCCTGCAGTTCAAAGGTGATTCGGGGACACGGAGCCTGAGATTTAACTGATCTGCCAAGCTTGGTTTAACGAAATTCCCCTGTCACCGGGAGTCCACCCAGGCAGGACAGACAGTGGGGGGGGACTGGAATCATGGGGAGCTGTGGCTGAAGAATTCCAGACATTTGGCTGTCTAACAGTCGGCAAACATGACCGCTTTGTAAACAAGCTGTCTAAAATATGCCCAGCAGTTGTCACTGTCACATATAATGTGTTTGCATGCTGGCACACAAGAGTAGAAAATGTCATTTTGGGGATAGAAAATTGGTTCCATTAGCATGGCTCTTTGTCAGCTGGTTGCCGGGGCTCTCTTTGATCTGTGGTTACTCTCGCTCTCTGATCTCGTTAGTTGTCTCGTTAGTCTTCTCCCCCCGTCGACGGGGACGGAAACTGACCCCGCGGCGGAATGGGATGGCGAACAAATGAACAAACAAACCGCAGCCCTCCTCGATCTCCCGTCACAGGTCAGGTAGAAAAGTGGTGTGGACGCCTGACCGTCCACTTCCTGCCCAGGCACCCCTGTCACCTTCAGCTCACCCCCTCCCCCGCCCACCACTGCCTATCCCCTCCCTCAGACTGGTGGCTTTTATTTCATGGCATGGTGTTTTTTCAGCCACATTGCAAAGCATTCAAACTCGGATTCAAAGAAATAAACTCTCTCGTCTGTTTTGCTTAATTCAACCCAAAAACTTTTCACACGCACTCTCCAAAAAGTTTTCTTACCCAGGACATCAAGGACGTAGCTGTGAGCGATGGAGCCGTATCTGTTCTCCACCATGCAGGTGTAGTTTCCTCTGTCTGAGGGCACGACACTCTCCATCACCAGGCTCCAGTGCTGGTGTCTCAGCTGGTCAAAGAAACACACAAATTACATCAGCATGAATCGACACACGCAAATCATTGTGAGCTCTACGTAAAAAGCCAGTGGTCATTTCTAATTTAGCCTTCGGGAGGTGAGAGCCATCCTCACCTTGATGCCCCCGATGCGGTGCTCTCCCCTGAATTCACGTCCATTTTTGAGCCAGCGGATGCTCGGCATGGGGCTGCCCATGGCCGGGCAACGGAACTTCACCGTGTTGCCGGCAGGAACGGCGTACAGCTTCTTCTCCATTCGCTGGGGATGAGTCCAGTAGGGACCTGCATGGACAAGGACCAGCCGAGTTAGTCAGGGAGAGTTCTGATGAAGCCTGCAGGTTGAGTTTCTAATTCTATCAAGGAACAACAACAACAGCAACAACAACGCACCTCTGGAGAAGTAAACCTGGTCGTTTTCGATCTCGGCCGATGAGTCGTCCAAATTGTTGTCCTCATCGTCATTGTCGTCCCCCGACCCCAGCGAGTCTGGAACCAATAACGGCAACATTTAAACAACCTTGATTATTGTTTGCTCTATAAATATCCAATTAGTTGAGCTGTTGCTCATTGCAACATCAGAGGAGTTCACTGATTCAAATGATGTAATGCAATATAACGTTTGGCAGCCATATTGAAGGTCCCAAGCAAAAAGGTGATTGCTCAAGTATATAACATTAACTTTAGATATTACCTGACATGAAACACAAATCTTTGAATCAATAAAAACAACAGTCAGCTACCAGTGTCAGTTCACTTACCCGCCACGGTGATGGTGAAGTTCCTCACGGGCTCTTTGGTTCCCCGGAGAACGCACACATAAACGCCGGAGTCCTCGTACGTCATGTCTGTGATCTCCATGATGGCTCCGCGGATCTGGATGCGGGGCGTGGGCAGGACCCGGACCCCCTCCTTGTACCAGTTCACCGCCATGCCGGGCCGGGTGCTCGCGTCGCAGCGCAGTTTCAAGACGTTGCCCGGCTCTAGCAGAAGATGTTCTGTGGTGTCCTCACTCAGGTCCTCGAGAACAACTGTTAAAACCAAAAAAAAAATGTTGAGTCTGTTTTTTCTTTCCTTCATATTTCACTCTTTCCCACAGATGTCAGCAGGTTATTTCTTCATCTCCCCTCTAAAGCAAGTAGCCGTCCCCTCAACTATGACCTTCAACACTCCAGCCTCTTTATCTCCTCTCCCTACACTCACACACACAATGAAATCACCATGGAGACCAGGAGGCCTGACCGACCCGCACACACCCCTCCTCCTCTTCATCTTTTTGTTCCCTTGTGGATTATTGTGGGCCTGAGAGCAATCTAGCTAACACTGCAAACTCCCTCCCAGAAAAAAAAAAGAAAAGAAAGAAGAAGAGAAAGTGAAGCTAATGAACATGTTGCAGGGTGACAGTGGACGGAGAGTAAATCTGAGGGGCGGTGAAGGTTCACTGGAGATCTAAGTGAGCGACGGGAGGAGAGGAGTTCATTACGACCCGGGGAGGAAGACGAGCCCACAAAGATGGCCATACCGTCTTCATCAGATCTGAGTTTTTCAAACCTATTCTTTACTGCTTAAACTCCCGGATCGTCAATATTTACAGGAAATTGCAATCAGGGAAAAGGTATAGCAAGTAAAACATTCTGTGGTTTTATAGATCTCGCTTTGATTTCCAAATATTTACGCATAGATTTTTCCGAAATGAGAAAGAAGTTACCTGATGGGATATCAGCAGCACTCAGGTCCACAGTTTGAGCAATGATGGTGCCTGTGGACGGGAGGAAAGAAGGGTTAGAATATAATGTGATAGATACTACATTGTATAACTCAAAACACACAAAAACTAGTAAGATAATGCCGACAAGAGTCTCTCACCAGGAAGGACCTCCAGCCACGCAGACTGCATGGCCTGCACCGCCGGCCCTGCGTTGGTGCTTTCGGCCATGCAGATGTACTCTCCTGCATCCTCTAGACGGATGTCGGAAAGATGCAGAGTGTTGACCTTGGACGTGTTGCTCTCCAGGGCCTGCACGGAGGGCATCATTTTAACCCTCTCTAATATCTAACATGATGGGGACTGCATCAAAACATCTGATGTGTTCTCACCGTCAGAGCCCTGAGGCGAGGCGGTCCTCCCTGGCTGGCCATCTCCGTCTTCAGCCACTGCACCTTGGTGGACCCCGGCCTGTGGACTTTACACACCAGTGTCGCCTGACCACCCAGCAGCCCTGTGGTGTTTTCTGGGTAACCCGGCACTATCAGAGGCCTGGAGGCCCGAAGACCTGGGGAACAAAAAAATCATAGTTTAAGATATCGTGGAGGAATTTCACCTCCTTTACTCCTATAATACCAGAGGATCAAGTTATGCTTATGTCACAGAATAAAGGAGTCTGGAGTCTAAATAAGAGACCACAAAGCTCCTTGGTTTGCGAGAGAGAACACGAGAAAAATGGTCAAAACAGTGGTTTCAGTTTACGGCTAAAAAGGTCCGACAACAGAAGTACACCATGTTCCTTCACAGTCGCTGTCATTCAATGCAACCGGAGAACCGGCTGATAGAGTGCCCCGATAACCCCCGGCTACCATCGTGTCACCATCAGCCACAGTGCCCCCCATTCACACTTGGGTCACTCGCCCACTTATATGCTCGCCCGCTCGCTCGTTGGAGCATATGTGCGCCTTGGCCGGGAAGCCTCGCTCGCTGCTCAGTCACTCAGAACGAGCAATTTTCCACAGCAATTTTCTGTCTGATTGCTTCCTGCGAAGCGCTTAGTGAAAAGGCAATCTGTTCCCTTGTCGGAGTGAAGTGCTTTCAGGAGAGCAAACACACACACACACTCTCACACACACACACAGGGCTACACACTTGTGGGTGGAAAATCAGACATGCTGATTGGGCAAAGCAGGAAAACAAATTAAAAGAAACGCCGGGTGATGGATGGTTTTAACGTGAACACACTCATCTACTACCGTCCGTGTCCTTCCACAAAAAAAAAAAAAAAGGATGGCAACTCAAACATTTTGTGGTTTTCATAGAACACACAACTTTTTCTGTTACCTGCTGGGATATTTTCAGGACTCAGGTCCACTGTTTGAGAAGAGATGGGACCTGTGGAGGGAGAACGAAAAAGGTTAGAATAGAACGTGATACTTCGTCTTGATAGGTTACATATTTGTAGTATAACGGAGATAAAAGTTACACACAAACTCTAGTAAGACACACACACTTGCAGTCCTGCTAATGAACTTGCAGGGACGGGTCCGCTGCCCTGGAGTTGAACTCGCGGTGGAGTGTGAATTGTCACCCAGAGGCGAGGGGGCAAACAAAACACAACACAAACAAAACCGCTGAGCCATCGGCCGACCGGCCGGCCGCGGTGCGCTGGCAGAGCGGAGCGGGACAATGAGGAGTCTCATGTCCCTGACCCGGGATCAGACCAGCGGGGCTGTGGGTCCGCTTTACATCTCTGAAATCATTCAGGTTTTATTTGTTCCCATGGAGAACAGCGGAAGTTTCATCCAATCGGCTTTAATTCTAAGGACCATAACTCTTTATTCTAAGTAAGCAATTAATAGGTGATTTATAACATTTTGGAAATATGAGCACTTTTGTGTGTGTGTTTGTTTGTTATAATAGTTTATTTTGTATGATTTTTTTTTTTTGATCTCAATGGGACTTCCTGGTTAAATGTGTGAAACAAAACATGCATGATTGACAATAAATACAAACCTGAATTAACAAGAATAGAGTACTCCACTCAGTGATCAAAGCCACAAGAGGCGTTTGAAAGCTCCTGAAGAATTCTCTAGTAAGTGGACCTTGAGTCGCACAACCGTTTCTATGGTGAAGAATGAACCTTCAATCTGGAATCATAACATTTGATTCCATACTAGCGATCACTCATCGCCTGTTTATGCAGCAGCCACAGATGCCTGATATATGAGAAGTTATAATAAACACATCCGCGGGGCGGCTTAGGGCCTGATCAGCAGATGCACTCCTTTAAAAAAAAAATAAAAAAAATGCCAACCCACTTAGTCTGTGCAGAGACACCAAAGCAGAAGACGGACACTCTGTTCAGTGCTATTAACAACACTTTGTGATGCTATTCAAAAAGGTTTCCATTCTCTCTTTAAAAAAAAGCAAAATGTGCCAACCATACTTTGGCATCATCTGTGTATATTTCCTGATTTTCTCTCGGTGTTGTTGTTTAAACGAATAGCAGCCAAAAGCTATTTAAGCGAGCTAGCTAAGTACAGGAAAACCTATACTCAGAGCTTTTCTATAATCTGTAATGATGTGGCAGAAAGCATGACTGCTTTTCAGGGAGGGAAGAAGAAGAAAAAAAACAAACTGATTCCTCAAATTAGCAGCATTTGGTTCGTAACATTAGATGTATAATTATATTTAGCATCATGAAGAAGGTGACTGAGAATACTTCAATGTTTCTTCTTTTTCATCCTGAACTATCAGGACCCCTTTGACCCCTCCTCAGCTGGACTCCTCTTTGAACTCTTTTAACTGACATCAAGGGGGAGTTTATCTCACCACAATCGTCACTAAAAAATTGCATGAATTTCCACAACGTATTTACAAGGATGTCTGTCATCAATCTGGCTCGACTTTGGCTCACTAAAGGGGGTTTTGATCATTCTTTGCTACCACAAAATCACAGATTTGTTGGAAAACTCCGAAGCGCAAAGTTGCAAAAAGTTGCAATGCTGCAACATGCAAAGAATTAAAAGCAATGAAGTTCTTATCGCCTTCAATTCGTTCTCTTACCTGGGAGGACTTTAAGATCTTCCCGCCTGCTTCAACTCTTTACCCCATCCATCTTAAACGTAAATACACCTGTGAGGGTTTTCCTGTACGGTCATCTGAGCAGCATGCCCCGGCCGGGCCTCGCATGCGGGCCCCAGAAGTACAAAGTGGGGAGCTCCTAACGGAGATGGAGGAGAGATGCCTCTGAGGCAACATCTCCCTTTTGACTTTCATCATTCCACACACACACCAGTCCTTTTTAATGTGACTTAAAACATCGACTTCACAGCGAACGAGAAACAACAAATTTAAATTGTATTGAACAAGCGTCCTGATTACACCCTTAACTCACTGGAAACATTTGAATGGAGCTGACAATGGCTGACTTCTTGCATTGGCTACTGTTTGTAAAGCATCAATGAAAAAGCCCCCCGCAGCCCCTCCTCCTCATCCTCTACAGCTGGCACACAGCCAGGCAGATTTACACTTCCGAGCCCCAGGGCCTCGGACGGATCAGGTAGCTCAGTTTACGGCAGCAAAAACACGAGAGAGCTTCTTTTTTTTCACCCTCCTTCACTCCCTTCATCCATCCAAGACCGGACTGCAGCTTCTCTGTCATTTTTCCTGTCACCTTGACTTCCTCCGTGGCCACGGCTGCCAAGAAACTGACACTTTCTAAGAAGGGAAAGCTGGCTGGCGGCAAAGGAAGATGCAATCGAAACAGACCTTTATCCAACTTTCATGCAACTAAACCCCCAGAAAGTAAGGAAGGAAACCATCAGCAAAGCATCTTAAAATGCCAATGTTTTTATGGCGTCAGGCGTCAACATCTGCAGCGAAACAAAGGTTCACGTCTTACCTTCAGTCCTTCCTTCGTTGATGGCCCTGGCCAAGAGACGGTCCGTCAAACAGAGCAGGAGGACGCAAAACGTGCAGACCCTCGCCATCTTCTTCCTCGTGTGTTCTTCTGGTTTAAAAAAGGTAGGAGTGTATACGTCGGGAAGCCTGGAGTTGGCCTCACACTCCGGCCCCTGGCATGGGGAACTTCAGGAAACCCACAAAGCCCTCTAAATCTGGATCCTGCAGATGCAAAACAACCACAATGGGAGACAGTTATGTGCTGATCAGAGATCTGGCTGGAGAGGCAACTAAAAGACACAAACGTCTGTGCAGTTTTTAAATAAAAAAAAAAAAACACACACAATTGTTCAGACACATAGAAGGGTCTGTTTTGACTGTGAGCAGCTGTATTCTTAACCAGATGTCCTGCTCGCTGCCCCGCTCGTCGGCCCTCACATTGTCCAGGCTCTCCTGCGTCATGAATAAGGAGCGGGGCTGTTACCGCCTGTTGTTTGTCAATGGATGGCCCCGGCTCAGTCGGCCCCGGGATAATGGGCCCTCACTGGGGAAAAACACTTGAAACTTGCCAGGGAAGATAGAGTCTGAAGGAGCAACAGGAAGAGTTCAGGTGGAAACAGGTGACATGCTCACTGGAGCATCACACTCTCTTAATGTGACGCCGTCGTATGAACGGAAACCTGTGATACCCTTTGATGCCACAGTATAACTATCATATTGTTATTGATAAATGATAATATGAAAAAATGTCCATCACAGGGCCGAGGTGAGATCTTGAGATGTTCCAAAAAAACAAGAGTTTTACTTATTATTACTACCAAATCATGAAGTTGGAATGAAGATTTAGGATCTTGACTGAAAAAAGTAGTTCCTCGATTCCTCAAAACACCGCAAAGTGATTTTAAGAAAGTGTATCTGAATGCATAACAGTGTTTGAATATTAAATCTGTTTAACTTTAGAGGAGTGAAGTAAACAAACAACTTCCACAAGTGTGCATCCTCTGTAAAAAAAAAAATATATATATATATATATATATAAATACCTTCCTATCCCATGAGATATTATTACTATTGCTGCTGGAAATAATACCCTAAAAGCACTTGGGGGATTTAATTTGAGTCGCCTGCGATCCTGTCGCCATGAACCCTCATTCTGCACACAAACTATAAACACCACCAGCTCCACAATACGAACACGGAAAGGAATAATGCAGCGATTTTTTTCTGCTGCGAGTCGGGGCCAACTGCGCACAGGCGCCAGACCCCGGTGCGTGCGCTCCATGCGTGCAGGCCGCGCCCACACACACACACACACACACACACACCGTTTAAACAACCAGTCTGTTGAATGAAACGTATTCTTTCTCAATTAAGGGGCTGGAGGGAAAGAAAAAAAAACTTTTTTTCTCCTGCTGCTGCTAATTCCGCTGGCACGCTGCTGCAGCCAAAACACTTCTACTGCTTTTTCTACTGTTTCTACTCAGAAAAAAGAGCTTTTGTTTATTTTATTTTAACGTACTGTATCTTTTCTGACACATAAATCACACTCAATAAATCCGTCATATGCACATTAAGACCTCAAACGGCCCTATAGGTTAGAATAAACCAAGAGTTAGATCTGTTACTATTCACGTCACACTGCTGTCAGTCAGTCAATGCGATCAATTCAACGGTGTCTGACGAATCATGGGATCCCTCCAAGAAATAAAGCAGATTAAATCATTTAGAATACAGAATAAAAAAGAGGATTTTGCTGCAGATGTGTCTGATCGGGGCTGTTGGCGTGCATAGTGTAGCTGTATCAACTTCAAGCGCGTGCAATAGTAATTACATTTAATAGACGTGACTTTTTTTTTTTTTTTTTTTTTTTACTATGGTCTGACAGAGTTCAAACTCCACTGTGAGCGTCTTCTCTCCTGGCAAATAGTCCGTGTGGAAGGTTCAATGTCTAATAAGTGACTCGCAAAGTGTCGCAAAACAAACTAAAAAGCTAAACTTCGCCTTGTATGGGAAGCCACACAGTCTTTCCCCCTGAAGGCACATTTAAAATGACAAAAATAACGTGCATTTACAATGCAAATGAGTGATCCCTGCTGGAACAAGACCTTCCGTGCCTTGTTTCTGCAGGCTGCTCGTGTTTTATGGAAACAACTGAAACTGTAGAATGAATAAACACGATTTGGGGACGTTTAGTCGTCAATAACACACAACATTCCGCTGAAAATGAATGAAAGAACAATCCCCCCAGCTGTCCGTCGGTACTCACCCACCTTTTCTCCTCGGGTCTGTCCGCGCAGGGATGAGGGGGGAGACTCACTCCTTGTCCCGGTCGATATGAGTGAATATTGAAACCCTCATTTGGAGCTCCGGTATCTCCTCCGTATCCTTCCCCAAAGAAAAAAAAGAAGCTGTCTGTGAAGGGATCTCGGCTCTTGTGTATCCGGCTGAGAACGAAGCTTATAAATCCATCAAAAGCAGCTCCTTGGAACATGAACGACAGCTGCCGGGCTCTCCTGGTGACCGGTGGAAGGAGCTGTGATCCCTGATCCCCCCCTGGGCAAAGTCCCGGTCGCTCAGAGCGCTAAATCCATGAAGAGAAAGAAAAACACACAAAAAATGAGCCAGAACGCGAAAAAATGTCCTTTCTGGCTTTGAAAATGTTAAAAATATCTGATTCTGGGGACGAGATTGTGGCGGGTGATCATCTAAAAACGTGCCCCGTAGTTCAGAGCCCCCTTCTCTTGGTTTGGGTAACTTCTCGTGCGCCTTTTACGCGCTTCTGCGTGTCGGATCCGAGCTGTGCCGCTTAAAACGTGGAGCTCTGCCTCCTCGGTCCGCTTCCTTTCTGCTGCAGAGAGAGACTGCGTCCTCCACACACCAGCTCTCCAACAGCACTCCGGACGGCAGTCACAACAACAATGGTCTGAGAGCGGCCAGGGGAGGAGGAGGAGGAGGGAGGGAGGAGGGAGAGAGGGGAGGGCTGCGCTTCTGTTACCCCCCTCACTTAAAAACAGCCCCCGTCCAAAAGAGCTGGCAAATAAAAGCCAAGAGCCTCATCTGCCTCTACCTCCTCTCCAAACTAACTAATACATAATATAGTTTTCATTATTGTGTGAGAACGACCCTTTTTTTTAATCGTCTCCCATGGTAACCGAGCGCGTGCCAAATGAACCACATAAATCACTTCATTTTTTTTTTGCCAGGTCATTTATTGCGGGTTAATTGTCCTTTATGCAAACAGAGCATTAATGCCTCTTTTAGAGGACGAGCTGAGTTGCTTTAGCGGGTGAATGCTCTGAATTGCCTCCCATGTTTTAATTGCATCAGTAAAAAAAAAAAAAAAAAAAGAACAGAAGCGAGTAATCCCATTATAGCCGACAGCTCAGCCCCTGTTTTTATCAGCTTAATGTTAAGTAAGACCCACGCGTTAAATGTCACAAGGCGAGACAGTATAATATATGAAAGCAAGTTAAAATGAATGGAGTTGTGTGGCAGAGAAATTCAGAGAAATCTGAGAAAATCTGAGAAAATCCATGAGATCAGCATAAAAAAAACACATGATATGACAGTAAAGGGATGCAAAATGTGAACACAAGATCACATGAATTCACTCACTGACTCATTAACTTATCCTTGTCTATGTCGACCTATCAGCTCTCTCCTTTTAAAACATTATACACACATTTTATAGTATTTTTATTGCACCTTTTAACACTTTTTGTTCTATTCTTATATTGTTGACTCATTCAATACATCTGTATCTGGAAGTCAGATCCATAAATGTCGACCAACCTGCACAGAGCTTAATCGGACTCCTTCAGGAGGAACCAGACCAGATCCCCCGACTCCTTATGAAGCTTGTCCCTGCAGCCAGGCTGAGAAACCAGAAGAGTGGAGGCAGCGAAGCAGCAGCTTCCCTGCTGGTTTTGGGGATCATATGTGCATCTTTTACCCATGGTGGGGAAGCAAATGGAAAAACTTTAGATGAAAAAGATTTACAGTCTTACTGCATAAATATGGAGAAAATATTTAGTTTCCAGTCAAAATACTTCAGAATATATTTTGAAGTTTGGTTTGCCAGTTAACTTGTTGTGCTGAACTCCACTTAATCAATTTCAGCCGCTGAGAAATCCTTCAGGATTATTGTTTTTGCCTCTGCAGGACAGTTTTTTATTGTGAAGAGAGACAGGAAGTGCCAAGGAGAGAGAGAGAGAGAGAGGGGGGGGCAATCACAAGCTACAAATGTCCTGGCCTGGATTCAAACACAGTTATGTGATACCTGCTTTGCGCCATGAAACGTTAATAAAAGCTAAAAAATAAATAAATAATAATTAAAAAAAAGAGCTCTGCCAACTTCAAAATAAAAGTTCCAAGTAAATGTGGGACGAAGCTGCACACTCTGTTGACTTTCATCTGTGGGTCGGTCTTCCTCCAGCGGCCGCAGTGTGAGTGTGTTTACATGAAGTTTATGTGTTGAAATAAATTCCAGATTTGACCTTTGACCCTGAGCGGTGCTACTGCAGGTCAGACAGAGCTTTACAGCGAAAGTCAAAGTACACAAATAAAGGAGGCAGAGTGGAAGTCATAAAGCAGATAAGAGCTGTGCTAATGCCGGCCGGCGCTATGCGGCTGTACTGTCATACCTGAGCGTGTGTGTGTGTGTGTGTGTGTGCATCTATCTTTGTGAGGACCGGCTTAAATTTAGACCTTCAGCGTGAGGTCCTCATTTCTTCAACAGTGTGATCGAGGGTTTGAGTTAGAATTAGGTTAAGATATAGAGGTGTGTGTGTGTGTGTGTGTGTGTGTGTGTGTGTGTGCATCTGTGTGGACCGGCTTAAATTTGGACTATCAGAGTGAGGACCGGTCCTCATTTCTTCAACGGTGTGATCGAGGGTTCGGGTTAGAATTAGGTTAAGATATAGAGGTGTGTGTGTGTGTGTGTGTGTGTGTGTGTGTGTGTGCGTGTGTGTGTGTGTGTGTGTGTGTGTGTGTGCGTGTGTGTGTGCGTGTGTGTGTGCGTGTGTGTGTGTGTGTGCGTGTGTGTGTGTGTGTGTGTGTGTGTGTGTGTGCATCTGTGAGGACCGGCTTAAATTTGGACTATCAGAGTGAGGACCGGTCCTCATTTATTCAACGGTGTGATCGAGGGTTCGGGTTAGAATTAGGTTAAGATATAGAGGTGTGTGTGTGTGTGTGTGTGTGTGTGTTTAACCTGATTGATTTAGATGTATTGAGATACCTGTGTTTTGGGAGGGGACAGCAGTGTTGTAATGTTACTGAACCTTGTTGTTGTGCTAATGAGACAAAGGTGGGATTGCAGCCGCCACACTTTATATTCAGAGCCCCATTGACACGCTCCCCAAATTGAGCATTTAAAGTAAATACGGCATGCTTTTTCCGGGGAGCCATCGTACCTTTAGCACATGTGCCAAAATGACAGACAATAAAGAGATCGCTTGGTGAGACCAGAATGCATTGGTGATGTGTGCAGCACTTCCAGCAGTTCATATTTGCTTGTTTCTTGCACTTTTTGGGATTCTACCACATGGTTGAATGCACTTACTCTCAGTGAAGTTTAACCCTTAATTCATGTAATGTGTCGGCCGTCACCTTCTGGGGGGTTTTGAGGCTCGAAATCACATTTTAAGTTGCGACTCCAAATTATTCTCGCAGGTAAAAACATCAAGCACTGATCGCTGGTCGTCTCAGCTTCTCAAGATAATCACATGATCTCATATAAATACAGCACATACCCGTTTAAATAAACTACTACTAAAGAATCAAGTACCTCAACTTGACCAGGACCAGACCCCTTCCATCCCCCATCTTTATCTGATGACATCAGTGATATGGCTGGTGGTCCCTCCCGGTGCCCCCAGGTCCAGATAGCATTGATAGCCAGCTGCATACTGATGTTAATGCTAATGGGGAGAATACCAGGGATGGTTGGTGCCTGACAGCTGATAACAGATTGGGGAGGAGGAGGAGGGGGGGGTGATGTTGGGGTGAATGATAATGATTAGGGTGAGGTGAGGTTAGGAGGTTGTGTGTGTGTGAGAGAGTGAGGAAAGTGAGGTAGAATAAAGGTCAGGAAGAATGTGCGAGGTGTGGCCGGTCGCTCATTAGTCCACATCACAGCAGGGGCACATTATGGAAAACATCAGGCTCCATTTACATTTAAATTTCAGACTGTTCGGCGAATACTCCTCTCCAAGATTTCACAAAAGCATTTTCTCTCTCATGTGTTTATACTTTGCTAGAAATCACTTCTGCACAATTACCCGACCAATCACATATATGCACAAATATTTAGTTAAATAAAAGTTAAAGCAATGTTTGTTTGCAAACATGCAGATTATTCCTAGAAGTATTAAGTGTTTGACCGAAAGCTCACACAACAAACTGCATGTTTGCAATGAAGATAAATGTGCAAATGCTTTATTTTGTTTTTCATTCCTCTAATTACTGAAGTCTCCAGAAACCTCTTGGTGGAGTTTTGCTCTGGAAACTGCAAATCCACCAAAGACAGGTGAGTTTTTCACTGATTTCTGGTCTCTTGCACATATTTAAATGTTGCACATATAGATGTCTGTATAAGGTGTCCATCTACCAGGAGTTTGCACAACACAAATGCATTGAAACATGTCCACGTAAACAGCGTGGAGAACTGAAATCCCTCAGTGTGTGCATGGCATCTTGAGGGCTTCAGGTCAGTAACGGTGTCTGCTCGTCCCAAACCCTCGCAGGCCACCGACTCCCACGCTGGCTGGCTGCTGCAGCTCCCATTGTTGTGTGTTTGTGTTAATCATTACCTGCGATGTTCACAACACAATGGGACAAGCTGAGAGTACGGGCTTTGTGATGCAGGCGAGCGCTGCTGCCAAAACACTGAGCTGAAAGAGAGACAGAGCCGAGAGGGAGGGAGGGAGGGAGGGAGGGGTGAAGCAGGGAGAGCAGGGAGGAAGGCTCCCACAGCAAGAGACCCTCTGACAGGTGGTCCCGTCGGTACAAACGCATGCTGAGCAGCCAAACTTTGATCGAACCCGCAGAACTTCATTTTGAATCGTAGCAGTGATCCCAACGTCTCTGGAGTCACCAAATATGTTAGGAGGAGGTTTAAGAAACACACACAGGTTTCATTTAATTTAGTTTTTCATCTGGACGAGTGTTGCAGCCATAACAACGTGGACTCTTGGGTTTGGATATTTCACTCAGTTTAAAGACCAGGAACAAGGATGAATATATATGATTTTAATAACCTTAAAGCTACTTAATGGGATCACTGCTCCCAGGAAGTTCTTCAGATGGTATTAATATTCATGTTTTAAATAGATAACTTAATGCAGAATTCTAGCGTTTAATTATACTTAGCAAAAACATACACAAAAAAAACACATTTTTAATTAACATCAGATAAGATTAAAAAATGATTAAAAAAACGCTTATTTATAAAAGAAAAACAGATATTTACATAACTGTACATAATCTATACAGCATGAAGACAGGGAGCACAAGAAGAAGGGAAATTATCTTATTATAAGATTACATATCTAGCATATCCCTCCAATGCATGATTCCTCAGGGGGGACATCAGGAAACAGAACATTACATACAGAAAGATCATTTTGTTTCAATTTATCACGTTAACCACATGATTAAAAATGCAACCGTAATACGTAGGGTATACATTTCCTCTTGATTAATATTTTAAAATCATTTTACTGGTACTTTACTGAAGCAAAGGATCTGAATACTTCTTGCACCACTGGCTGTATCGATCAATTTCTAAAGGCTAACTCTTGCTTGAAGCTCAGTAGGACACACATGCACACACACACACACACACACACACACACACACACACACCCAGCTGTTTGCATGAAGATGGATATCAATGACAGCCACTGTTTTCGCCTCGCCTCTTCTCTCTTTCTTCTTTGGTTCCCTAATCACATCCAGCAGGGGAGTCCCTGTCCCCCCCCCCCCCCCCCCCCCCCCTCACACACTCACATACACATACACACACACTCACACACACACACACAGAAGGCTGAACCCTGCCTGAACCCTGCTGCTTTAATTAATCTCACTGACTTTGTTAATTATTTGTTTGGCTGGCTGACTGCCTGTGTGTGTGAGTGAATGTGTGTGTGTGTGTGTGTGTGTGCGTGTGTGAGTGTGTGTGTGAGTGTGTGAACGCTTCCCTCTTTGAAGTATTTGGGACGCATGCCACGGCTGAAACAACTGATGATAACCTCGGGCAGAGGAGCGGGAGGATTCCCCTGTTTTTTCTTCTTCTCGTGACGTCACTTTGTTATTGTATGTATCTGTGGGAAGAGAGGGAGATGGTGAGTGATGTTGAGTGATGCTTCTGGGACCACGAACATACAATAAACAGATAAAAAGAAGAGCGGCGGTGATGGAGAGCATCGAAACGAATGGACTGGGCCTACTTTATGTATCTCTGCAACGAATTTTGGGTATCAAGGACTTCACTGCAGACATTCATGGTTCCCAGAGGATAAAGTCTGTTGACTTTGGTGATCCTCTGACCTCTCCTCGGGCGCCATCATCAAGTCAAATCCTCAGCCTTTCTTTCAGATATTCAGGTTGGGATATATGGCACCTCCACTTTGCTCTGTACTTTGATTTAGGGGGAACGGGCGATATGTGAAGCATGTGTTCATGCATGTAAAAGCATATTCTTAGTCGCTGCTGTGTGATAAACCCAGGATGTACACGCAGACACATGTTTGGTTAACCTCGAAGCAGCATGGGCTTGAGCGAATGCAGACGCCCGCCTGCAGTATTCTGGAGGAAATCCGGTAAAGTATGAACATATGGGGGGGACAGTTCAATAAACAACAAGAGAGGATGGAAACTGATCCGCGGTTGGATCGCTCTTCTTGGAGATCTGTCTCATATCAGCTAAAAATCCGTTCAACAGAAACATGTAATTCTTGTATGACTTCGTCGTTGAACTGAAACGTCTCCTGAAAATGTGTTTTTTTATTCTCAACTTCATGAAACTGCAGAACAAACTTAATTAAGTTGTAAATTACAGTTTCCCTACATTAGTTTGATTCATAGTGACATATAGACATATTGTACTACAATTTATAGTATTTTATACTTCACCTGTATATCAGATGGAAATATTGTGCGTTTTACTCGTTGCTGATCTTTCAGTAAATACTTGAATTCTTTTAATGGAATATTTTCAGACCACATTTTAGTTTACTCTTACTACAGTACAGGATCTTAGTACTTCTTCCACCACTGATTGTTAGAAACAACAGGTCTGATGATACGCCAAAACTGTGTTTCTATTTGCAAAAGAAAAAGGAGATGTCATGCTCCAAAAATAACCAAAAATAACAGTCATTAAAAGAATTTGAAAAGAAAATAATGGTACAAATGTATATTTTTGCGCAGTCAAAAAGAAACCTATAACACTGTTGAAAAGGTGCATGAAATAAACGGATTACGTTGAATTCATTGTTTTTTCGCCCAACAAGAACAAGAACTCCTCTGGCTTCTGTGATTGGTTGGAGCCTCCTTCTGGACCCACCAGGTCTCCTCTGTCTCTGTAGCCCCCCAGGTCTTCGTTCCTCCACCCTGCAGCCTGCTGCCGCTGTGAACATCAAAGGTCTGGAGGCGCACAGCGTCACAGTAGCTTTTGCTAATGGATCCGCCCTCTCCGTTGGGGCAGGAAGCCGCCTCCTCCTTCACATTAAGAGCCACGCACTCCGGCTCTCCGGTGAATGAACCCCGCTCACCATGAAGTCTCTCGTTGGCCTCCATTAACTTAAAGCCTCAAACAATAAGCTCATGAAATCCAATTTGATTGAAAAACATTCAAGATGAAAACTGCCTACAATATGTTATACACAAGCCAAGTACATTGAATTCTGAAAAAATAGCATTTTATATAGCAACTTTTTTTCAGGTTCTAATAATTTGAAAATGTAATTTGTCTATATTTGTCTGTAAAAAAAAACAAATTGCAGATTTTTGCCTTTTTTAGAAGAATTGTTGAATATGAAACACAAATAATGCTTTAGGCATCTTCCTTGATCCCCTCAGCTTCCAAGATAATCGTTTTGAACACAGACATTATCTCATGGTATCCCGTAGTAACTATTCCTATAACGTTTGCAAGAACCTTCCTTGGTCCGAACCAAAGACAGATGGATTATGCGTTCCCAATTCCTCCCATGGTACCCAGAATTGAAGCAAAAATATCCTGGATATGGCAGCGCCCATCTAGGGTCTTTAACGCATTTGCATTTCAGATTCTGCACAGTAGTGATCAAGACCGGTGGTATCAAGAACCCCCGTCCATGAACAATCACCAAATCATGGCACGCAATCTCGCCCTCTTTTTTATTTTTACCAATTAAAACCAATTTAAATAAACAACACTACAAAAAAATCTTATAGAATATGATGCATTGCTGTCGATGAAACTAGCCAATAAAATGAGTTAAAATCGTGCTGATAATGCTCACAAACTTTTACTAAAGTAAGGTTTGGAGCGCAGGGCGTTTACTTACGTAGTCGAGTGTTTTCACAGTCTAACACTATTATTCTCTTGTTGCTCTTTTTCAACCATGTCATTCTTTATTCCACGGGTCTGTTTCAAATCAGGTCCAACATTTTTGGACTTATGAAGACTTTAAGTGAAGATTTCATCATCCAGTCCCGCAGCTTATTTACCTCTTGTTATCTTGGTTATAGACCTTTGAATTTCTGCCCACAACTATGATTATTTTTTGCCGACGGTTCCAGTAAAATCATGAAAATGAAGTAAAAACAAAATGGCAAACTTTCATCCCGCTCTCTCAGCATACAGGAACATGCTTTGTGCATTTTCCCCACCTGGATCGGGAGTGTTATGAATAGATGTAATCATGTGATTGAGGCACAAGAGGAGAGTTTTCAGGGCGGAAAGGGGGATGGTAGGAGGGGGGGGGGGTGATGGTGGTGGACAGAGGTAAAGAGGCCTGGGGGTGATGACTGGGTTAAGAGGTGGCTAAGCAGGGGATGAAGGAAGGGTCTTGGATGGAGAGGCTGAGGGGGAGAAAAAAGGGGAGCTGGAGGCCTTCCTGCCCCCCCCCCCCTCCCTTGCCCCAATGCAATACAACCACCATCCATTCCCTTTTCAACTCCCACTAAGCCATGTATACCTCCGTTTGCTCATTGTTTCTCAGAATGAAGAGCCCATCTTGTTTCTGTCCGTCCCATCTTCTCCTCTCTGTATTACTTCAACGTTTTTGAGGTGCCAACAACCAATAAACCCCTCTTGATAGTGGGGATGTAAACAATATGATGTTGGGATATGCAGAGAAAATGAGCTCTGAACATATCTACGAATATCAGACATCATAAATGCATGTGTTGCAGAAAACTCTCTTCAGAAATTGTCATGTGTGACCAACGTCTTCAAAACTATCGAGGGCTTTGGAGAGGTGTTCATATCCACATCAGGCCTTTTATTACCCTCATGCCCCCTATTTGTGTCCAATCCAGACATTCCAGAGTGACCAATCAGTGTCCTTCTGAGGACCAACTACCTAAAAAAAAGGGTTGCAATAGCATCAGTAACATCAGAACTGTAGGGTATTTATTCATTCATGTTAAGAATAGCAAAGAACGGCACTGAAGGCCTGTCAAGAGCTTGATTGACAGATTGTTCATCCGATCACCTGCAGGGTAACAAAATAGGTCTAGAAATGGATAAAAGAAATGGCTTCACATAATTAGTTCCCTGCTGATTTGTTGAACAGCAGGTAATAATGTTTCAAGTTTTTTGAGAAATGTCTGATGTTCTTTTTCACCATCATCTTACAAAATGTTACCATAAACAGAGAAATTAACCAACATGCAGTCTTTTTTTTCAAGTATTTTCCATCTTTACAAATTGTTTCCAATGAAGGTTTCTCAACCTCCGATGCTGAAACCAGAAGCCAAAAACCTGTATACCATTCATTCCCTATTGCTGTCTTCGTCTATGGCAGAGCGACAGGTCTTGTTGCCGTGGACGACGTTCCTCTCATGTCTGATGAGTACAGAGAAATGTCAAAGTAATTATAGCTAATTACAAAGCAACTTGTATTCATTGTGAGCTTTGAAGCTCAAACTCACACATCCAGCAAACACTCGTTATTGCATCTCCAATCGTCATTGCTACCATTCTCATGTACCTTTTCCCTCCTCCTTCCCCATGTGGAGACCCCCTCTCCAGGGTAGATTTCTCTCAGTAATCCCCCCCCCCCCCCCCCCCCCCCCCCTCTACCCACCACCCCAGCCCTCCTGCTTATTAGATCAGATCCTCTGTCAAAAAGCAGGGATCTGGGGTCTCATTGTTTGGCCCCTGATTAAGAGCTTCTCACACTGGAGGATAAGGGAGTGAAGGAGAAGGGAGCCGGGGCAAAGAAGTAGAGAAGATCTTTTCTTTCTTTTTGTCTGGGGGGGTCTTATGGGCCACATTGTTGCAGGGCTCAGAGAAGGCTTCTTTTAAAGGTAGGCTGGATTTGGGCTACAATGGGATGTTAGACGATGAGGGATTTAAACCTTAAGCTCATACTTTTAGGGGCCTGTGGCCGTCGACTGGTCGGTGATGTCCCAGTCCATCTTTAGATGTGAAGTGACATCATTATAAACCGATTGATCGCGTCTCATTGGTGCTCGGAATGTTGTCAGGAACAATTCAGACTCCCTGATTTTATAATTCATTCTTATAAAATAATTTGTGCTCAGTTATTTGTTGTTTTCATTTATCTTTTCAGCAGGCGATATCCAACCTCTCCCATTTAGGCTCATGCTGTGCAGAGTCGTGTTCAATCACATGTTTGTTTTTTTATTAATGAATGCCCAATTTTAAGTTAAACTGAGTCAATTATTAAGTTTGTTTCGAGCTTAATATTTAGATAACTGCACAAAAACAAATTGAGGTCAGTTCCAAAGAAGTAGGGTGGCAAGTGAAAGGGCCATGACATTGATTTCTAATAACCCATATCAGCAACACAAGTTTTATCAGTGACGCAGATCAAGCAAGAGAAACATTTCTGAAAAAAATCAACATCAGTGACATCGTTATATCACCATGCTGCACATTTCACTCAACTAAAAGGACAAAGTGCTGCTTGTTTGTGGCCCCGTCCTCCTCTTTGAGTCGTTTGAAATAAGAGCACGGAGTTTGGACAGTATAGTGGGTTAAAGCCAGGAGTCTAAATAAACTAACAACCTGACTGTAGATATGCAGTTAATATGATAATGTTGTGTTTTATTTGCCATTCCAGCAAGCACAAAAAAACACCTTTTCACACGGAGACAGAAGCAAAAAAGCCGTGACCCCGTTGAGGTCTGGACTCATATTCTAATGAGCCTTGATTGTAAAGAAAGACGTTAGATTGAAGGGACAGTGATGCGGCATTCCACAGGGATTGAGAGGCCATGTGGGAAAAGCAAACCGAGGTGTTAATCTCAACAGACCCACTCCCCTCCCTTCATGTTCCATCATCCTCCGGGGGGGGGGGGGGGCTGGTCAAGCTGGAATGTGAGTGGACATTTGTTGTTTTATCGTGGATGCTGATTGGTCGGCGTGTAGGGAGCGCCTTTGTCATTCGGATGGATTGCGATAATGCAGGAGATAATTGGCGTACTTTCTGAGGGAGAGCTGGTCTCGGAGGAGTAACGGATCTTATATCTAGAGATCTGAACGAGTCTATTAGTGGAGATACACCTTGACAACCAAACCCCATGGAGACGTGTCTGCCCCAACTTAAATTAATTAATCCAAAGTAAACAGGAGACCTCATCAAAATGAACACCACCGCAACAAAAGAGTTCCACAAGGTTATGTATTGGATAACCGTCCTCATTTATTTTGTCTCGCTGAAACCATGTCTGTATCACAGAGGATATGTCAGCCTCAATTAATCTAATCCCCACGGCCATATTAATACTCACATTCACCGAGCCGAGGCGTCGGGGATGCAGCCAACTTTAAATCAAACCTATCTATCAACCCTAAACTCCCAGCCTGGTAATCACAGCAGGTCCAGACTGAATGATCCAATGTTTTTTTGGGAAACTACAGACGGACATCCAACCTTCAGATGTGTGACTTTCTACATAACAAATGTTTATTTGAGGAGTTGTCTCTGCACCTTGTCCACATAAAAAGTAGAGTACTCGAATAAATAAAGTTACATTCCACCGATGCTATTAAAACGGAGCTACGGTTGAATATCTCTCAGACATCTAAATGTATACATCTTTCACGACATTTTAATGACTGTCATTCAAAACGCTGTGCACATGTGTGTGTGTGTGTGCGTGTTTGTGTTGTCAGCAGGTGTGTCTTGCAACACGGATCAGTGCCACTAAATCGCACAAAAAGCTTTCTAACCACCTGGCTTACACACAAGCGTGCACAATGGTCCTGCATTATACCACACACGGAAAGCTTGTGTGTACGCGTATGTGTCCACACCTCCAGACCGCTGCCGTGTAATTCTTTAAAACACACACACACACACACAGTGACAGACAGACAGAGAGAGTCGCTGACAGAGGCGGAAACACACCTTTCTCTACACGTGTGAATGAAGAGGTCAAACAGGGCTGGTGATGTGTGTTCTGCTGCTCAGTCGAGGGTAAAAACAAAACAAAAAAACACACACACACAAGAGTGATGAAACTCTTCTAGGTCCATTCTTATAAGTTCGAGTGACGCCGGGAGGCGTATTGTACGGTACTGTACAAAAACATGTGCATGAACACACCCGCCTATGTTAAAAAAAATCTAACATCAATACAATTCTTATAAGCCTTTTCCACCAAAATGTGCATGTATTTGTATGTATTTAAGTGCGGAAAAACCATCAAAAAATAGACTTTCCTGCCTGACGGAGACGGGTGGAGTTTGTTTGCAGAAGTCAATGGAGGCTGTAGCATCAACAACATTGTCCTTATTAACTATTAATTCATTCTTACAGGTGAATGAGCACACATGTTGACACCTTGAAGTGCCTTTATTCGAGGATACACCACCCAAAGGAGCAGCCCCCCCCCCTTCCCCTCCACACTTTTCTCCTTCCCATCCCCGACAGAAAGAAATCCCGTCTCTTCCCTCCACGCCACCATCATAAATATCTCAGTTCAGAGGTTGACAGCTCAAGCTTGATTCATTTCCACGCATGTACATATTTGTATTGGATCCCTGTCAAAAACAATTATAACGGTCCCCCACAGGATTTCAACCCCCCACCCCCGTCTCCCTCCTGCGAGGCGTCTGCTGTCAAGACTGCTTGGGTGATTTTCTGGAGTCGGGGTGTCCACATCTGTGCCTGATTAGCACAACAATAAGGCCCAGCATCCCCCCCCCCCCCCTCCTCCCAGACTTAATGAGAAGGCATCTTCAGCCAGGGATCGAGGACCCCACTGACAAAGACGCTATACAACCACTACACAAGTGTTTTCCTCCACATCCATTAGGCAGAAACCCGCCACCCCTGCAACAACAGCGCTCATCCAGGAAGAAAAATCCTAAAAAAGTTTGTGGCATTGTATTCAGAAAATGCTTCCAACCTGCGGAAGAATGTAAACTGGAAAATAAGACGAGGCTAGACGTGGAACCGAAAACAAAATCACCCACCGCCAGAAGAATTAGAAGGGAAACCTGGCTCTACCATGTGCTGCCATCTTCGTCATTTAGGCGGGCAGCATGTGATGCTCTGTTTTTCTTAAGTCAAATTACCCAAAAAAAACTTTCCCATGTGTGCAGCCTGTTGTTACGGGGCCGAGACTCGGAGAAGCCTTTTGTATAAATGTGACATTTAATTACACGGGAGATTCAGTCAGACTCACAAATAAACGGAGGCGTACTGTACGTTTTAAATTCACCACAGCCTTTGTGTGTGTGTGTGTGTGTGTGTGTGTGCATCTATCGTTGTGAGGACCAATTACAATATTTGAGTTTGAGAGAGAGGACAGTTTTGCAAAGTGAGGACGTTTTGGTTCGTCCTCACTTTGGGCTGTTTTGGGGTTAATACTGGTCGGAGGAAGACCTTACAAAGGTCTAGTTGAGGGTAAAGGGAGAGGGGAGAGCCCTAGATTTATATATGAAATAGACATAGTCACCGCGATACCCATTGGTTGGTGGACTGCTGTTCAAGTTCGGCATTTCAGCTGTCGCCATCTTGGTTTTTGCAACCAGAAGAAACATGATGATGTGGGAATATGTACCATTGGATGCTAAATAAGACATTTTTAGGTGATCAAAATTATATATTTACTTTCATGAACTGAAAACACACTTTAAAAGTGTTACAGTTGTAAGATAAAAAAAAAGACAACTCCCAGACTGAACAACGACGTGTCAATCACAAGGTGGCCACACCATAAATCAGAGGCTACACTGATTGGTCGTATAAGTGACTCTAAATGGACCATAATTTACTAAATGCTGTATTGAAGAAGACTGGAATGCATTTGAGACCATGAACCAATTTTACAAAGACAAATCAAGCAAAACTTCTTTTTGCAAACATTGGATGCGCCCCCTGGTGGGTACAAGAAAGACTGTCGGTTAAAGCACTTTGGCGTTGGGTTTGACATTTAGATGTGATGATTAAGGCGCATGTGTCCACTAGAACTACTCAAGTGGTTAAATTGCTTCGAAACCCCCTAAAAAGTTCCAACATCCACACATTTTTATTTTTATTATTTGTTATTTGGAAAAAAAAAGTTGGAATAATATGCAATACTAACTCCTTCTTTACGAGTGTAAAGCAATGCTTAAGGGCACTGGAAGAAATGTCATTGGCAATGACGGTCCTCATATGTATAGTACAAAAGTGTGTTGCTAGTAAAATCACAGGGAAGTGTCTACTTGCTACAGTTCCTTTAATTTCCATTAATTTTAATTTGAAGGCTGCTCTGTTTCTCCCAAATGTCTCCTAAAAGTATTATTTGGAAGCTGGCGTTAAGAGATCCTCTACTTTAAAATCTTAAACCATCCACTGACAGAAAGTTTGTTTGGAAAGCGACTTAATTTGTACCTCGCCGTAGTGCAAATGAAACACTTTGAGCTGGCCCATCTGTCTTCATCATGTTCCAACTGCTCATTTTGTAGCTCTTCCTCTTCCTCTCTGTGTATTTCACAGTGAAACTGAATCTGTGAATGTTGTACAGGACCAGCAGTAGATGCAACCGCCGCCCGACCCGTCGATCCGGTGGCCCACGGCGACACAGAGCCGGTCGACCCTTCAGTCAGCCTCAACCATATTGTGTGGAAATAAAAAAAACATATTTCCCCACCGATATTCAAAACGTACATTCATCCCTGTCTCTCTGAATATTCCTCCGGTCGCCGCACTCCAACTAACGGTGAAGTGCACTTTTTAAACGGCCGCTGTGGTTTAGCTGGAGCCTCATTTTGACTGGATGATGTTTTGTAAACGCCCCAGTGTGCAGGATGAGTCATCAAACAGTTGAAACAGAAGAAAGAAACCATAAAAATACATATATATAATTTTTTCATTTCACTGGTATCCCAACACTAACCCTAAATCTACCCTTAAATCTACATTTTAACCCAAACCCTTAAATCTACACTTCAACCCTAACCCAAACCCTTAAATCTACACTTCAACCCTAAACCTCATCCCTGAATCTGAAAATGAGCTGTAAGCAGGAAACCAATAAAGCGTAGAAATGAGGCGTCTGATTACTCTTCTGTTCTGAAAATCTTTATATCTCTATATTCTATATTTGTGGACTATTTTTTCCCCCTCTGACCTTGTCTGGCTGGATACACATGAACAGTTCAAAGTCAGCCCAGCTGATGCAGTAAGTTTACGCAGCCCGCCTCCTCCCCTCGTTGTAAATGGTCAATTAATCTAAATTTCTCAGTTTATTGGTCTGCGTTAGCTAAATGAGTGTAGACTTCTCCTCCTTCTTTTGGGCTGTAAAATGAAAAAAAAACTGGGGTTAGAGAAAGAGACTTGCTGATTGGCGCTGGCGCCCTGTGTGGCCTTGGTGTGGTGAAGGGGGGGTGGGGGGGCAGGGTGGCCCTCTCAGTCAGAGGGGAGTTTTATGAGCCCCTGTAATCACCAGGTGTTAAACTCAACAATTAGGAGCTGCTATTTTGTCGCTGGTTTATGGTGAGAGGCTCGCCGGCTGCTCCTTCGGTCTGAACGCGAGGCAAGACGTCATGCAGAAGCTTGTTTACACCCGTGATTCTGGTTTACCTCCCTTTGCATCAGTCGGGTTCATCAAGTAGAGATTCCATCATCAGTGACGTATTAATATGACATCACGGCTGTGAAAAAGACGTGAAGTCGGTTGAATCAGAGACAGAAAGCTGAAACATACTGACATAAGAATGTGCTAAATTGTGCTTTATTAATAAAGTTATTCATTGATTCAGCTAAACTCTGCAAACTCTGAGTTTTGTTAAAGCAACCATTTAAAACGTAAAGACTCCCCCGCCACAAAAGTTGGTTTGATCCAGTCAGATGGAAAGTCATTTTTACATGTTATCTATGGATCAGGGGTTTGTTGAATATATCAACAAAGACAAAAACTCTGAAATCCTTCTTACTTATGCTGACGACAAATGTGCAGTTAAAGTAATCAATGACAACATTATGACTTTGGAAGAAGGTGATATTTTGGCTGAAATGATCAATATAATATGTTGACTAAAACAGTTCCCATTCACTAAAAGAACACTTAAATCATTTAGATTTTGTTTAATTAAGACAAGAATACATTTCCGAGATTTATAGTCAGCAAAAACGTAGAAAACAGGACAATGTTGCCTAAATATGCAACAAAAATAAATGAAACATGTTGTACACTGGCATACTTGAGAGTTCCCTCAAATCTCGTACGTTGCTGCGTGTTGTTACAATGCAGGAGGAGGAAAGTGTTTGATTTGCTGCCGTCGTCTCTGCGGAATGAAGAAGCTGTGCATTTTTGAGCGTCAGTCTGAACATGTTATCCTCTCCTCACACACACACACACACACACACAGCGAGTGAAAGGTATGGCCCACACCTTAACACTTAAATTACAGGTGTACTTAGCCCCCAGAGGCAGGTGTGCCCTGTGATTCGATTAGACCTTCAAATGAGATCTTTAAAACCTGCAGAATTATAATAATTAATCCTCTAATGTCCTCCCACTTTGTTTGGAGTGTCTTCTTGTTTAATACACAAAGATAATACACTAAGCTTCTTGGTATTGTTTTCTTGTGATGGTGAGAAGACAAATTAAGAAATACTGTAAAATAGAGATTTATTAAATCTGATCTGTAAAAACAATGGAAGGTAAAAGTGAGCAGGATTTTATTTTGAAAATGCAGCTCCCACAGCGAAGCCCCACCGTGACCTCTGCTTATCTCACCTCGCCTCACCTGATCCGCCTCCCTTAGGTGATACGCCTGTCACCCAAGGGTGCTCTGAATTAATATCACCTTCTGCTTCAGTCAAGACAAAAAAAAAGATCAGGTCTTTCAAAGTTCACGATGGAAGTTGAGTTTTTTGGAGGTTTTTTTGGTTTCCTGTATGGGGGAGAGTTGCAAAACCCAAAAGAGATAAAGAATAATTTTCCTGTGGTACATTATACATATACTAATATAGCTTCATAGTAAATACAAGTACAAGTAAATAATAGTACAATACTTTTCCAAATAAGGAGCCAGTAAAATAAACTGATTTCCAGAATTTACCGGATTTCTCTTCTAACTTCGGCCGGGACATTCGGCTCACCTTGCCGTGTGAAAGTGTGTGTTTTGTGTCTAATGCGGGGCAGGTGGTCGGGGGGGGGGGCGTCCAGCTGAACCCTCCTGGGAGAGATCTCTCAGGTCGCAGAGGTCAGAGGTCAGCGTGCATGTGTTTGCACATGTGTGTGCACATATTGTAGTCCACATAGGTAGGCATAGGTAGGTGTGTGTGTGTGTGTGTGTGTGTGTGTGTGTGTGTGTTGCTGTCACACAGCTGCAGTGCGTATGATTGGTTCTTTGGGAGAACAACGGAGGAGTTTTTTTTTTTGTCCAGCCAAACATAACTCACACACACACATACATACACACACACACTCAAGGCTCTCGTATTTATTTTAATAAAAAAAACTTGATGAGTAGCAGCGTCTGTTTAGGGACAGGAAGCAAAGGGATTTATGGGAAATGTTGTCCTGGCTTGGAAACACATGACTGTCAGCCAAGGAACTATTTTTCCTTCACAATAGAAAAGATGTTGGTGCTATTGTTATACTCAATGATACATATTTAATTATTATATTATTAATATGTTTTCAGCCCAGCAGCATTACAGTAAAACTATTGGCTCTATTTCATGAAACTTGGTGGAAGCGTGTGTCGAGGTCCAAGAAAGAAATCATTAAAACTACTTTCCACTTATGGAAATGGTCTTGGCAAACGATCTCCGAGCGCCCGTTTGGTTAATTACTCCGATCCATAACAACAGCTTCCGTGTCGGGTGCAAATTCAGGTCACCGCGTTCACCGTCAGCGGTATACGACACTTACAGTACACCTGTGTTCTGTTTTCTTCGAAATTTGGGGAAATAAATAATATAGGAAAATGAGGAAGAATTTCACATTCTAGGGACTACAAGTCATGCAGAGTTAAATAGTATACTAGAGTAAATCTCATTCATTTTTAAGTTATATCTGTTTTTTTATGTTTTGTTTTATTGCATTTTACAACGTTACTGTTTCCCTGGAAATGTAGTTGAGAATTGCAGTTTAAGTTTAATGTTAGGAGCCCACAAGTATAAACTGTCTTATATAATCTCTTTGTATCCATTAAATCTTAACAACTGTACTGCGTTATCAGCGACAGGTTGTACTCCATGCAAACACTCAAACACGTCTCGTACACGATACCTGATGCCACGCGAAACAATAACACCGTGACATCAATACCTCACATACACACATACTGTATACATGAAACAGAAGGTTACTGCACAAACCCGAAAGCAGCGTAATCAGACACGTAAAAGAAAAAACAGAGTTGAGCATTGAAGCACTTTGAGCTCTCGGCCCGGCTGGTGAACCGTGTAGTTTCGTGGTGCCACACGTCTTTCCTGTGTTGGTTTATGGATGTGTGGCGACATAAGTGATTCCAGGCGTGGTAGGGCCCTGACGCAGATCCAGCCAAAGAAAACCCCGTCAGACAGACCTGTGTGTGTGTGTGTGTGTGTGTGTGTGTGTGTGTGTGGAAGCCTCTATCTTTAAGAGATGCAGTCTGTGTGGGGAAAGTGAGCATCTGCTGTTTGGTTTATAATAGTGTCGTGCATGTGTTGCGTTTTTCTTAATTTCTTAATTTCTTCTCATTTTAAGAGCCGTAAACACAACTAAACGCTACACTGTGTTGGAAGGAGGAGTTATTTAAAAAAAAAAAAAGAAGCTGCTTAATCGCCTTTGTGTGTGTGGAGCATTATGTTCGTGCAGTTATAAGAGTACCCCCCCCCCCTCTCCCCCTCCCCCTTGAATTGCAGTCATTATGTCCATTAATTACCTGTGAAATGGCTCTCAGGCAGAGGCAGGCCTGCTGCTTTCAGGCTGCCAGCAGGCGATTTGGGTTGGCATCGAGCCACCGGGCCAAATATCCAGAGTAATGCACACAACCTTCAGATTTCTTTATTTCTGCCCCTTTAGGACATAAATCATGTTGATTTTATTTGAATGAAAGGATAAAACCCCTCTTTTATGCATCATGTAAACACATTGAAGAAGAAATCAGCTGCTGATAAAACTTTAAAGTACTTAAAAGAATGATTATGATGTATTGAATTTGAATATTCTCAGTTTATCTGGGTTAAACCACTTTACATGGAGGTGGGGGGGGGGGTCTACTTTGATTTTTGAGCCTTTCTTCTTCAGGAGAAAATAAAAATCAAGCAATGATGCGTTTGTGGCATTACTCAGCAGTGGGAAAAAACAGCTTTGAAATTTTTGACAAAAGGTTGGGTAATATTGTAAATTAGTTTTTTTGTTTGTTTGTTTTTCAAATAGATTTGGCCAAACCAGAGGCCGAGGACTTTAATTCTAACATCATTTTATTTATATTTTATTTTTTATAGTTTTCTTCTTAAAATATTTCAGAACATTGCCGTGCCAACATCCAGATAATTACTCTAAAAACCCAGAATATTTGTGCTGCAAATGTTGTTGCATTGCTGCCTACAACATCACACACGCACACACACACACACACACACGTAAGACGTTGCATCTTAAACAGACACACATGTGTAACTCAACCCCACAGTTTGGTTGAAACCACTTTAATTGACTCAGTCATCAACAAACAAACACACACAAGCACACACATAAGGACACACACACACACACACAAGCACACACACACACACACACACACACAAGGACACACACTCACACACACACACACACACACACACACACACAGCACACACACACACACACACACACAACACACACACACACACACACACACACACACACACAGCACACACACACACACACACACACACACACACAAGGACACACACACACACACTTGAAGATGACCACAAGCATTCGGAGTATTTATACACAGTAGCCAACAGCAAACATGTCTGTGATACTCTGACCACACATGGAGCAACTTGTGTTTGAAGTATCTCTCTCATACACACACACACACACACACACACACACACACACACACACACACATACACACACACACACATTCAGATCTAACTATAACACATCATCTTCGTTGTCCGTCCTCCGTAGACGTGCCGTCGTAACTCCGTGATATGATTCACTCTCCTGAATTTGCATAATAATACCGGAGTGTACTTTTGTCTTCGGAGTGGACGGGGCCCCTTCCCAGCATGCAGTGCGGTGAGGGCCCCCCGGCAGCATGCGTCCCCCTCCGTGAAAGAGCAGCCAGGTGGAGAGGCCTCATTCACTGCAAACTGACCTTGACAGAGTTTGATTGAATCCCGCTTCCTCTCGCCGCTTCCTCTCGCTGCCGCCCAGACGGCAGGAGATACTCTTCCTCCTCCTCCTCCCTCCTCCTCCGTCCTCCATTTGTCATTCACCTCCTCCGACTGACACCTCCCATCAATGTGCTTTTTGTTCCCCCAGCTTGAGAAGTTTCACTTGCCTTTTCTGTCCATCTTGTGTATCTCAGCGTTTCTCTCTCTTTTCCCAGCAGGATGAAGATATTCGTCACGCTCGGTCGATCCCCGTCTGCGTCCTCTTTTCCCCCCCGCGCCGCGTTTCCTCTCTGTTTCCTGTCTTCCTCTGCTTCCTCCCAACGATGAAGACGTCTGTTGCACACGACCGCTTCCTCCCTCACTTTTAAGTCTGGAATCAGACCTTTTCTTCTTAAAGATGACATCGTAATTGTTTTGTTGTCAATTAGTTTTAGTTCAAACATTTTGAAGGAATGGTTTGCTCATTTGGCAACTCTCCCGTCACGATAAAAGCCAAATCATCTGAGGCAAAGTCTACATATAAATAAATGTAAACAAATATTTTCGGCTAAGTTGCAAATTTTCTGTATTCTGCATTCTCAAGTACGGACATGAACAGCTGTGTCCTGTGTGAAAGTCCTGTCTGTATTTGACAAATACATTTCCCCTTGAATCGTTATTGAAAAGGCAGTTGAATTGTGTGTTAAGGACATTTTTGGGTAACCCGGTTGGACAGAGAAGCATTAAATCCAAAGAAACATAGATATATTAAAATGTTCTTATTCTCAAAGAGGTTTTCTGGGTTTAGATGGGTCAGTAATGCACCAATCAAATGATGAATTGTGTCCTGATTTAACGAGGAAGCGGTGCAGAGAGGTCAACCTCCTGAAAGCAGCGTTTCAGACGGAGATGGTGGGAAACTCTCCCTGCAGGCCGCCCGGCTCGGCTGGCCTTGGCTCGGCTCGGCTCTGTTATCGTTCTCCGAGGGAGCCAGAACGCCGGACTCCCATTACCTTTATCTGTGTTTCTCCGTCTCTGCGGTCCTGAAATAGAGGATGATAAACAGCTGCGACGAACAACGCTGCAGGTTACAGGTGACGTCATCGCTCCACTTCATTGCCAAAGTAAATCCGTTGCATAACCAACAGCTCGGACGGATCCTCAGTTTTCACGAAGAAAACTTTTTCTGCAGCCGAAGTTCCAAAATCAACATTTGTTGCTTTTTCTCGCGTACAACATTTAAGCTTCGTGGCTCCGTATCTGATTTTCACGATTCCTCTGGCTTCTTTTGGCTCACACACCTGGATCTGGACTGTGACAAGAGTTGAACCCTGACCGCGGTCCAGATATCACTCGACGCGATTTTATGAAGGCTTTGGAGAACGTTAGACGTTAGATATAAATATGAAGTTTAGCACAAAGACTGGAAACAAGAGAAAACAATGATACGTTGTGTTTTGTGAAACGTGTTTTTTTGACCCTCGGGGGCCACCGTAGCCGAGTTTGTAATGACAAACTAACAAAATAAGAGCAACAACAGGCTAACAGCCCCAATCTTTTGTCAACAAAAGGCTCTTTTCTTCCTCCTGTCTGTCTCTCACTGACTTCGGCAGATAGACAGCTAACAGAGCATGAAGCCTCACAGGTGAAGCCTCGCAGGTGTACTCGGTCTCCAACAGCCTGGAACCGGACTTCCACCCTGGAAGCAAATCAGTGAAACTCAAAACAAAATTCCTCTTCGACGATTGTCAAAACTCCATGAAAAAACAATCAGGAAGTTAGGCCACTAATTAAGTGTGTCATAAACTTCTATTTATTAATCCGCCACTGAAAATAGTCCCTAACGAGTGCACCATTCAAACTGTTGCAGTTATTTAGGAAATTATTGATTTTGAAAACTGTTTATTAGTAGGAAATAAATCAGGCTAGCTTTAGTTTTCAGACACAATTCCTATTTAAATACTCAGTAATGACTTTTGACCAATGATTATATTAATGTATTTTTTTCACATCCAGTGGCCATAATTCACCTTTGTGGCTGACCAATCAGAGGATCCGATCAGTGGTGTCCATAGTTGACACGAGTGTTTCAGATGTTCTTCTTTCATTCCAACACTGAAGTCTTTTGCTGCTATCAGCCGGCCTGCGGTCGCTGATCGTCTGCAGCTGCATGAACAGGCTCGCTTATCAAAACGACGGCATGCGTTCCTGTGATGTGGCCCTCCAGGCCGCTATCAGGGAAGGAGGGTCGCCCCCCACCCCGGCCACCGGCCAAGACACCCGTCACGTGGGCGGCTTTATCCGAGATTGGAGGGAGTCGAGTTTGGAGGTGCTTTCATGGAACGGAGTCTTTGTGCAACAACAAAATGAGTTTCCTCTAATAAAATGCTTCACCTTTTCTTGCAGAAATGCAGAAACGCTGGTGTTAAATTCAAGATTTACCTGTAAAGAGGTAAGATCATTTGTTTTCTCGGACTAGAGTCTCTCCAGTTAAGCCAACACCTACAAGAGCCGGACGCCCGCATAAAAAATAAAGGTCGGTTACGAGAAAACCAGACCGCGATTCCACTCTTGCTCATGTAATATGAGGGGGAAAAAAAGAGCTTCCATCGCACCAGAAAGAACAAACACTCATTATTTCAACTCCCTCTCACACACACCAGAACGCTCACCAAGCTGGGTGAGAAGAAGGGTTTCGCTCGTGGGAAAAAAAAATTAAAAAAAACACCTTCGTCATGAGGAAGTGCTGTTGAGTGGATTCTCCAAAATGATCTACGGCGAAAACTTTAAACGTTATAAATCATAACAATAAAGTCCACCGACTCAAAATGCGTCAACGTTTTGCGGTTGCGGTCTATTTTTCTGCAACTGTGGGCGTAGGAATCTGTCTCAATGCCCAATCTGCAGTGGAAGAAATATTAAGAAGTACTAAAACCACACGGAAATACTAGTAGAAGAGAAATGCTGTGGATGTAACTCCCTTATTTGGGTTGTTTAATCTACAGCAGTGCATCATATTCTATGACATCATCGTGTGTTTGAAGTGATGCCGTCTCTCCAAGAAGTCAACTTCTTCTTCTTCTTCTTCTTCTTCTTCTTCTTCTTAACACATAAAAGAACCTCAGTTTATATTAAAAAAAAAAATCAGCACTGTGTTTTAATACACCACTCAGGTAAAAGTACTTAGTTACATTCCAACGCTGATGCTTCCACTGTTGTTTCCTATTGATAAACCTCTGCCAGCCATGTGAGAGAGAAACCAGGAGGAGGTCTGTTCCTCACACGGATAAGACGAGGTATGTCCAACACACACACACACACACACACACACACACACACACACACACAGCTTAGAGCGCTGATAACACTCCGGCCTTTGATGTGACTCCTGGAGGGAAGAAAGAGTGATTGAGAGGGGAAAAGGAGAAAAGAGTGATTGAGAGGGAGTGAAACTGAGAGAGATTACGGGAATGGCTTTAGGGATGTTGTTTTGTGTTGTGTTACTGGACTCTCTCTCTCTCACACACACACACACACACACACACACACACACACACACACACACACTACAATCCCATCCTTATCAGTCCACCTTCATCTTCTTTCCTTTCAGGTGGAGACTGCATCAAACACATTTTAATATTGATGACGTTTTGTGTCCAATCTCATGTAAACTAAGCTCACATGGATTTGTAGCTTTGCTGATGCTATTTTTTACTTAATTTTAAATATATTTTCAAAATAAAAGAGGTCCAAAAATGAAAAGAGAGTGAAACGTTTTCCTCAAATACGACCCTCATTTTTTAAATATTTCTCACGTTCATGTTGTGGTGTCTCATCGTCTCCATAGTAACGCTTCATACGACTCCTCCAGGATGTATGTGTGAATATGTCATGAGGATGTGAATGTTCAGGGTCACTGGGTCAAATATAAATCAGCATCAGAGCTACAAAAAAAAAAACATAATTAATATTTTTTTTAAGGAAGGAATTTACCTGCACCTCGTCTTGAGACCTCTCAACTCTTCTGATAGTTAGAAACCACTTTAAAGCTGCAAGAAGTTTCTATATGCAGTGAACAAGTAACTCCGACACACACACACACACACACACACACACACACACAGAAACCTTCCTACAGGATGTTATGCTGTGAAATTTGAGTATGATATGAGAAAGAAGAGGAGGAAGAAAAGGGGGGAAAGGTGTGTGTGTGTGTGTGTGTGTGTGTGTGTGTTTGTGTGTGTGAGTGTTCGCTTCCTGTAGGATGTTATGCTGTGACCTCTGAGGAGGATGAACCTGGGGTGAGTGTTGAGGCTTTTCTGTGCATCCTGATACTAATAAGATGCCTCCGTTTGTCTTCTGTGTGTGTGTGTGTGTGTGTGTGTGTGTGTGTGTTAGTTGGAAACCATGAGGCTGTCTCTTGCATGACACTATGAGGGTTGAAAGGAATCAAAAAGACATAATTGACTGCTTCAAGTCCAGAACTTAAGGATTTGGAGTTTATTCTCTTCTTCTCTTCTTGGCAGCAAAATGACATTTCTTTTATTTGCTTTTTTCAAAACAGCAACTTAATGCCTCGAACGTGCTGATGAAGACTTGTTTCTTCGGTTCGTCTGCTTGCCTCTTCTCTTTCTACCCCTCCATTCCTCCTCCTCCTCCTCCTCCCGCTCTGTCGGCGTCTCTCCTGGCAGGAAAAATAAACTTGACCCCTGCATCCTGGCGAGAGGTGACCTCTGCACCTCGGCAACCTCTAAAACACACACACACACACGAACACACACTGTCACTCCTTATTGCTTCCGCCCTCCTTTCGGCCTCCCTTGAATTTCTCGACTGCTTCGGGAATCTCAACTCTCTCTTTTTCTGTCGTCCTGAGCTGTGGCTCAGTATTCAGGGTTCCCAGAGGATGAATTCGTATTGGCATTTTGTGCCACCGGCAGGTTAAAATGTATTTTAAATGTCATATGCTGATAAATATCTCAACTGCTACTCGATGGAGAGTGATAAAGTTAAGTGCACACATTCATATCCCCTCAGGATGAAGTGTTATCACTATGGTGATGCCTTAACTTCTCCAACGGCTTTTGGGACGATCCGAAACAGACGGCGTGATAATCATGCAGCAGTTGGTCAGGTGTGTGGAGAATTCAAACTTTGAATACAAGTTATTTTTACGCGTTGACGGTACGGTACTTTGACCTCTGCAGCAAATAAGGAAAGGATGGGAAGACGAAAGGCTGAGAAATCTTTGCTTTTGGCCGAATGAAGGGGATCGAGGAGGAGGAGGAGGAGGAGGAGGAGGAGGAGGAAGAGGAGTGCAGCAGCAACACATGGTCCCAATTTCATGGTTGTGGACGGAGGAGTGCCGGCGGATGCCGGGTCAGGAACAGGCCTGCAATCTGGAGACATTAATACCTCAGTAATAGTCACATTCACTTCCACAACCGGGAAACTACTGCTCTGGACCTTCTATGTACGCATGTGTGTGTGTGTGTGTGTGTGTGTGTGTGTGTGTGTGTGTGTGTTTACTCTACTACGCCAATTCTCCACAAAAACACATACTTACCCGTTTTTCCGTACTCACACCCTCTTCAACCAAATTTTTCTTTGTAGCTCATTCACACTCTCTCTCTCTCACACACACACACACACACACACACACACACACACACACGCTGAGACAGAGCAGACCATAACAAAGTAGTAAAAGGCATGCAGCAGGGCAGAGCAGGACACTGACTTCCTGTGCCTCTTGTTCTTCCTGAGCTACTTAATGAGACCTGTTACAGTAAACCGCCACCTCCTCTTTCAGTCCATCTCCGTCTACCATCCGTCCACAAGCCCTCCTCCTCCTCCTCCTCCTCCTCCTTTTACATTTAGATTTACAGTATATATTGATATACCATTGAAACATTGTATTATTTAGATTATTAAATAGATTTTGCCCCAAAAGAAGAAGCATTAAAGGACCGATACAACACCCCCAACGGTGTTGCAAGATCGATCATTGCATCTGCTCTATACTGAGTTAGTCTACTTTTCTTTGGGCCCTCTGCAATCTACTCAGTGGTGAGATTGAAGAGGTTTAAACTGACATTTGTCAGTCTATAGTACATTCAGCTGATGCTCCGATGCTACAACAACCAAACTTTTCTATCGTGAAGTTTGAAGACGAGTTTCTTCTCTTCTACTTCAACTTTTTCTGAGAGGTATCGTTGTCTCCGAACTATTGTGCAGCAATTCTTTCTCCACAAAACAAACCCTTCATACAAAATGAAAACAGTTTTGGAAACGGGACTTCCCAAATAAAAAGACCATTTAGAAATAAAACCTCTCAGACATCTGACTGGACCCAATCAAGCTTCTGTCGCAGGACATCAGAATGGTGTGAATGGTGATATTGTGTGCAGAATATCAAACTGTATTAAGTAGCCACGAGGGAAAACACATTTTCTCCAAAACGTTTGTGGAGATTCAAAGCATAAGGATGTCAAACAGGGCTCTGTTCGTTGTTTGACTTTTTAGAAAAAACTACTAAACACTTGAACACACACACACACACATGGACTCGGTCAACACTCTCACCACTGTGTTTCTAACTGCAGCTCCTGGATGCTACCGAAGGCGTTTCATCAATGTCACGGCCGGTTTGAAAACGTCCTCTGTCGGGCCACACTCAGGCTGTTTGAAAACAGCCACAGACCTAAAGACATGCTGAAAGAAGCCCTTGGTGTGTCAATGGGCTGCTTACTGGGGGAGAGAGGGAGGGGGGGAGATCCAGCGAAGGTCTACGCTGTATGTAAACACAGAAGTCAGTGGGTGACTTTGATAACACTTCTCAGGCTGAAACATTGACCAGCGCCACAATGTCCATCTTTATTTCCTTCTCAGTCAATGTGATTTTTCATTACTAAAACATATTTTTTGTGAATTTTCGTACCTGATGGAGCCACCTCTATCACTCGGTTGATGTGAACAATCTTTCTTGGCTTATGGATTGTTTATGGTGAGTTTTGAAAGTCTGCCACAACTCCAACTTGTAATATTCCTTTAAAAAGCTCAACATATCTGTTGAAATATACAAGGTAGAATTGATAATTTGTTAAAAAACTATTTTCCCATTCAAAACTGCCACTAAAGGGATATATTTCTGGATGTGTCATTACAATTTTCACACTTTTTTTCTTACCAAACAGTCTTTCAAAGTTTGACGTTGATTTTACAATCCCCCCGGCCCCTGTATGTGATTCTGGTGTTCCACAAGGCATTATACTGGGTCATTTACCTTTTTGTCTATATAGCATGAATTCTCAAATAAATGCCTGTTTCACAGATAACCACTGGTCTGAAATTAAAAATAAATTATTAGTGAAGTAAATTCTGAGTAATTTCCATTTTTACTTATTCACCAAGCATGCCGGACAGTTAAGTACAGGATTAATTTCACATCATCAGAGTTGCTTTTCGGTTTTATCATCCTGGACTTTCTTGGTAGGGAAAGGAGAAAGGTCCACCTCCATTTCATGTAATTGTAGAAAGAGAGAAAGTCAGTAAAGCATTACATCTTGGTTAGAAAGGAGACATAAAGTGTATTCCTGCTCTGCTCTTTGAAATAAGGGCATTTTTCTTTAGCCAGTCCTCACTTCTTCAAGCTGACAGATGTGTTCAGAATCCGGATTAGGGTTAGTTTATGTTATAACCTGATGCTTCAATGCCCCCCTAAACCCCAAACCCAACCCCACAACCCCCCCGACCGCCCCCCCCCCTCCACCGCACGCGCTCAGAACTTAGTGTGGTGCCGCTGCGTCAGCCCGGGCCCGTATGGCGTCCTGCATACCGTTGGTTCAGACCACAAAACACACACTCTTCAATGACTGCCCTTTAATCGTATCGACTCGACACACACACACACACACACACACACATACACACAGCGTGCTGAGCCCAAGCCTTTAATGATGAAAATAGCTTGTGGAGAGAAGAGGCCGGTGGTGGAAGAAGAGCTCTGAAGTTCTGTTTTCACTGTCCTGTCGGCTCCAACCAGCAAAACATTTAGCCTTTCTTTACTTTTGTGGGCTTTATGTTGGGATTGAAGATAGTTGCTCGGTATTACCAAGGGTCTAAAAGTTGTGTTTCCATCAAACAAACAGATTGCAAGAGGACCCAATACCAGATTTAAAGGTACTCTATGGAGTTTTTGCATGTGGGTGATGTGATGCGTATTCCCCTGATCTGCAGGTAGATGGAACAAGCAGAACAGCCAAGCAAACAAGACTGTAAGGCTGTAAACGTGGAGGTGAACAACGCAGGTTGCCTACATTTTTGTGTGTTTTCATGAGGAGGGGAATGCATTAAACAAACAAAGGCTAGAAACCATGTGTTTGTGGTGAGCAACACTGGATGCAAACAAAGTGTGAAGGCCATCTTTATTACTAGTTAAACATTATTTGCACATGTTGTACGGTTGGACACGTTTTTGTGAATATTTATGGGTTTTTTTGTTGCCCGCCCACCTCGAGATATTGGTGCAAAGAGTCCTGGTTCTTTTTAAGCAAAATAGAGAGAAAAGTTAGTTAGTTTTCCATACAAATATACATGTATGAAGAGTTTGTTTGTGGAATTAGAACATGGATTACAGCAATTCAACATTAGATTTACCCAATAAAACCATCATAGTTGGTGCTTTTTTGAAAAAAGAAGTACGTAAACTAAGTAAAATACGTGTCGTCAAAAACATTGGTCTCTTTGCTGGATGTATTCTTTCTCATGGTTTATACCACCTCACTAGCACTGAGCATTACATATTCACGCGGATGCTTTTAATTTGTACGTCTACCATGACAAAAGATCCTTTGACTTGTTTCCATGGTGTCGATACATCATTTTATTACATGACGCGCCGTTAACAGGTCGTGGTCATGTTCACGTAATTCTGCGAGATAAGGCTTCTAGTGTTACGTAGAACAAATCATCCAAAAGGCTCACGTCACATCTCAGGCAGCTTTTTTTCTTTCCCCCTGGACTCCGGAGCTGAAAGAGGCTCTCTGTGTTTACTGACGTGTTGGGGGTCGTTCAGGACCGGCTGCAGTACAGTTGAACCTCTGTGGCACTGACACATCTACAAACATTAGGGGAAGATTTGTAGGTGGAACCTGAAAGCCTCGCTGTCTGTGTGGCTTTTTAAAAAGAGGGGTAACCAATCGTTTTTTTTTCTTCAATCTCTCACAGTTGGATGAATGACGTTACTGTGGATAGCACACCATCCATCCATCCATCGCTTCAACCATCCATAAGCAGGGAGGGGAGGTCCTATAATAAGAAGGAGGTATAATGAATATAATGGGGGTGTAGCGGGAGGGAGGGAAGACGTCTGGGTCTAATTTACGGCCCTAATAAATCCCCACTCTTTAGCCTCTAACCCCTGAACCAGCCGGCAGCTCCCTAAAATGTTAATCACTCCCCTTCTGTATCCTCACGGGAGAGCGGGAGAGAGAGAGAAAGGAAAGAGAGCGAACAGTGGCCATATTATTCTGCTGTAAAAAAAAACAAATGGCGTCCTTGTAATCACCTGACTGCCCAGTCAGCCAGACAGCCGCTGGAGCGCTCGGCCAATGAGACAGCTGCGTGGCCGGCAGCCGGGCGGGGTGACTTATAGAGGTCCTTCTAGTTTCAGCAACACACACTGAGATTGATCTCTGGTCCCGTTCCAGCTAATCCCACTGGGGTAAATCAGATGTTTTGTTTGTCTTCCTTGTGGCCTTCTACCCGCCATTGTTACCACCAAAAACGTTGTGTTTCTTTTATTGTGGACAGTCTTTTGTAAAGTGGACGGAAACAGTCGCATTTGCTCTGTAATTCACAATTCATTTTTTGGTTCATGTGTGGTTTTGCCCCACAGAAAGTTATAAAAGGCCACCTTGTCTACTCCACTATAAACCTATCATTTAGACATTTTAGACATGTTGACACCGAGTTTAAAAGGCTCAACAGCTACGGGATAAAAAAACAACTTTATATTCGTTTAATGTAAGTTTGTCCATGGTGGTGATTATTTGGGTTTGCCTCGTTATATTGGATACGACGGAAGATTAATCGTCAAATCTGAAAAGATCATATTCATCCACAGAACGTGACGGGGAGACTCTGATATATTTATACCATATATTGAGAGGGAAAAGGAAAAGTTTACAAGTTGTAGTGAGGACGTCAGAAACAAAAACGAAGGCTTGTGCAGCACAAATGTTAAAATATGACTACTTATTATAGGCAAAGCCAAATCCAGTAATTATGTAATTCACCACCAATCCATCATATAAAGTCTGCATCCAATGATCAGAAATATCATCAATGTCCATCAATGTTATTGGTACTCAACTGTGAGCAATTACAAGTATATACATCATGATTAGAGAATGTATTAAACATATTAACATGATTTTCAGTCACTCATCACTCTGCCTTTTCATTCATGGGGTTTCTTTATCCTTATAATAAAAAACAATCACTTCTTTTATCAAGATTGTTGAGATTCAGGGATTTGGTGTACAATCATGAAAGAAATTCATAAATCTAGATATGGATTTACATGCAAACCAACAATCAGAGTTCGGATCATGTACTTAAGTAAAAGTATTACTGCCACAGTGGGAAAATACTACACTACAAGTCAAAGTACCACAGTGTGGAAATACAACAAGTAAAAGTCCGGCAAAACCTGAATTAATTCGAACTTATCAGCAAAATGTGTAGTAATATTGTAATATTGATTGTGTAGTAAAATGTCAGTGTTTTACTCTTAAACGTGATGTTTCTGTATGAATATTACCGCTACATTAATGTAGTTGTTTATGGTTATAACTCCATATGTTGAGGCTTTTTTAAAATAGTTAAATATAGAAGTATGATGATTTTCACAACACAGAAAGGAACATCATCAGAAACATTAAAAATAATCTACACCTGGGGATGTGTGGTTTTTAAGAAATGCAGTGTGGTAAAAGTACAATATTTACCCCGTTGTGGAGTAGAAGTATAAAGTAGGATAAAACTTTAAAGTTAAGTTGAGTAAATGTGCTTCCATCACATTCCGCTGCTACAGTAGAGCAACATTAACAGAAGGGCTTTCTTGTGTTGTCCTGGTTAACATCATTCCCTCATAAACACTTGCTTCTCGGGCTGCAGCGCTCGCTGGCGTCCTGGATCCTGCCGGTCTGGCCGACCTGTCTGCCTCGCCTGTCAGCTGACTAACTGGACTCCCCGACAGGCCGACTCACTCGTTTCCTGGCTGGCAGAGTGGTTGGTGTCGGGGTAGATTTATGTCGCCCGGCCGTGGTGAGAACTCATTTCAGACACGCCGAGCTCCCGGCGGGGGAGCAATAAAACCACTCACCGTGTTAACCTGTTTTCCCCCCAACGGCAGTGAAAACACTCGGTCGCACCGTTGTTATAATTATTATTTTGGGGTTTGGAATTGTTGACACCTTATCTAGAACAGGCCATCGGGATCATACATTATTGATCGCTGACACTTGAAAAGAAACGTATTTAATAAGAATTGCTCTCAGCTTTCAAGGAACTATTTTCTCTTTTTGTACCACATGCTTAAAGGGAGGTGTACAGAAATTTCACCTCAAATTCATCATTAGTGTTTGGTTGTTATCTTGTTTTTTCTAAATGGACCATAATGTACTAAATGAACATCATGTTGGATTGAAGAAGACTTGAAACTAGAGATTGAGACCATAAACTCATGTTTACAATGGCTACTGAGATAATAAATCAAGTGAGAAGTAGGACAATTTTCTCACAACAATGCAATCTGACTTCCTTTCACAACTAAAGGAGTCGCCCCCCGATGGCCATTAGAAAGAATGCACTTCCACATCGGCTTGTGGCTGGTTCAAGGACAGGCAGCACAAAAGGGAAGCGGGGCGTTTAAGAGCGTGGCGTCTGAGAGACACTCAGCCGTGAGGAAACTGCAGCTGTAGAGACAAAAGAGGAACCCAGAGGTCTCATAAATCACTTTTTATTTATTTTTTTTAATGCCACACACTCACACCCACTCTCAACAACAATGACAACCGCTTCCTTCGGGGGAAAACCACATGTGCCAATAACAAGCTGGGAAGTGAAACGAGTCGGATGTGAGTCTCATCTGCCAGACCGTCCACACAGGGTGGAGCAAGGCAGTGACGCTGGTTTGAAACCCTGAAGTGTGGGGGGCAGATGTTCGTGTTTACAGGAAGTTTTGATTCTCTCCCTGTCGTCTTTAATTACCAATATGTGTCTCCAGAGAATTTCTTATTTACACGTTTATTTTACATCACTGCAAATAAATGCAAATTCTCCTCTGAGATAGAGAAATGTTAACACACACTGTTTACTGTTTATTTGTCACATTATCACTTTCGGTATCCGGCTGTCACTTTAAAAGTTTTTAGCTGTTTTTTTAATTTGTTTCATACTGTCTACATTTTCTACTATTATTGTATTTTGTATATCTGCTCCTGATGCTTTAGTTATTTTCACTATCCTTTTAGCTGCTGTAACCCTGTAAATTTCCTGACTGTGGGACTAATAACTACAATGGCGTATTCACTGTAGGGAAAAACAAAATGGAGTCGAGAAGGGGGGGCAATTTTCAGAGAAAAAAATTGCAAATTTCAATCAGATTTGCTACTTTATTATAGCGGTCATAGAGGAAGAAAACACATTGCTTGACCGGATGTTTGCCGTTGCTATGACAACATGAAAGCTAGGTGTTGTCACACGTTATAAATGCTACATTCATGGGAGGTCAGCTAGCATAAATTCTGCTTGTTAGCAACGTAATAAAATAGCAAAATTGCGACTTTAAATCTAGCAAATTTGCAAGCTGTTTTCTCAGTAAATTGTCTACCTTTCTCGGCTCCGTTTATTTTTTTTCCTACAGTTGCTGTTATACGGCGTCATAAATAAAGGACGATCATATCTTATCTTATATAGCATGAAATAGAAATAGTACCTTTCTTGATTAAATGTACTTTTCCACCACTGGTGCAGAATAAAAATGTTTGCCCAAGGAATACTACCACTGTTACATAACATGAAACGTTCCCAAAAGAAATAAAATAAGTATTTCTGCTGCAGGAAGTCTGGACATCCAGCTTTTTAAAAAAAAAAAAACAAAAAAACAGCCACTTCCTTTAATATTTCACAAAGGTGTCACTCGAAAAAAAACACACCGAAGAGTCGTTGCTGAGCCGATGTGAACGATTACCGTCGCTGCAGCAGCCGAGCCTGTAATCGCTGAGCCCGAGGATGTGACTGATTGGATGTTATTAAGTCGAATGTGCGTCAGCACACGTGTAGCGTTAAGTTTATTGCAGTCAAGCTCCCTCTTTTCTCAACCCTACACTTTCTCCCCAGAGGGAAGCTCATCACCCGGAGGGTCCAGGTGGCAATTTGGGACCTCTCCAGTCCTAAACGCTTCAAGTACGCATCTGTAAGGCGGAGAGGATTTTATTCTCTTCAGTAAAAACACAGAAGAAACTACAAAAATGTGTTTTTGGATACTTCCCGAGGCTTTTTATAGAAGAAACTTGAATCCTTTATTCGGTCAAACTTAGTGTGTAAGCAAATAGTTAGTGATGTAAATATGAAGATTAGAAATGGACTGATATGAATGAAAGCTTCTTGTATCTAATTGTAATTGTTTCCTGGTGTGGGGGAGGGGCTCCTTAGGAGTGATGGCTGACACCTGGGTGCTATGCTCAGCTGTTTATATATATGTGGGTGCCTGAGCAGTTAGTCTCTCTGCTCTCTGGGTTATTTGGTTGGTTTAAATGAACTGACTGCACACGTCATTTAGCTCCCTGAAAAACATTTTGACTTGACTATGACACGTCTCGGTCTTCATTTTCTGTCCTTTATTATCCTAAACACTTCTGATTTTGTATTTGAGGTGTTTCAAGTCACCAAACTCTCATCACTGTGGTTACAGTGTGATGGGCCCCACCTTTGCATGATTAAGTGTGTGTTTGTGACGCCTCTAAGCCCGTGTGTTGGACGTTTGCATTGATAAAAATAAAATTTAAAAAGGGTAAAAATGATTATTTATATCTGGAACTTCAGGTCCAGGTTAGCAGTGGAAGGTGTGGTGTTCGAGGGCCTGAAACAATTAGAAAATATGAATATTACAGCTGTCAGCAGTGTTGCAGCGCTGCACTGTGATGATGATCTGGAACAGAATATTATTTTTGCATGCCAGGTTGTTTTAGTTAGATTATTTAAAATTAAAGTCCGAACTCATTCAGATATCAGACTTTTGCATCGCCATGAGATGAAAGTTAATCAGACCAATAAAGTGATATAGTGAGAGATGACGACGGGGGATGGGCAACTTGCTCTTACAGAAGTTTTTGAAATGACCACAACTTCTTAATTGCACATTTTGTGGCGGAGTACTGAAACAATTTTATGTTTGGGCAACTACATGAACATCAGGTTTAAGCAACAAAACCACTTAGGATCAGAAAAAAACCTCTTGTATGGGCTAAAAAATTAAATTATAAAGTACGTAAACTCAACACCTCCCTCGGACACGAACTCGGGTCGCCTGGTTGAAAGTCTTGTACTTGTTTGACCCATCTTCTCCCCTCCGAGTACTTCCTCCGAGTACTTGAGTGTATATTTAATTAATATTTTAGTGTGCGTTAATCCACCACGACAAAGGATCCTAATTGGCTTCCACGGTTGTCGTTTCCATGGTGACACTTAATTTGAACACGTTATATGTGCCACCGACACATAACGTGCCTTTTATAACAGGTCGTGGCCCTTTCACATATTTCTGTGGGATCACTTGTAAAGTTTCTTCACACCTCCCACAAGAAAGTTGGTTAATTCCATAAAACTAAATCAGCCGTGCATGTCGCGTCAGGAAAACATCTTGTTTGTGGAGAGAGAAGATGCTTGGTGAAGAAATAGACTGAGAATAAATTAGGTTTCCCAACCAGCAGCATGTGGAAAATATAAAATAGGTTTTATCTTGAAAACCAGTGCCAACTTTTCTTTTTTAAATAGCCTCCACTGAGCCTCGGGGTGCTCGGAGTACAGATTGTGGTTTTGGCGTTCAGGTGCCGTGTTGTGTAAAAAAAAAAAAACCTTCTGGCGGTCTGACGGAGAAACCGTCCAGAACCTGGAAGTCCTGCAGACCATAAACCCGTCTGTGAGGTACCAGACAGATGTTCCAGATAACTCTCTGTTTTATCACAAACAAATAGAAATGACTTCAGATTTATTTATTTTTTTGAGATTCTGTTTTTTTTTTTTTGGCAAGTAAATTTACTAAAATACATGATTTAATATTTAATATTAAATCCAGGGGTGGAAATTGAAGAACCTGATTTAGATTTTTGGACAGATTACGTGTGCTTTACTTGAGTATTTGCATTTTCTGCTACTCTATACTTCACCTCCTCTACCTCTCAGAGGGAAATATTGTAGTTTTTACATCACAGTATTTCTCTCATCACACTTTTAAACATCTATAAACTGTCAGATTCACTTTTTCTTCTTCTCTCTCATCCAAGTCAAAGCATCTTCCTCTCTTACAGAATTTTATTGACATTAAAAACTAAAATATTAAAGCCGGGTGTGGACACTTTTTTACACAGATTTTTATCCACAAATTTTAAGGGGGGGGGGGGGGATTAAAAACACCTTCAAAGACAACTGACTTCTACAAGATTTTACAACGCTGTGATCTCATGTGTTTTATGGTGAAGCATGAATCAAACGCATAAATTAACCAAATACAATAAAAAGCTGCGTGCCTAAAAGCAGCTTTCCATTCTGTAACTGTCTGTAGCCGCACGTCGCTTCGAGCTTAGCATCAGCATGCTAACATGCTGAAATTTATTCAGATTCCCTTTTAATGCATTTTATTCCCCACATTTAAAAATATTTCTGTTTTCGTCGGTGGACTTTTTGCCACATTCACTTCTAACTGGCAACCTTTTTATTATTTCTGCCTCCCAGTTTGCGGTTGGCTTTTTTCACATTAAATTTGTTTATTTTTGGGGTCTTTTATTGCAGATATGTTCTTCTACAGCCGGTGCCAAACAAAAACAAGCTGGTGTTGTTGGAGCAGCTGGTGCCAGCAATCACCGTTTCACATCCATATACAGGAACGCTCTGTCTGTTGTGGATGACACTGAATTTGGGGAACACCTCCATCCGAGGGATGTTTAATGGAACTTTTTGTGACCCCGTGCAATAAATAACGTGCACAAAAAGCACCTGTGATTTGTGATGCACGTTGTGTTACGTATTTTTTTATTATTGTGTATTGTTAACTGTTTTTACTGTGAGGGGAATAAAGTTTGCATGATTTGTAGTAAACGGGGTAAAACATGGGTGGTACTTTAAATGTTTCAAGTGAAATGAAAAACTAAGTTATCAGCAGAGGCATATAAAGTGAGCATTCACAAAGGTTTCACTAAAGAAAGAAAGAAAACCTTAATGGAAAATGGATTAAATCCCTTAAAATGTACAAAATATTTGCTATAGGCAACAGCACCTTTATTTATATGTGGCAAAGGGCCAACAAACAACACGTGAGCCGATCCAGATCCACCATGCTGATGGGAACCTCTCGGGAGACTTGTTGGTTTTTCCCTCTGTGAGGTTTATCAGTCGCCATTGTCGGATGTGAGGACTTCAAATCAACACTTTTGTTTACACGCCCTCAGCAAGTCAAACGTGTCGTAGCGGACTCCCGTGTGTTCAAGGATCCGGGAGATAAAGGATTTCCCCGGGAGTCGCGTCTCCTGCCGAGGAACCCAAAAGCCCGATCCATGAAGGAGAACATTTGCTTTGTTTATTTTCTGTTCTTTGTTCTCCGATCGACTTCGGCTGTGGGACGCTCGACGTATCATGTTTGAATTCAGATGAAGAACATGTTTGTGTTTATTAGGGTACAAGTAGACAAGAGAGACGAGGGAGGGGGGGGGGGTCTAGATCTCCCCTCCTCCTCCTGGGAAGGAAGAAAGTGGGCAGCTTCTCCACTCGAGAGCAGAGAGGATCCCAGTAGGAGGTTAATTAAAACAAACTGGCAGCGCTGTCGAACACGCAGACGTAGGTGAGACAACTGGAGCCTCGAAGTCTCTCCAACTAAAACAACTGCTGCCACTAACAAGATTAATGTCCGGACTAATGTGGACATTAATCATTTAGAAAAAAGACTCTTTATACGTGGTTCGTATTTCTATTAAAGGAATAGTCTGAAAAGTAAAAAAAAAAACTGTATCTAGCTTATTTCAACACATTCTCACACTAACGCAGCTTATTAGTGATGACATGTTCACATGTGGTTGTTAAAAGGATTTTTTTTTCCCTCAAAATAAACTTCTGTCTTCTCAGGAAGTTTAGATAATAAACCACTTATTTAGGTTTACAGTGAAGATATAGATTTAGATATACTAGCAATTAACGTGAGTCATGAAAAGGCAGCAAGCTCCGGTTCTGAAAAGTGAAGCAAAGGCAGAGGTCCCTTAAACTTGCATTCTCTCTGTTGACTATCAGGGGGCGACTCCTCAGGTTGTAAAAATAAGTCTGATTGTACAGAAGTCTATGAGAAAGTAACCCTACTTCTCTTGATGTATTATCTCAGTAAACATTGTAAACATGAGTTTATGATCTCAATCTCTAGTTCCAAGTCTTCTTCAATACAGCATGATGTTCATTTAGTAAATTATGGTCCATTTAGAGTCCAACAGACCATTTTCCTTTCTTTTAAATCTACACTGTTGCCCATAAAGTTGGAATATTTTTGTTTTCAGACACAATCGTCTGTTTATTCCAATTTAAATTAATCAGTCAATCAATCAGGTGCAATGATTTACATAATGTGTCCCAGTTACCCAGGTGAAAATGTATTCATGCATAAACATTTGTTTGGCGTTATAAAAGACAGGACATTTATTTATTTATTATTTATCTTTTCTCATAGACAATTGGAAATGTTTGTCTCTTACATTTTGTAATTGGACTGTTAATTTGGCATCTTTCAAAGAAGCAAATCTTTGCAAAAGCAAATCCATATTTCCCTAAATGTCTTGCTAGGAGGCTCGAAAATGACATGTGACAAATTAATATAGTGTTTGTCTAAAGGTGCATAATCTTGGTATATTGGTACTAAAGGGAACTCTGTGAGAGTGACTGAGATAAATGAAACGGTGAAGATGCTTGGATGACTTCGGACAGATGTTTGTGACTCTGGTATGTCGGCGATCGCTGTGTTTGATGACAAATGAACGTTTGTTTGGCTTTGTTTCACTTTCAACAACAAACCTCCCAAAGAAAAAGACAAGAAGCAGCTGCTCTGATCCGCCGATGAGGAGGAGGGGAAGTGACCCTCCGCTCTCGCTGGAGGTCAGAGTTCAGGCATAAGGTTGGGTTTCTTCCAAAGTAATCGCATTTTTGACTTATGAGAGATAATTGAGATAAATTGCATGTTCAGAAATGCAATTAAATTATTCTTTAATGCATTTTTGTCCTTCAACATCACGACTAATTGGCAACAGCAAATATGTCTGGAGAAAGAATGCAAAGCCGAAGGGATCACATTTTTATTTTGATAATGAGGAAATGTTTTTATTGAAGATAAAAGTCACGAAATAGGTTGTTTCTGATTGGTTCCTTGATAACTCCATATTTCCGATATTCCTTAGAAGATACATACGGTTGGTTGTATTTATAAAAGATCCCTAAACCCAAAGTTAGCTCCTATCAGGCCAAGTTGGGGAAAACAACCCACTGATGCTGGAGAAGACACTTTCACAATACTGTGATTGGACAAAAGCAGTTTTCAGTGCAGAAGAACTTAGAACGTAACATAATCATGAACTGCAATAAAGAAATAAAGAAAATATAAGAAATATAAGAAATATTCAGCTCCTTTACTGGAGTAAATTAATACTGCCGTGTCCTCCAAGAAAAAACACATTAAAGTAGAAGTATTCTAAGTGTAAAGTACTCATTGTGCAGTAAATATGCTCCCTGTCACTTTACTATTATTATATACATGATGTTTATGGATTAATATTACTGCTGCATGAATGTCTGTGTTGCATTTTACTGCTGTAGATGTGTATGGTTGTGCTGTTTTTAACTTCTTTATATACTGGGATGGGTAAAAATATCGATACGGCAATATATCGTAATACTTTGCCGCTCAATACAATATCGATTTTTCAACTCCAAAGATCGATTAAAAAAAAAAAGATTAATGTTTAGATACATTGTGAATGCAGTACTTTATCCTTTTTTATTTTATTTTCAATATTTATTCCAGTGAATTTCATGGGAATTAATAAAATGGAGAGGCTGTTTTGAATGAAATAGTTTTGACTAAATTTGTCCTCTGATCAATATCATCTGATGTACATATACAGGTACCTGTGTTTTCATCTTTATTTATATCGCAATATCGCGATACGTATCGTGACCAAAGTATCATGATACGTATCGTATCGTGAGGTTCTTTCCAATACTCACCCCTATTATATACTGTTGGTTAGTTTAACCTACAGCTGTCCTAAAGGGGATAAAGGCACATTCATCCGTCATTCATTTAGTTTATGATTAACATTCAAAAGTGGTTTTCACTTGACTGGAAGGAAGTAAAGCTATTACATTACAGTATAGCAAAGTACATGAAACTGAGTAAAGGTGCAGTATTGAGCTCCATTTGACCTCTGATTTATTAATGCCTGTCGACATTGTTCCATCACAAAAGGGTCAACTCCACCGCTTCTGTTATCTCAGGTTTCAACTTTTCTGCAACATGTAGAAGGTAAAACAAGACATTCTGCTAAACAAAGCTCAATGAAAAAACGCTTATTTTGGATGCAAAAGAATCTCAAGTTTAATTTGACTTCTACTTATATTATAACCGGGAAGACTAACAATGTGCAGCATATTATTAAATCAAATAGAAGATGGTGAGACACGCCGGCTGTAAAGGTGATTTAAAGGTATTTTTATTCTGAGCTGTGAGCTGCAGGGCACCTGTCTGTCTCTCCTGCTGTGGTGGGCGCCGTGGGGGGTGAGACAGTCTGGCGAGAGCCCCGGTGACCGGGAGGCACCAACGCACGACCACACAGCTACGGGTCAGTCTACAGGCAGACAGACAGGCAGACAGACGGGCAGACGACCATCAGAAGGAGTTAATGAGACAACGAGGAGACAAACACTGGCGGCTTCTCTCAGGCTCCCATTGTTATGGATCTGATTAAATATCAAACATAAAGTTATTGGTAGAGGTAGGAAGTAATAAATACATTTACTCAAGTAATGTACAATTTTGATAAACTGTTTCCTTGTTAGGCTAATGCATCCTTCCACTACATTAATTTGAAAACTTCAATAATCAAATCAACACATTTATTGATATGTTATTATAAGTCATAAGTTAAGAATAAACTAATGTATAAATAATAATTAAAGCATATATATTATTCAGAAATGGGTCACTGCATAATTTTTTATCTAAATACTTTTGTACTTGAATGCAGGAGTATTTTTACACTGTTAGTGTTCTGATTGTTATTGGAATTTAAAAAATGTATATCTTCTGTTAACTTTAACCCGCAGCCTGAATGGCGTCCTTTAAAATGCTGTCTCGTGTATCGGCTGTACCAACTGAACTTTTGTCTTGACGTTGCACAATTTTTCATTATAAACACAAACACCAATAAATAAGCCAGAGTGTCCTGATTGGATAATGTGAAGCTGGCGCCAGCTTCCTGCCTGCCAAGGTGAGTTTTTAACAATCTGCACGTAGGAAAAGTCCCAGCGAGGCAAGAAAATACAGTGAAACTTATTTTCCCACTTAATTGCTTACGGTAGCTGAAATGACACACTCTTGGCCCGCTTGCAGACGTTTATAAACTCATAACTCACAATAGAAACAAACAGAGCAGGTATATTCCCTCTCTCTGTGTTGAAATGCAGGCAGACAGAGGCTTTTCTGTCTGAGCTGCAGAGTGAAGGGAGTGCAGCAGGCGTCACGCCGCGCCGAGACGTCCTGACAGGCCGGCCGCCGCTCCGACCAATTAAAAGGTGAGAGGAGAGGAAGAGGAGGAAGTCAGGAGCCCGAGCAGAAGGGCTGTCTGGAGCCGCCGAAACACTGGGCTCACTGTGATCCTCACTCTTTCACCAGAGGTGGAAGAAGGATTCAGATGTTGTACTTGAGTAGTAATAACAGTGTAAAAATACTCCGTTACAAGACCTGCATTCGAAAAAGTAAAAGTACAAAAGTCATCAAATTATACTTAAAGTACCAGAAGTAACACAATCCTCCTGTTTATTCCTATTTAAATGCATCTGTCATCAAGTTTGAGGTGCAATGATTTAAATTATGAGTCCCAATAACCCTGGTGAGATTAATTCATACATAACATTTGTTGGTGTTATAAATGACAAGACTTTTGCAAATTATTCCAACTTTATGGGCGACCCTGTGTATAATATATATAATTATTAGTTCATAGCCTACCTGTGAGTAATAATACACCAAAGAAAACATATAGGTACTAAATTAGTATTATTTTTCTGCCAGTAGATCCCACTAAATTGTACACATTGTACAAATGTACAGTGTGTATAATACAGCAGTGTCACTGTTTTAAGTAAAGTTCAAAATTGCTCTTCAGTATTTGAGTAAATGTACTTTATTACATTCTACCAGTGTTGATTCTACTTTAGTTTATTTTGATTTCGGAGAACAAAGTGTAGGATTTGATTTATTTTAACTTTTTTCTACAACGGAATTCTGAATGCAAAAACGTGAATACAAAAAAAGTGATGCTGATTGTTAAAGCAGCTGTAAGGAAATGAAAATACTGCAATTTTATCATTATTTAATAGCTGCAACCAGCAATATTAGTTCATGGAGTCTGGCATATTTATTCACTATAGTTTTGGGTGTAAAGCGATGAAATACGATGCAAGCATGTTGATGTTCAGCAGAATTAAAATGTGCTTTATCTTTATCAATAAGTGTCTCAGAATGCAAACTTCACTTAACACAAGAGAGTAGTCAGGCATAGATCACAATCCTATTGGGACCACGAATGTCTGAACAAAATTTCACGGCAATCCATCTAATATTTATTTATGATTTCACGAACCGAAGGAGGTAAACCGAGCGTCATTGAGGCAGACCACTTGCAGCCGGAGTATCTCTGTACTTACGGCCGATTGCTTTTGAAGTGTTCTCGTCCCGGTGCTGTGAGGTCTGGCACGTCCAGCTCCGTGTTGATGGTTTTGAGGGTTTTTTTAGAGAGAGAGAGCGACGAGGCTCACGGTCGTCTTTTGATGAGGCCAGATGAGACCTTCGGCCGCATTCCTGGTCAGTCTCCTGGGCTGCAGCTCGCCACATTACTGCCTGCTGTCCAAACAAATAAGGCCGGACTCGGAGAGCCTCCCCGAGCCGAGTCCTGCCAAGCCAAGCCAGGACACAAAAAACCACCCCACCTCTGACGGTCCCAAAATATAGACTCTCCATTTTTAACTTCGGGGGAACAAGAGACGTTTTCTAGTCGGTCACAAACAAAGTGTTCCCACATGTGGCACAATCTGTTGTTGTCACGTCTGATGTCTCGAACTGGTGACCGGAGTCTGTGTCTGTTCCCGAAAGACCTTCATTTAAATGTCAACCAGCCTCTACAGTCAGAACCTTATTTGGTTTTTCTTTACCTCCCCAGAAGACATAACAACCAGAACTCCTCAAGGACAAGAGCAAGAGGATATAAATGGATTATAGATGGTGTTTATGTTACCCTGCACAGCAGCTAGATTCTCAAAATATCACAAGATCACATAGAAATCCACTCTGACATGTAAAATACAGTCACTGGCATGTTGTTGGCATGTCCAGTTAAATAGCTTGCTATCTACAGGGGTTTCTTCCAAGGCCAAACAAGGAAATCATTGTCATTCAATGAACCAATCAGCTATCGGTCCGATGGCGAGTTAGCCTCTGTGGGAAATATTTCATGGGTTGCAGTGTAGCTATGATAGATGCCCAACTTTACGACAGAAATAAACACGCTTGTAGCCTGGTAACAAAAACAGTTTTGGTCTGTACAGCTAACATTATAGAAGTATAAACTAAATTGACCATCTGCGAAAAACCTCCCAAGTTTCCATTTCTGTTGATGTTTAAAATGAAAATTGTGTGGAATTATTAAGTAACAGAACAATCTTTTGCACCTTTTGAGGATAATATGAGCTAGCTGTGCGCTTCACGTGGTTTACACATGGATCATCATTGACGATGCTAACTTTATGCCTGTTAGCCTGTTAGCACCATTTAGCATGGTCACGTAGGCCTCCTGCACAAGTGTATATTTAAGACCCCGAACACTTAATTAAACTTTAATAATCCCCACGGATTAATTCAATCATGATTTACATTTAGGAATAAACATGAATTAATTTGAAACTCAAACCAAAAAATGTAGAATGTTTTTCTGTGCCGGATGTTTGCTTGAAATATACGTGTATATAAATATATATGTGACTGGGTGAATGAAAACAACTTGTTTTCTTGCATGTTTGTGTGTGGGCACTTGTGTGTTGCCGTAAGTGTGTGTGTGTGTGTGTGTGTGTGTGTGTGTGTGTGAGGATGAGTAAGGAATGTGTGTTACGCAGAGATCATATAAACACATGCCGCAGGATTTCTGCATCACCATAAAATTTTACTAGACCTTTTTGTGTTAAGTATTCCTGAAATGTCTTCCCACAGTTTGAGCCTGAAGAGGTTGTGGTCATTTTTCATGTGTTAGAGGGCGAGTTCAAAGAAAGAAGTCACTTTTTGGTAAATATTTTACACTAGAATCTGAACCCTCTACCATGCAAAATATTCCCTCTCTCTCTCTCTCTCTCTCTCTCTCTCTCTCTCTCTCTCTCTTGTTTCAGCTTTGAATCTCAAATGACTGAATTTTACATTTTAAACAAATGATATGGTATTTACATGAAACCAGACACATGCAGTCATCAGAAAGAAGAAGAAGATCAATGGTCATGTAAATGATCAGACTTGTTTGTTGTATATGAAGTAGTGGAGGAAGTATACATATCCTTTACTTTAGGAAACATACTCATACTCTTTTACAAGTAACATCCATTTCTTTCAGATGGGTAGATTATGATTGCTCATGCATTCATTTAAATACCGGATTCTACTGTAGCCTACTTTTCATTATGGATTAATCGGATTATTTTCTTCATTCATTGACTCTTTGTTCGTTTCAAGTTTAAATAATTAAAAGAAAAAGAAAAGAAAAATGTACTTCTTCTCCTATTAATTACTTCAGGACCCCTTAAATGTATCTGGTGACCCTTGGGAGGGGCCCAAACCTCGAGGTTGGGAACCACTAGAGTAAACTAGCAGATGAAGTATCATTTTTAAAGGCATGACTAATGTAAAGTACTTACTTCCACCCCTGTTAACGTTTTATGTAATAAGTTATGATCTGAAAAGCATCAGTATAACCCGGGGAACTGGGCATGAAATAATCATTAAAACAAGAAAGTTTATCTTGCCCCAAAAAATCAGCTGGCAGTCATTAGAAGGTTTTGCATGAAATGATGCCGTTTCGCTACATTCATCTGGCGTTGAATTCCTGAGTGGGATTGCAGTCTAAAAGTCTTTATCATGGTTGTCAAATCACATTGACATGTAACCTTTGAGAGAGAAATCTGTCAGGATGCCAGACATGTGACCTGGGGTGTGTGTGTGTGTGTGTGTGTGTTAATATGTGTGTGTGTGCACGTCTTTGTGTCTGTGTGACAGACAGAGACGTCAAGTCATCAAACAGGGACAATGCGTCTGGTCCAGAGCTCTGAACTCTGGGAGACGGAGGCAGACAAAGAGATGGTGTGATAGGTGGTAGGAGGTGATGGAGAGTTAAAGGCCAATGGGTGAAGCTGTTTAGTGTCGCCCACCTGCCCCCTCGCCGTCTAGATAAAAAAAAACTTGGCAAGTGACTCTGCTAGCAAAAAAAACATTTTCTGAAGATGCAATCACCAAAGTTTCTCAACTGAAACTGACTGTGTTTGGTTAATTAGGTTTACACTGCACTGTTCTGGGTGAGTTATTCTAACTCTGGTTCTGTTTGTGATTTCCAACAACAAACTCAATCGAGTGGAAGGTTTTGTGGCGATTTCGAAAGGTTGTCCGCCTTTTTGCTGACGATGTGGCGCTGTTTGCTTCACTGGACCGCGACCTCCAATGCGAGCACTTTGGTTAGTTTGCAGCAACTTTTTGAATCCAAGTGTGAGGCTGCAGGTACAGTGACGTACAATCCAGGACCTCGGTTTGAGGAATGTCATCCATCAGTTTGAAAACAATTTGTAAAATGTTTTTTTAAGGTTTTTTCACTCCAAACGCGGCTCCATTGCATATAAAGTCAATGTAAAGACAAAAATACAATTCGCATGAAACAAAAGCCTTTCAGCGTTGAGATTCTCCTCCAGTCGGCACTGAATCAGAAATGGAGAGGTGGTGGTCTGTGGTCCCCCATAGGTCTACGATAGAATCTCACATTAGTCTAGAGACCGAACAAAACTAAGTGTATAAACCAGAGAATTGTCTTTGGAACAAACACATATTTATGCCTAGATGGCGTTATTTTCAATGTTTATGGAGCAGCTATGGTGCTAGCATAGCCTACCAAACTCTATTCATAAACAGTTATTTGCTAATCACCTTGCAGACAAGCCTAACAAACCATGACATTTGACCTCATTACAAAGTGTTGTCATCATGTAGTTATGCTTGCAACAAAATCACAACAAAATGATTTATTAATTTTGCTACCTGTATCTCTTCCCCACTGACCGGTAAGGGCCTGTCCAGCGTCCTGATTGGTCCAGTCAGTCTGCTGCCACAGGCGGGTGGTATTATGGGTCGGTGATGGTGTCACTCAAACCCCTCAGAGGAGAAAAGCGAGGGAGGTGATGTAGCATTAGGTCATCCTCACCCCTCCCTGTCTCCCTCTGACAGCTCTCATCATACAGGAGACCTGCCGGGCAGATTGACAACTCAATGAGTCGACCAGCGCCGGGCTTTCACAAGCACCATTTCACAGCTTCAGTCTTTGTATGACAAACCCCCCGACACCACCCAACATCCCCTCCGCTATACCACCCCCACCACTCCCCTCTCTTTTCTCTCCTTACACACCAACCATCCCCATCTTATCGCTGTCCCGTCTTTGTTGTGCTGGTTTGAGACGGGATGAAGCAGTTCCAGTTTTTATTTGTGAACAACAAAACAATCAATTAGGGCTTCATAAAAATAGATTTTCATTCATTGCCAGAAAGATTTTTGCCTCTTATCTCCCGCAGAGAGATTTTGATTAAAAAAAAATACAAAAGTTGTTGATCCTCCTCCTCTTGGGAATCACAAGGAATTAAAGCTTAGGTTGCAGAATAAACATTAATCTGCTGAAAAAACAATTTCGCCTCTGCCACAAACAGGCGGAAATTAGCAAAATTGCTTAACCTTGCTCAATACATGTTTTCTTGTTTTACGAGATTAATGTTTTTTGTGCATTGTCCCTGTTTTAAATAAATAAATTCCTATCCTATCCTACCTAGGTTGAATATGAGCAACCGTGTTGATACAGATTTTGCAAAAAGTATACTTTACAAAGTCAAAATACACAGAAAAACCTCTTAGCTCAGCTGAGGTGAAAAAGTATTGATTGAAAGAAAGATTCAAGATCTGCTTTATTGGTCCTTGTAGGACATTTCAAGGTGTGGCGTTAAAACTTCCATCAATTTCAAGACTGTGCAACCTGTGGAAGAGGTACTCAGATCTTTTACTTGGATTGAAGTATCAATACTGTAATGTAGAAATACTCTGTCACAAATGAAAGAACTGTTATCAAAATTGTGAGTAAAAACATTTTAGCGTCAAAATATGGAGCAAGGTTTATCATGTTCTTGTGTCCCCCAATACTCTTGGAACAGCGTAGAAGTTTCAGTTGGTTGTCACTTTGCTGCCTCACCACTAGATGTCGCCAAATCCTACACGCTGGCCCTTTAAGTACAGTATTTGAGTAAATGCACTGAGTTACTTTCCACCACTTCGATCCCTTTCATGCTCCACCATGCTGGCCTCCACACCTTCAAGGATGGAGGGAACGTGGATGCAGAAAGAGGAGGTGGAGGTGAATGAAGGAAGAAATGAAGAATGGGGAGGGGGAGACGTGGGGGTCATGGGAGGGGAGGGATACCGTCACGCTTTGGTGCCTCTCAATTGAAGTCTGAACACCGGCCACAAAACCCGGCTCGCTCCATATACCTCATCTTTACATGTGAAAGGACGGCTCCATTGTCCGGGCCTAACTGCACATTTAACCTGTCTGGACTGAAAGAAAGGGGGAAACTCTCTCCCTGTCCCCCCTCACACCCTCTCTCGTTTTAACCTGCCAATTAGCCAGACATTTCTGCTGCAAGGACGACTTCTTTATACACTCGTGCTTAAATAGTGAACAAGCCGCTTATTTTTTTTTTTTTTTTAGCCGGAGGGAGAAAACAGAGCTCTGGATTTCGGGGCCTTGGGGGATCTTTTTTAAATGATGTGTTCAGAAGATTTTAAAAGCCCCGAATTTGACGGTCACTGCGTCCGCAGAGCAGAAAAAATAAACCTGGTGGTTGTTTTTCAGCTTCACATGCAGACGTCTGACAGTGAAGCGAAAAATGAGACTCCACCAGAGTCACGTTTGGCTGATTTCTCTTGTAATTATCCTTTTTTTTATAAGTGTTTGCTCATAGAGGTTCATTTATTTGTTGTTGTTTTTTCAGTGGTGGAATTTAACAAAGTAGAAATTTGAGGTACTTGTTCTTTACTTGAGTATTTACATTGATGCTTCTACTCTACTCCTCTAAATGTGTTTAATAACATTGAGGGATATTAATGCAAAAATGATGGAATACATTATAATACCTTTTTTTATAGATGACAACCCAGCAGTGATGAACATATTGATGCATCAACAATTATTATCCAATAATGTAATATATACATATATTCTGAAATGGGTAACTCTGAATAATGAATACTTTTACTTTTGGTACTTTAAGTATATTTTGATGCTGTCATTTTTTGTACTGTCTGACTTTGCTCTTAAAATAGTTCTTATTATGGTTTGGATGGCGTTTCCATGGTGATCTTTGAAATGGAGGTGTGAGTATTCAGACCACTGAATCCTACAAACAGTACACTTTAAGTAGAAGAAGTGAGTACTTCTTCCACCACCGCTAATACTCGTTCGTTTGTGTCATGAAATTGTCTCCATTTTTGTTCTTTTTTTATAGTAAATGATCCTATGACCATGGTTCTATCTATGATCCGAAATACATTTTTAGGAATTCAGCTGGAAACATTTTCAGGACATTTTCTTAATCCTAAAATCAGCATAAGGTTTAATCCAGGCGCTGGTGAGACGAAGGTGAAGTGCAGCCATTTATGTACTTAGCAGTTAAGTGAAAGCTTGGGTTTCTTTCACCAGAATAGATGCACAATGATCCCAAAGCCCGAGTCCACAAGAGTCCACATGGGTCCACATGAGTCCGCTGCTCCCGCTGAGAGCCCGAGTGGAAATCGCTTTTTCTGCCAAGGCCTCCGGCTGTGCTTTGTGTGTGTGTGTGTGTGTGTGTGTGTGTGTGTGTTAAAGCAAAACTGATCATCTATTAATGTTTTATTGATTCAGTGTGTGATTCAAAAGTGTGACTCGAGGTTGCCAGGTCGTGAGGCCGTATCCTCCTCCAGCATGCTTTATTTTGTGTGATTTTTGTTGACAGATTATTGGAATCGATTTATTCTTTGTGAGACAACTAATAAATAGAAGTTTAGTACTCCAAAACATAAAAGGGCAAGAACCAAGTTGTGATGAAGTGAAATTATCCATTAATAAAGAATTCCTCTGCAACAAAAATAAATAAATAAAATATTCTACCACATGAGTATTAGATACAAGAACTTGTCGCTCATGAAGATTTGTTTCAAAGTAAAATCACTATAAAGGAGTTCTGCACACTTGTTTTCTGTCCCGGCTGAAATCTCATCACATGACGATCCAGTCTTGAATGCCGGCGTCCCACAGGGTCCGAGTCCCGGAGCGAGGACGCCGTCTCTCCACCTGTGACGCCGTCAAACAGCCAACATGGGGGGGTTGTTTGTGTCAGCGGCCGAGTCCATCCTCAGCAAGAGAATGCCGGACGCCTCTGAAGCTCAGCCGGGGGAGGGGGACCCCAGCAGGGCCCGGGCAGGTCCAAAGACCTGGTGCTGGGAGCCTCTGACAGGGGAAGCTGAAGGCCCTTCAACTCCCCGCTCATTCTTCTAATTAGACACTTGGAGAATTAACTCCTGCAAGTGTGAGATCGGCCTCCAGCCCCCTGCAGGAAGAGGAGAGCGTTTTAAAATGTGTATTTCAGCCATAAAGCCAACGTGGTTTACTTGACCCGCTTCCTGCAGTTTCCTCTGCAGCACAGGTAGATTCCAATTAAAGTCGTCTGGCTTTGCAGGTCGTTAAGACACTTTTCCGTTTGTTTAACTGTCTGGTCACGTCGGTCTGACGCGGCGCAGTCGGCCAAAACCTTTTTTTTTTTTATGATTATTTGGAGATGACTCTCTCTTCCGTGCCTGGCAGCGGCCTCACGGCTCCGGCTCAGGAGAGGCCTGCGTAGCATCACGGCTGGCATGGTAGCTTTGTTCCAACTTCTTCATTCACTTTCCCCCATCGCACATATTCAGTTGCACCGGATATGAAAATTTTTTTTCCTATTAATGTAAGTTATCGGCCAACAAAGTGAACCAACCTCCAAGCAGCACAGAGAGAGTTTATATTGTTGTTGCTGTCTTCAACTTTTACAATTAGAGAAACACTGCTGTATTTTCATTATGTGTTCGATTAGCTTTCTTTTTGTTTATATACAGGTTCGCCCATGAAGTTGGAACAAGTTGCACATGTCTTGTCTTTTATTGCACCAAACAAGTGAATTTCACCTGGATGATTGTGACACATGATGTAAATGCATTTAAATAGGAATAAACAGAGGATTGTGTCTGAAATCTAAATATTATAACTTTATATATACATGTACATTAGTTCCATCTATAATTACTTCTAATTTAAAAGTTATTTGGTTGGTTTTGACTGACAGGACTACACATGCTCAGTGTTTTTGGTGTTTTTCTCCATCATGTCGTGTTGACTCCCGTACAGCGTCTTCATTAGCGGGGGGAGGGGACGCTCCTCCTCCCCCGCCACTTTGTGAAACGCAGGTGCAGCTTTAAACAACTTGACATTTCTTGCAGTGTGCGGGAGGTGGCAGGTTGTGATCCTGCAACCCACGTCTCATATACATAATCCAGCAGGCGGGCAGGCGGGCCCCTGCCCCTCCTGGTTTGAATGGGGGAGACTCTCCCTTCTTCCTCTGGGGACGTTTCGGGGGTCTGAAAGAGAAACCCTCGCCACCCGGCTACCGGGGGCCCGTGGGCGCAGTGAGAAAATGAAGACCTCTGCGCCCCTCTAAATCCCCAGGAATTTCTCATTAAGCAAGGGGTCCCGGGCTGCCGAGGGCCCTCTGGGCCCTCACCCGCCCCCCCTCTGTGAGGGGTCTCCCTCTCTGGCTGGGTGGAGAATGGAGGCTCTCCACTCCACTTTGTGCCGGCTGCCGGCTACCAGGGTCTGTTATTCACCTTCTCCTTTCTCACCAGCACAAGAGCTTTCTCCCAATCATGCTTTCAAAGCCCTCAGGACTTCCTCTTCCTTTCATTCAGTTTTTACATAAGTGTGTGTGTGTGTGTGTGTGTGTGTGTGTGTGTGATGTCTTATAAAACCTCCAAAGAGAGAAAAAGCATAATTGAATTTGACATTTTTTTTTAATGGTATCCTGAGATATTTTTGTCTCGAGGCGCCAAAGCTGGAATGAAACGGACTCTCGTTTCTTCTTCTTCTTCTTCTTCTTCTTCTTCTTCTTCACACATTGTTCATGAGTACAAGGGGGATTAACGAGGATTATGTATATGAGCGGAGGTAATGAGTTTTGATGAGAGCAGAGAGGATATTAAGTGTAAGATTTCATCTCAGTGAGTCGGGACTTGGCAGCGGAGTCACTTCGTCCTCATATATATATATACAAATACAAATATACAAGTATGTTGAATAGGCGAATCACCCTGTATGTGTTTTTGAACTGAGTGGAGATGAGCGCTTCAAACAACAAAAAACAGGATTTTTTTTCATCATATGTTTACCGTTCAAAACAATAAAGGTATTTCATTAAAACTCAAGTAATATTCAATTATCACTTCTTTGATACAGTAAATCACCAATTCTTTTCATTTTCATGTTTATTTAATGTACTAATTACACTTTTATCTTAAGTCATGCTCACATACATATATATAGATATAGATACCGATTTTTTTGTTCTTCTGCTGATATTTGTTGTAACTTTGGGTTCAAAAAGAAAAAAAACTTTACTATATTTTTATGTCTGTAAAATTTTTTTATTATTTTTTTGTTCCAAAGATGGGAGGTTATCAATCAGAGGAAGTACATAAGTACACTTGATCGAGTACTGCACTTGAGAACAAATTCAAGGTACTTGTGTTTCCATTAAATGCTACATTATACTTGTAATTCGTTACATCTCAGAGGTAAATATTGTACTTTTTCCACCACCTCATGGGGTCTGACAGCTTTAATTGGCTTTCAGAAATCAGATCATTCATTCATCCTTTCCTGTCCAGTGGAAACCACGTATCTCCAGATGTCTTGATATTGTTTTCCTCCACGCGTTGAAGAGATTCTCCGACATCTGAATCTAAATAAACTTTTAAAAACTCATGGATCAGCTGGCCCACTGCCAGGCTGACATCTGTCTCCATGGTGATATGATGATTCAGCGTCCGGGCTCGTAGGTCAGCTGTGGCTCGACTCCAGGTGTTGGGTCTTCTGGCTGCTCGCACCTCCTTAAAAATGTGTTTCTTCTGGTGGCGTGTCCTTGTTTTGTCCTCGCTGTGACTTGCTGCAGCTTTCTGGGAGAATCCATCTGTAGTTTCTCCATCAGTCAAAACATACAACGTGTTAAAAAGAGTATATTTTTAAACGTCTGATACAGTCAAATGTTTATTGAGATTTAATTAGGGTTTTATTTCTATCTGCAGTACACGTTTGAGCCACAGGAGGGCGTCTGGGTGTTCGTATTGTTCTTACTCATGAGAGGGAAGAAGGAGGAGAACCTCCAACTCCTCCTGAAAGATTGATTTGATCTCATTTACGAATGAATTAACACAGTACAGTATTTTTAGGCTGTAGTATTATATGTATAGTACTTGTTCACATTGCTCTCTGAATGAGATCATTAGCTTCAACAAAGCTTCTGGAACAAAACTGACAAAAGTGGAGAGAGAGAGAGAGAGAGAGAGAGAGAGAGAGAGAGAGCTGTCCTATGCAGGCCAGGACAGCTGACAGCTGGGTTCAGTGGGGGTCAGAGGTCACGGATTGGCAGCGGTCAGGGAGTGAAGTGGAATCTAAAACAACAGGAAGACACACACACACACAAACACGTTTCCGGGAGAGGAGGCGAGCGCGGGCCTCCGGATCTCTCCTGTGACAGTTGACTAAAACTTCATCAGTGTGGTGTGAATACTTCCTCCCACGTATCTAATCCAGGAGCTTTCCCTGTGTGTGTGTGTGTGTGTGTGTGTGTGTGTGTGTGTGTGTGTGTGTGTGTGTGTGTGTGTGTGTGTGTGTGTGTTTTGGACAGTGACCACATTTCAGAAGTGACGGTATTTTTAGAAATGGGAAAACTGAAAGCCTGTCAGGAAAACGGTGTATTTTAAGGTTTAAGTTGGAAAAACCTTGTGGCCGTGTGGTTAAAGGACTAGTGCTCTATCTATATCTATCTATCTATCTATCTATCTATCTATCTATCTATCTATCTATCTATCTATCTATCTATCTATCTATCTATCTATCTATCCATCTATCCATCTATCTATCTATCTTATTATTTATTATTATATAATATATCCACAAAGCTCATATGACACATCACACGCTCCCCCACATATACTGAATAACTATTTTATTTCGCTTTACTCGCTTTAACCTCCACCTCTTTGAAGGTGCTGTGCTGCCCTCTCGTGGACAAATACGGTAGTCTTAAAATAATCCGTTATAAACAGAAGTCCTGAAATCAGAATGTCTCCAGTAAAACCACAGAATGATTATTAGCTAAATGTATTTGAAGTATGAAGAGTGAAGGTACTCATTATGCAGAATGGCTGTTGTATTTGATAGTAGAATATTATAGTTTTGTGTTTTCTTCATTTTAATGTAGTTTATCTACGTGGAGATGATTTTAGATACTTTGTGAAAGTACAAATATGTCAAAAGTGTACTTAAAGTACAGTAGCCAGAGTAAACGATTATTAAAAATGTAATATAATTTTCAATACTACTGTTTTCAAGTATTCACATCTTTTTCTGAGGTGAAAAACTTGTCTTCATCTTCCACAACTGTCTCTTATCAACTTTCATATTTAGTTTTTTTTTTTTGTGAAAATCACAATTAACTCCTGTTTTCAGATGCATGTAGACCAGTAAAATAAAAAAGTATAATAACACGTTCTGCAGTGGAGTAGCTATTAGAGATAGACGCTAAAAAAAAGATTTCAGTATGAGGCATCGCGCAAGCTAACTTAGCTTAGCATAAAGACTGGAAACAAACATACATATACTAACATATATATATATATATATATATATATGGCCTAACTGTCCAGGCTATTTTAACTTCAATAAAGTTTTGGAATACTATTTCAGGGACTGACATACAATCAGCTGCCACTTTATTAGATACACTTGGCTAAAGCTGATAATATTCAGGTTTTTAAAGTATGTTAATTTATGGTAATTTTGGAGACTGTAACACTGAGCGGTCATCATTTAAATCCTATAAATGGGGTGGACGATATAATAGAAACACCCGTCAGCGCAGCACAATTAAACTGTAGCCTCCAATATAATTATACATTTTAATTAATGCTCCTTTAAAAACATTTTCAAGCTTAATGACGGTAAGATTTATTGCAGGGTCATTGTTGGAGACTCCTTAATACATATTTACTAATTTAATAAGTACTGCACTTATTTCTAAGTATTCAACTTCAACTATTATTTTTCCTGCAACTTTACAGATTCTGTTTATGAATACAAAATAATTCATAGATGAATGATGATATATTATTATAGATTAAACTACCCAGAAGGCATATAAAGTCATTACAAATGAGCTCCACCTTTACCAGCCGCAACATTAAAGTGATGAACCCATTAATTAATCATCAATTATAATCCAGTAATAGCCTGCAATGTTAATTAATCAGAAATGGACATCTGTTTTTTTACATTTTGGTATTTAAAGTGTGTGTTGATGCTGATTACTGTGTACTGCTGTGTACTACTGTGTACTACTGTGTACTGAGTACTGCTCATTTGTATTTTATAACACTTTGGACACTTTAAACTGATCTTATTGACACTTAAAGGCCTATTAATTGTTCATATCTGTGGTTCCACGTGACTAATGGGATTCTTATAAAGTTATACATTTTTTATTTTGTCAAACTCATAAATCAGCTGCATTGGTGCATCATGGGAAACCTGGAGGTGGAAACTTTGCTCTGGATCTGAATGGTGATGGTTCGGTGACTAATACATGTACACAGGGGGCGGGGGAGGGATGCGCGCTCCCGCCGGTGCGCGGCGCTGTTCTGCGAGGCGTAAATCCCGCAGCAGGCCCTGTCCCCGACGTCTGCCTGTCTGTCTCTCTCTCCTGTCTCACATTCTCACCAAAGCTCTCCTGCACAGATCGAGGCTGAAAAGCCAAAAAAAAAAAAAAAAAAAAAAGCGCAAAACTAAATCATTCTGTTTCCTCCTCGGCTACACCACGCATAAATCAAGAAGCGTGGTGAGACAGTGAGGAGCTGGTATTCACCGAGAGGTTTCACATTCACATGAGCAACTCCTGAAGAAGGTTTCACATTCACATGGACGGTCCTGCACACACAGACAGGTCGTCTCCGCGGTGACCGAGCCGAGCTGCTTCTGCAGGAAGAGACGAGGCGGCGGAGGGTTTGCTGCGTCGCGGCCGCCTCGGATCACATCCGCCCGTTTCCCCATATCGCCACTCCGTGACAAGAGTGTGTGTGTGTGTGTGTGTGTGTGTGTGTGTGTGTGTTTGGTGGTGGTGGTGGTGGGTTTACACCTGAAACACCTTCTAATCCTCGCTGACACATCGCTTCAAAAATGCTCCCCCAGAAAAAAAGGAGGGAATCAAACCCACCAAAGCAGAAATGATCTCTCAGTTGTTTTCCAGATTCAACCCTTTCGTCTCTGGAAGGAAAACAACCGTGTGTGTGTGTGTGTGTGTGTGTGTGTGTGCACAAAACCTACACGATCGACACGTAAAGTGCCATCAAATGTTTCATTTCTGTGCCTTTAGACGTGCGTTTGGCACACATACGCATCCAGAGGATAACTGTGCCTCTCTACCCCCCCCCCCCCCCCCCCCCCCTTGTCGTGGCACAAACGCTCACAAGACAGTGACTTTGGGAGGCATAACATGTAGCAAAAATGTTCCCATCCGTGGCATGTCTGATTAGACAGCAGCAGAGGCGAAGCCTCCAGAAGCACCTCCAGGGCTCGGACGAGGCGCGCCGTGGGGCTCACGGTTCCTCCGTGGCTGGCTGAACTTTATATCGAGCATGTATTAACACTTTGTGGCCTGCTTGCTTTTTTTTTTTTTTTTTTTTTTCCTCCTCCAAGGCTGGAGGACTCCATTTTGAAGGGACCGGGTGTGCAGCCAGAGACCTACTACCAACAGCACACAACTCGTCTCAGGGAAAAACAGAAAACCCGGCTGTTGTTTCTGCTGCTCCTCAGACGTGTCAGTGGACATTTTTATTTAATGACTTACTATTTTATTATTTTAATTGTTTCTCGGTGTGTCCAGGCGCGTGCGTGTGCTGGTGGCCAAGTGCGTGACGGGGGTTTGGGTGGGTGGGGGGGGGGCAGTTTGTTGGCTCAAGTTTGGCATGTGACATGTCATTGGTGTTTTTGGGTTAATAATTGATGCTTGTAATTAAGGGGCGGGGCGGGTTTTTTGGAGATGTCGTATGGTCGAACGGTGCGTTTTTTTGAATATTTTTGAATTTACTGGATGTCACCTCATATTTGTTGTTGTTGGGGGTTTTTTTTGTAATTCTTCCGATGAGAGATTTACGGCCCCTTCTGTGCGCCATGCTGTGGACCGGCTGGGGAGGGAGGCAGCGGTGACGACTGGCAGTGCGCACGGCAGAGAGAGAGAGAGAGAGAGAGAGAGAGAGAGAGAGAGCGAGAGAGCGAGACTTCCAAGGGGCAGGCAGTCTGCAGACAGGAAACAGAGCAGAAATCCTCAACATTAGCGAATTATAAAAGTTGTAGTTTATCACAAAGCGAGGAAAAGGGGGAGGGAGGGAGGGGAGGAAGCACAACACGCCTGAATCTCTATTCCAGGGGCCGCTGGACCAGGCGGCTTTAGCGCATGTAGAGAGGCGGAGGGAGGAGGAGGAGGAGGAGGAGGAGGGAGGGAGGCGGAGGGGGCAGTCAGTTGAGTACGTTTCACAGGATCCGGGCCTAGTAGTATTGCCGCTGGGACTCTCCTCATCCGCTTTCAAAAAATCGGAAATTGGCACCTTTAAAGGCCACAATGAGCGGGTTGAAGGTCACGTTCGCGGTGGCCGACACCGGAATGGTAAGATTCTCGCGGCGGATCCCGTGTCATTTGGCGTTTTCTCCGTGATTTTTTTGTCGTTTGGGTGCACACACACACACACACACACACACACACATAGCCTTGCATCTGTCGGAGGAGGGGGGGGCAGTGTGTGTCTGCGCGCGCGCGTAAATGTGTGTGTCAGTGTGTGTGTTCGTCAACTTGTTGTCTCGGTGTTATGTGGCGTTTTAAGTGTTTCCGTCTCGTGCAAGCATGGAAGCCACGAGCGGCACACACATATACACACATGCAGTTCCACACACCTATGCACGCGCACGCGCACGAGCGGGTCCATTTTAACTCTAGTTGGTGGCTGCAGCAGCAGCAGCAGCAGCGCCGGCGTGTTTAACGGTTGATTATTCTTTATTTATCATGACGCGCTGTGAGTCATTGCCTTAATTGTGTGTGTGTGTGTGTGTGTGTGCGCGCGTGCATGTTTGTGTGTTACATGTGTATGCACGAGCGTGAGTTTACAGGCTGCTGACCTTATCGTTCTCGATGACATTTTCATCATATCGCGATAATTTTTTCTGGGGGGGGGGGGGGGGGGGTGTTTGCGACGGCAGATTCGTGTTGTTTTTCTGGGATTTGATGTCTGAGAGTGTCACTTTAAAAAAAGAAAGGAAAAAAAAAATCTCCCAGTGCTAACTTCAAGCTACAGTGATGTTAGATGTTAGATTTAGACATGTGGATTAAGTGTAATTTTTTTATTCGGCTGTTATTGTAGCATCATGGAAAACATTGCATCGGTTTACTATAACAAGGCTTTAATTCAAGGATTATGATGCAGATTTTGGTGTTCCTGTTTCAGGGAGGAACCATGCCAGCATGAGTGGGCCCTACCCAGGCCCCGGCAGGGAGACTCATCAGTCCAGCTGCCCTTTGACCCCTGGCCGCGACCTCTCCGCCCACTCCAGACACCATGACCACAGGATCGGGCTAACCATGTCCGCCACCGCCGCCTCCTCCTCCCTCAAGCATGCATCCATCTATGGCTTTGCACAAAGGGACCACTCTTCCTCGTCATCGTCTTCTTCTTCCTCTTCTTCGACCTCTTCTTCTTCCTCATCCTCCTCTTCTTCCTCCTCCTATAGCCCCCTCAGGAGGCTGCAGCGTCTCACCACCATGGTGAGCCAGCCGGACTTGGTCCTACCGGCGCGGGAGCCGAAGCGGAGCTGGGACTGGGGGGTCGCTAAGAAGGAGAGGGGGAAGCGGATGGAGAGGGACTCCTGGGCCGATTGCACTAGCAGCGATTACTCGGGAACCCAGAACTCGAGCCGGGAGGAGAGCTTCGGCGGCTCCTCGGCTGGGCGAGGACAACCCGCGGTCCAGACGAGGAGCAGGGACACACCGGCGGCCAATCGCAACGATCCTGTCGCGCCCGAGAAGAAGACCGAAGCTTGTTTCTCGGGACCGCCCAGCCCCGCCTTCTCCCTCGATAGCAACAGCCCATTCGCTAACGGCTTCCTCCACTTTGAATCCTCTTTGTTCGACGACGGTGACGAAGACGACGGCGATGAAGAGCAGGAGAGGGCGTCACCTCTGGGAGAGGGTTTGCAGGACAGACACCAGAACGTCCTTCAATCCGCTCCCGGACTCTCGGGTTCGGACTCAAAGGATGCTACCGCGTCGTCGGCCAAGGTGGTCACCCGGTCCCAGTCGTCAGGGCAACGCAGGAGATACTGGGACGGCTCGGACGACGAGTGGGAGAGTGACACCGAGCTGCTCCTGCTCGGGGATTGTCCTCCGGTGCTTTCGTTGGCAAGTTTTACCCTCATTCCTCCCAAAGTAGCCTAAAGAACTGTACTCGGCTCAGCTGTACGATTTCCGAAAAAATGGCCCTTCCCCTTCTAATAGAACATAAGTGTTATGATGCTGGATTACGTGACAGAATATCAGTCATTGTGAATGACGGACGAGACCCGGCTCCACTCGTTAGTTATTGCGGATCTGGTTTCTCACCTACCGATGTGGGCAGTTGTAGCTGCAGCTGCAGAAGTGGGCCGCTCGTGGAGGCAAATGAGGCACTCTGGTGCCTGATTGCAAAAATCACACACCGTCTCTGAGTCGTAAAAGTCAAATCTGAGCACACAGACATGATGCACACATTTTTAGATTTCAATAATAAGAGAAAAAGACTCTTCAGAACTTCGAAACGTCACGTTTTTAAGTGTTCATCAGTATCAAAGTAATCCAGCGGTTAGTTGTCCGTACGTCCATCGCTACTTGCAAACAGGAAGTGCTAATAGCAAATTCGGCATACTTTTAAATCTAAATGTGTCCTTGAAATGTCACAGGAGTCACAAAAAAACCATCACAACATAATAATTTTAATGTTTTAAGCTGAGAACGTGAATAGGGATGGAAAAATATCTTGTCCCAATCATAATATCAGTTAAAATAAGAACGTTTTAGGCCCGTTTACATCCCCCCAAAGAATTATGGGGAAATTAAAGCGTGATTATCCCCCAAATAAGACTAAACCAATCCATTGTTATTGACTGTGTTTATGGTTCTTCTATTCCAGGAACACAGACGGTCTCATCTATCGATTCATAAACACAGATATCTATTCACTGTCACAAGTTCTGCTTTTGTTTCCCGGTCCGTTCCTCGAAACTCAAACTTGGCACCACTTTAGAGGTTCACTCTCTGCTCTGATCCAAAGAGTTTTACTTCTATGAATCACTGGATATAATGTTTCACGTCACAATCATCCTGGCCAAAATAATTGCTATTCATGATATTATCCCGATAATAATGAAAATATGCTTATATCTCTCAAACTGGCAGCAAAACATGCAAATATCTGAGTAAAAATGATTAAATAAAATGATCATGAATCATTATCATCCGTTCTTCCTGCATCAATAAAGGATAAATACATTTAAAAAATACGTATTCAAAACAAGCTCTATTTCAAATTCACCACCATCAACTAATTGTGAGTGGGATTTTTATTAATTGCGATCTTTGATAAAATCCTTTATTGTCCCCAGTTAGAAGTGCTGGTATGTGGATTGTTATGACTGTGGACAAAGTCAAGCCAAACCTTATATTTACTACAAAGATACATAGCACCTCTACAGGCTAGCTGGTTCCCCATGCTTCCAGTAATCTTCTCCAGGCTGCAGCTTCAGACAGATATAAGAGCGGTTTTAAGTTTCTCATTAACCCCTCGGCAAGAGAGTAATCAAGTGTATTCACCTGGATGTATAAAGAGAACTGGATACGGTGAATAAGGGTGATTCAATTGTTTGTCCTGGGAAGTTGATTCACCTGAAAATGATCTGCTGAGTCACAGATGGTGTGTGTGTGTTGGGGAAGAAGTCATTTTGAGCCCAACAGCATCACATGACAGACCCAGGAAATTGTAATTCCACTGTTTGGCCACTGTTCAAAGCCCCGGTGCTCTTCCTGGAGGCTTGTTGTTTCCCAAAATGTTGGACTATTCCTTTAAAACGCTCCAGCCAGGGTTACATCATCGCAGCAGCCAGTTTAAGCTCTGGCCATTCCCGCTACATGCCGGTCATAACTCAGGCCTGCTCATGTAGAGACCGCCAGTCCTCCAAACCTGCTACTGTGAGCAGTCACTCCCATTTACACAGAAGATACAGCAGCCTCACGCTGGTTGTGATATCCTTCCACTGTGTTGTGGTCTGAAACAAAGGAAGACTGAAATTAGACCTCAGAAAATGAAAAGAGCCTTCAGAGAACACTGTTGGCCAGGACCCATCATGCAATGTTATCTGTGAAAAAGATGTTTTTAATATAACATTTAAATATATATACATCGTACACTCCAATGCAAATGGAACAAAGTCACAATCTTTAAACAAAAGCATCAAACAAACAATCTCAACCTCAGTATCTTCACATCGGATCCGCTTAAGTGAAAGCAGTCCCCTATTTTAAAAAACATAGTAATTATAGTACATATATTAATTTGCACCATTAAAATTATATTAAAGTGATATATTTGGCTTTTAAACGCACAGTCTTTGAGGATCAACAGATGTTTGACACAGGTAGATCACATGGATTATGCGACATGTCTATGTTAATATATCCAAATACCTAGATATTGATACTGCGAAGATGTTGTAGTTTGACCATTCAGAGCTTGAAAAATGTACACAATGAAATGCAGCCTATAAAACCAGGAAAAGATAACACCTATACCATATTATGAGATCCTAAATCGTTTTTTTTTTTTTTTTCTTTCTTCATTGTTCATTGTTGTCAACAGCCCAACAGCCTCAAGAAAAAGTCTTTGCCGCCCGTGAAGTTTTTAGAGGGCGAAGTTATTTGGGCAAAGTTCAACCGAAGACCATGGTGGCCCTGTGAGGTGACCGTTGACCCAGCACGGGGTATCTACCACAGGGTGAAAGGTGGGCCTGAGACATTGTTGACTTCATGTGATAGATAACCTACGATACACAAGTGTGATATGCTCGCCAGTTTACTGACACCCTCCACTGGTAGACCAATAGCAGGCCAGAGATAAATATCTGAAAATATAAAGTTTTGATATGAACTCTTCTTATCCTACAATTTGCATGCCAAACACTATATATGAGGTTACCGAGTAGAGAGAACCATGATGCTTGAAAAGTTACAAAGCATCCTCAAATTAGATCATAATTTAGAATCAAAGAGTCACATTTACTCATAATGCTATCAGAAACTACATTATCCATTAAACCAATGGATCTCCTCCTTCATTACTACCCGCAGAATCAGTAATTTCAAGCACTTACATCCCTGTGATGTATATTTGATGTTTTACCTTAGCAACCGTGGCAGCAGGAGTGAAATACCAGAAACTGCATATGCATATTTGATTGTATTTGTGGCGAGAGTTTGGTGTTTAGGTGACGCCCTAGTGTGTTTCCTGTGCAGGAAAGATTGTAGTTTTTATTTGTGAGGAGATTGAGGATGATGTTTGTTGTTGTCATAGAGCCCAGCGACCGGCCCTGTCGGCTCTACCACATCAGGACCTTTGGGGAGCCGGTGGAGCTAGCCTGGGTGGAGGAAAAATCAATTCACGCTTTCCACGGAGGCTTTGAATTTGAACAGCTCCCCCTGCTGCGCCGGAGGGGGAAGCAAAGGGAGCAGAACTACAAATACACTGTAATTACTATTTTATGAATGAGTCACTTGCATGCCCCTAATAAAATGTTGCCATTACGCATCATCATTGCTGATAGTGAAGGACTTTGCAGACTTGTTCAGGACTAACTTCAGCTACAATCAACACGTTCTAGTGTAAACTGGTATGTCATGTATGTAAAGATTGAGCTTTACCTTTTATCCATTCCTGCAGATTGCAAAACGTTTTCAGGAGTCGTGGAAATCCAGTGTGGCAGAAGCTGAATTTGTTCTCCGAGACAGACCCAAAACGGATTCCTTCATTCCTTCGTCCACAGACGATGCCTTCCACAAAAGTCCCACGCCGGAGAGGGAAACCAACACCTATCCGACCTTCCCTGCCTCCACTTCTACCCCTGTTCTTAATGAGACATCGCACATGACCAACGGATCCACTTCATCCCCTGTTACAACTCCAGCAAAGCCAAGCACTTTAAGGAAATCTTCTGGCAAGAAGAAACCGAGTAAATCGCCAAAGGAGATTAGTAAACTCTCTAAAAAGACATTGCATAAAAATCAATCAGATCGAGACAATGAAGAGTGCCCATATTCTGACCTTGACTCAGTCCCGAAGATTTTGTGTCCTAAAGCACTTGAACGTCAGTCTAAGCGAGCTCCAACTCAACCATCTGTTACAGTTGTCAAAGAGGTGAAGAAGCAGCCGGAGATTCAGAGCGGTCTCTGGTTCAGTAAATCGGGCAAAGACAGACGGCCCAAGACAACCAGTCCAGTTCCGGACCGCACACTCTTTAGTAAGATGCCCTGTAAGAAAAAGAACTTGTCCGTTTTAAGTAAAAAGTCACTAACTCCCAGTGCCTCTTCCTCCGGCAGTGGAACCACTGACCAGTCGGCGCTGTCAGACAAGCCTAAGACTCTGGTACCTGCTGAAACAAATCTGTCCCCTGAACCGTCAGGACTTTTGAAGTGTAAAAATACCCCGGTCGCTAATAGGCCTTGTGGTACAACTGGCAGTCCGGCTGACCAGTCAAGACTGTCAGACAAGCCGAGGTCGGTGGTATCCGCTGAGACTGGTGTGTCCTCTGACAAGTGTGGGCATTCAAAAGGTAGACAGACGGTGAGTAGTACAGCGGACACCGTTACTGGCTCACCATCTGACCAATCGGGTGGCTCAGATGTTAAAAAGTCTTTAGATCCCGATCCAGTAAGTCTCAATTACCAGTCCAAGTTGAGTGTAAAGAGAATCAGTCGAACTCAACATCCTGACATGGTGGCTGAAAAAAAGATCCATGTAGTTGACAGGATTTCTGACCAAGAGGAAGAAAAAGAAGCTACTAAGAATCCAGTGTCCACTTTAAATCTTGATGTTGATGACAAATTAGCAAGGCTAGACAAGCAAACGAGTCTGGTCTCTAAGGTTAGACTGCCCTTTGTAAAATTAATACGCAAGGACATGAAGGGTAAGAAGTTTGTTAACTCCAGTGTTACCATTACTCCAAGTGACCAAGCTGGATGTACAAAGAAGGAAAAAAGCCTGGATACTAATGTGACTAAAGTGTGCTCAAAGCAATCAGATTCGTTGGGCAGCAAGCCGAGTGTCTCCATAGATCAAGAGGTCAGTTCAGAATTCATAAAGGTCTCGGTTAAGAAATTAAAAGCCTGCGGCGACGCCGGTATCCTTCGCCTCACGTCGGAATCGTTGCAAGATAAAATGGTTGTTGCCTCTGATGTGGCGAGTGTGTCTGATGAGTTAGGTCTCCCAGAGGTTTTAAATGTAAGCCCAAGCAATGTGACTCACTCGTCCTCGAACCAATCAGACCAGTCTGAGGGTAAGAAGACTCCTGCATCCAATGTAACAAGCGTGTCCTCTGACCAGTTAGACCGCTCAGAGCCAAAAAGTACATCTACCACTAGTTCAGCTCCCAGTACAACTCCTCCACCTTCTCACCAGCGTGGGAATTTAGTCTGTAGAAAAGCTCCCGTACCAGAAGACACTTCTTCTGCTAAGTCCAAGAAGGTTGCCCGCAAATCTAGGCAGATTCTAGATGAAGTCAATAAAGTCCTACTCCGTGAGCAGCCTGCCCACCTCCCAGCCAGCAGTCGTCTGATGACCAGAGCTCTGAAGGCCTTGAGGGAGGCGGAACAGAAGAAATTTGAAAAAGCCCAAAAAGAGGCAGAGCAGAAAGAGCTCTTAAACGAGGACCTTGTGTGCAATTCTGCATCCAACTCCGAACTGGATTTTAGGCACTAAAATCAAACCTCTTAAATCTCATTATAGTAACAATGGTGATCAGGACTCTTTATCTACTTGTAGCACCCCCCCTGTGACATTTTCCGATCCAGTTGAAATTGGTGTCAAGAGCGAAGATGAAGACCTCTCAATATCCTCAACCCCACCAATGGACTTCATACCCCTTACTTCTCGGGTAAAGGCCAAAAAGGAAGACCATTCCTCTGATGTGCACTCCTTGTCCTCACCTTCCTCACCCTTTTCCTTTATGAATGCCTTTAAAAACGTGGAGGAGGTATCCTTCCAGTCCCTGACAAATGAGGGCAACGATAAACCTATCTCTTTTAAACCAGACACAAACTACAAGTTCAGCACTTTTCTCATGCTGTTGAAGGACTTGCATGACACTAGGGAACGAGACGGGACCCCCTTAGAACTGGAAATTGGGCCACCAAGTGCACATGTTAAGGAAGAACCCTTAGTGATGCCCGGGGAGACTACACCCACAGGCCAATGTCAACAAAATGAACATTTGAATAACAGTTCAAATTCAAGTCTTGACAAAATTGAAATCAAACACAATGAGGGGAGCACAAATCAGACACCCAAAAGGCCCTATAACAGAAGGAGCAGCTCCACTGAAGTGAAAAAGAAAGCCAACCGCAAAGTGCCTTGTCGTCCTGCCAGGTCTGGACCTGGTTTCCCAGGACTGGAGTCGTTGCCTGCAATGGGCTCTTCGTCAGGGGCGGATTGCTCATCGAGGGTCCGGTACCTTTTGGGCACACAGACCAGCAGCTGGGAGAGGCAGGCTGGAGGTAGTGAAGGAGCAGCTGTGGATGAGGAGGAGGCAGAGGAAAGGTGGAGCCGAGTCAGTGAGAATCTGCAGAACATGGTGCCTTTGGAGCAGAGGGGGTGCGACACTATGCTGTGTCTGGAACAGCCAAACGGCCTTGCCGAAGACTGCACTGAGACCAACGCAAGCTTGATGCACAACTCTGAAGAAGGCGACAGGGCTCCAACAGGTAAGAACAGCTAGCCCAAAGTGGTGACGCACAATCTCAAGAATTTGTGTCATAAAAAGGAGTGAAAACTCAGCAAGTCAGTTCTTTACACACAGACATGATACATAATGTTTTTAGATTCAGTGAGACTGACACTTTCTTGGATTAGAGAATGCACTTTTCTGCTTTGAATTCATAGGAAATATATACGCTCCTTATTCCTGAGAATCATTGAGTTTTGATGTATTCTTCATGGTAATTCACTAATAGTTGTCTGTACATCCATGGATCTTTGCAAAAACAAACAGCTGATGGCATTTTCAAACCCTTAAAATGGAAACATTTGAAAGCCAGTGCTGACGCCTGTTTTAGTTGGAATACTTTAGTACTATACTTTGAGTCTGGTGGGACAGAAACAGATTGGGTCTTATCAAGCCCTGATTCGCCCTGCCGAAATGCGTTTTCAGGCATGTGAGTATGGATGGAGATTGTTCCCTAATGCTTGTGTTTACAGAGATGACTTTTGTTTTTAAACGCTGTGAAGGCTGGACAGATGAAAGAGAGCAAATTGTTCTGCTGTGGTGACACATTTGAACACTTAGAATCACTGGAAGCCATTTGTGCAACCAAACACAGGGGTTTTGGCATGTTTATAGCTCCACTTGGTAATGGGTTGTGTATGTGATACACAAATGGTGAACTTCCATCTGCTAAGCTGTGTAATCAATGTTTGCACTGTAGTATTTCCTCCAATTTTTGGTGTATTCGGCACAAAGGAATTGCTACTTAGGGTTCATGAAAGTAAACCACCCCAGAACTCATAGTACTGTGGTTATATACAAATAACAGGCTGAAAAGGGTCCAACAGGACTCAAATACACATAAACAGGGTTATAAAAGGCTAGTGTCTGTTCTTATGAATCTTTTTCAGTGCATAAGCGAATAAGAAAACCAAGCAAGAGGCTAATTGAATGGACCGAAGAGTACGATCAGATTTTCTCCACCAGGAAGAAAACCAAAAAGCCTCTCCAGTCGATTGGAAAGGTAAAACTCATACAAAGTAAGATCTGTTGTAACTTTATAATTAAATGTCGTTATATATGCATCATACTCCGGCGTTGAGCTGTCCAATGCCGCTTGTTTCCAGCTAAACTGTGATGCTCGTATCGCTGATTTGACAATGAAATCGCATCGTTTGTTTTCTCAGGTCACGCAGCCCATCACGTCCACGTCCGAACCGCCAGGATCGGACAACGGCACGCACGACCACCCGTCCCTGGACTTGCTGCCTGAAATACAGACGCCACCTCCAGAGGAAGTTGCTGCACCAACGCCCTCTGAACTACAAATCCCCAGCACTGAAAACACATCCCCCCAAGATGCACCGGTGCTTTCCGTCGACACGCTGACCCCTCCTCCCGAGGCCGAGCCCTCGCTGTCAGAAGGCCTCGTCAAAGACAATGGTGAGGAAGTTTTTCTGTTTGCTACTTAATTAAACCCATTTACCCATAAGCATTCTGGGTAAAGGGCCAAAAGAATGTGGACGACCGAGTGTTGCATCCATATGTGACTGTTTAAACGTGCTATTCCAAAACCACAAACGCTAAGCTGCTGCTGTAACAGCCTGTAGCCTTCTGGAAAGGCTTTCCACAACATTTTGTAATCTGGCTCCGGGGGATGTGATTTGCTCCCATTCAGCCACAAGAGCAAGAACATGACACCTCAATTCGTGAATTGAGGTGTCATGTTCTTCCACGCCAAACTGGCAAAAGTCATGGGGGCCCTCAAACAGGTAAAAAAAAGGTATTAAGATTTCACTTTATTGGAAAAACTGCCCCAGACCAAATTTCAACAAAAAAATATCAGACACCAAATTTAAAGTGAAAGTTTGTTTAAAATCCTACAGAAACAGACTTGGAGCCCCTCCCCAGTGAAAAGCAATTTAAGTGGTGTACATTTTCGAGAGGGATTCAAATAAAATCCTCATCAGTGATTGGCCCGCTACTATGTCAACATGTGGCACTATACGGAGCTGCAGATGCCGTGGTTCCACACACACCTCCCCTTCAACAAAGCTGCAGATTGATTCATGAATGAGTGGCATGATATTATTGGTTGGAATCTTACTGGAACATATGTCATATTTTTGTTTTGCAGGAAGAAAAAAAAAAAAAAAAGCTTGTTAAATAGCTCCACAATATGGTGGGATTTGATCTAAACGGGTTAAAAATTACATTTCATCTCAACTTTAAATAAAACTACAGTATTAGTATTATCAGGATTGCATGTAAATATCTTACATTAATAATAATAATGCCAGTGTAAGCAGGTGTTTACATATAAATCTGAGGGGCCAAGATGATTAACAGGAGATTTTGAGTTCATATTTCTTGTTGTAGTAGAAGTATACCTCTAAATGTCTCAAGACTGGGAACTAATATACAACAATGGGTATTTTTACGTGGCATTTAATTTACAGGAAACGTTCCCGTACTGGAGAAGAAGCGGAAGAGGAAACCCACTCAGAAGATCCTTGAGTACTGTCTGGAGGCCGAGGCCTCAACGGGCACCAAGAAGAAGGTAAACGATTATCTGCTGTGTGTACTTGTGTTCACCTCACACTTGTATTTCAGTTTATACTTCTACTTCGCTGCATCTCAGAGACTAATATACTTACTACATGTATTTAATAACTTTAGTATATATAAGCAACAACTAAATTGTTATTCATTATCATTGGTTAAGATCACATTTTATTGATCCCCTGGGGAAAATTCACAAGTTACCCAGCAGTATTTAATAACAGATTAGCCCCAATAATATAATATACATTATTCTGCTTAATGAGTACTTTAACTTTTTTTACTTAAATACATTTTTATACATTGTTTTGTTAAAGTAACCTTGAGGAACATTTAAATTATGATATGTTATACTCTTTGACCCACGTGAACGGCCAAAACCAACAAGTTATAGTAGTTCTAAGTAAACTTGTACTTGTACTTATTGAGTATTTATACACTGTGGTATTGCTACATTTACTTAAGTACAATATATTTCTGTCTATCGGACAGGAAGAGATTTTGCTAATGTTTCTCTTGTTACAGGTCAAAACACTGAAGAACAATTCAAATACTGATCCTCAATCAGGTCAGTCAATCTGTGTTTGTTATACTTTAATGCGATTCATGATAATTATTTGGATATTTTTATTGTATACATTTGTCTTCTGTCTTTAGAAAATTAAAGAATGAGAATTATTTTCATGTTGATTTAAAATTATTTAAATTAGAATAAATAGTTTAGGATGGACATGTTTCCTGCAGTGTTGTTATTTATATAGATAAATAAAATATAAATAATTGTGACGAACCTCCTTTAAGCGGTTTATAAGATGTCCTTTCTTGTACCCAGACTCTGGACCGTCACCTTTAAAATCAAAGAGCAAGCAGCTCCCGGGCTCCGGCTCCACCCCGACACCCACAGTGGAGTCCACCAGCACCCTCACAGATCCCCCTCCGAGCTCTCCTGCACCCTCGGATCCCGATCCGGCACCGCCCGAACCCACCCGGGTGGAGGCGCTGTCAGCAGATGACGATGCTTCTCAGGTGGAGGACAAAAAGGATGCAACAGAATCAGAGGTTCTTCTTCTCCTTCTTCTTCTGTTTCTTCTTCTTTTTCTTGTACTTCTTCTTCTGCAACGTCTTCCAAGAGTTTGGACTCGGATTGGATATGAGGAGGAACTAACTTCTACTACGTATGAATGTGTGTGTGTGTGTTCAGGGTGAGCCGTCCAGCCTGGAGCACAGCTTCTCCTCCGTGAAGGACTACCTGTCGCTGTGTGACGATCCACTCTCACCCTCCAGGAAGATCATCGGAGACCGAGGAGGTCCCGCCTCCATGAAGGAGAACATTTGTCAGGTGAGCTTCTTGCATCTTCTTGCCCTGTTCTCCAGAGTAGGGGTGGGTAAAAATATCGATACGGCAATATATCGTGATACTTTGCCGCCCAATAAAATATCGTGATATCGTGATACGTATCGTATCGTGAGGTTCATGCCAATACTTACCCCTACTCCAGAGCCTTAAGTTTCCTGGACATCTATCTTGGTGGTTGAACGGCCGATGTGAGACTGTGGGTTTGTATGAGGTCGTTATCCAAAGTCAGCTTATTTCCTACAGCAGATGGCGGTTGGCAGACAGTAATGTGCTGCTGTCAACACGGGCCAGAAGAAAGGCTGCCTTTAACCGCCATTAACTGCAGTTTAAGTGGACACTATATTTAGAAGATGTTCTGCTTGATGCTTGCCGTCGCAAAGCCTTTCCTTCCTTTCCAGCCGTTCTCTTTGCTCTCTTCAAAGCCACCCTGATTAAAAGCATAATTTTTTTTTGTAATTCTTTTTGTATTACAGAACTTGACATTGTGGAAGAAAACTCTTCAGGTCCAATTCTGTAGCTGGTTCAAATGAGGTTTAATCACTGACAGTGGAGAAAAGAAATTCACAGTGTCGCGGTTGCCACACAGCCCAATCTGCCCTGATGTGAGGCAAGAGACAACTTATACAGAACCAAAGGGGCAGGTCTAAACAGTGGATTTACATAGATTCAATACGCGTTTCACCCTGGGGAAGAGACGTCCTGAGACAACATAAAGGTGTGACTTCCTCGGAACAGCTGGGTTCTTGCTAGATAGTGTCACAACAGGGGCCATTCATGAAGGCCTTGATCAAGTATGTGGGATGAAGGTGTTTCGGAGACGGTCCAGGAAGGGGGACAGATCAGAGGGTCTCATCATTAACATGACAAGGCTTACATACAACGAATGCAGCTCAGCAAGACATTTGAGGTTCCCGAGAGGAAGTAATATTTAAACAAAACAAATTGGAAGGTAACACATTTTCTTCTACACATTATTACACAAACATCAACCATCTGGTTTCTTGCATAACATGATGTCATGAAACGGAAAAAGATTCAGTTCGTGGCTAAAGAGAGATTTAAGATCATGTGATCGAGAGGTTTGTTTCCAGGGTAATTGTGGGTTATTGTGTGTGAATTTGATGTCTGATTTCAATCAGCGATCTGCCAACATCCAGCAGGGCTATGATTCAATACAGTGCAGGCTTCTTCTATCTGATCTGTTTTGGTTGTCTGGTAAAGACACCATAAAAAAATCCAGTCATTGACATTTTTTTTTCTCCAATTCTATTTATTCCAATGTCGGATGTGTTCTTTAAAGGTGCTATTGACAACATTGATAACATCCAGCCACTAGATGTCGCACTCCCCCCTTCCATTGCATTCACATGACAACACAGCAGTTGCTCAAAGCGCATGCGCCCTCAATGGGTTGCCAGTACTTACTAACTGGCAACCCCAAAGACACTTGACCCCTGACTATGCAGAGATACCACTTGATACCAACGTCATTATTCTATTGGCTCACAAGCCTTGCTAGAAGCCACAACCATACGTCACACATCTACACAGAGGTAAACAAAACATTCATTACATCATCAATTTTTAAAAATGATTAATTCACAAACCAAATCAAAAATTTCACGAGAAGTAATACTTTTAATTTTGCACCTTTCTAAAACCTCTGTGGATGTATTACTTTTTTAAAATTATTATTATTCGTAAAAAAAAGGTTATCGATATGATCTTTTAAAGCCGAGGTATTCATTTTAGTTTTAGCATCACTGACTTCTTGGCAAATTGTGATTTGAGTGCTCTGATTTCAGCCTTTAGAAAATCTAGACCAGGACAGAGTTCCTAATGCAGATGTGCCTTATTCAACAGCGGAGCCTAAAAAAGTATATATTCTAAAGCAGGTTGTATGTTTCTTGTCTCAGGTGTGTGAGAAGTCAGGGGAGCTGCTGCTCTGCGAGGGCCAGTGCTGCGGAGCCTTCCACCTGGCCTGCATCTCTCTGGCCGAGGCACCGAAGGGGAAGTTCGTCTGTCCGGAGTGCAAATCAGGTGCGAGCGTGCTCACAGGGATTGCTGGAACACGTTCCTCGGTTGTGTTGAAAATAACACAACTGGGTTAGATAAAGAAAGAAATACCAGGTGTCAAATGGGGTCAAATGTCTGGGGTCCAAAATCACTTTCACACACTGAAAATATGATTTTGGTCTTTTGAAGACCTATTCTTGAAAACTTGGATTTATCATTTATTATATATATTGTATTTCTATCATGCTCAACGTGTAGTTTTGTGTTGCATTAGTTACTTTTCTTGATATAGATATACATTTAAATATCTGATAGAAGCTGACACCATTTTAAGGGACAAAAATGTGATTATTAATTTATTTTTTTTCCCAGGCGTCCACACCTGCTTCGTGTGCAAAAAGCGCAGCGAGGACGTGCGGCGCTGTATGATCCCCGTGTGTGGGAAGTTTTACCACGGCGAGTGCATCACCAACTTCGCCCCGACGGCGCCGGTGAACCGCGGCTTCCGCTGCTCCATCCACGTCTGCCTCACCTGCTTCATCACCAACCCCAACAGCTCGGCCGTCTCCAAAGGTGATAACTTATTGTGATTACCTGCTTTGTGTGGCCCCCCTCCTTCAGCGCACTGACTGCTCGCTTGTCCGCCTGCAGGTCGTCTGGTGCGGTGCGTGCGCTGCCCGGTGGCCTACCACGCCACGGACCTCTGCATGGCGGCCGGCTGCGTCGTCCTCTCCAACAACAGCATCATCTGTCCCAACCACTTCAGCGCCCGCCGCGGCGTCAAGAACCACGAACACGTCAACGTCAGCTGGTGCTTCGTCTGCACCGAAGGTACGGATCGGTGGGACGCGGTGGTCGGACCAGGAGCCGTTAATGCGGTTTATGAAATATGCTTATTCATTGTCAGCTGACTAACTTCACTTAGCAGCATCAGCAGCAGGAACACCTCTAAGGAATTTACTGGTGCCGGCCAAGAAATTACTTGGCACATCACCCCACTGTAAAACAGTGATTTGGTAGTTTTTACACTTCATTTATAAAAATAAAAAAACAAGAAACCAAACAATCCTGCAGCCTGTCCATAAGACACTTACCCCGATGAGGGTTTCAGGATCAATAATTAAATAAAGTGACTGCACATGATTAACATGCAGCATATTTTTGTTGTATTGTAGACTATAAACTGGGACCAGCATCAGTTGGCTGTGGATGTTTTTTACTATTAATTTAGTCCTTAAAGCTACAGTAAGTGATTTTCTCTCCACTAGGGGCGACAGAAACAGTGATATTATCTTCTTATTCACCTTATATTGCCTTGCTAATCCCAATATTCTCTCTCTTCTTGCTCTGTTTTTGGTCTCCACCATCTCCTGATAGAACTATTAGTCTCTTTAGCTACTAAATGTTTCTCCTCCTTGACCAGCTAGTTGCTAACGTTCTCTATCGTGTCGTGGTCTGGACAATGAGCTGAAAGAGACTAATATGCTCCACACAGCTTCAGTTTCAGAAATCAGCGCTAACCTTAACGTAGTTTTAGCTAACCTTAAAAACGATCAACAGTTGATGCGGTTCCTCCCCTGGTCCTGCAGGGGGCAGTCTTCTGTGCTGCGAGTCTTGTCCGGCTGCGTTCCACCGGGAGTGTCTGAACATGGAGATGCCTAAAGGCAGCTGGTTCTGCAACGACTGCAAGGCCGGGAAGAAGCCTCGCTTCAAGGACATCCTCTGGGTGAAGGTCGGCCGGTACAGGTCCGTTTCCCTCTTTGTAACTAAACATTCTTTAGAAGTTAGCTATCTCAAAGACTGTTGAATAGATTTGGTGAAATGTGGTGCAGACATTAATGATGCCTTCAGGATGGACCTGCGTTAACTTTGATGGCCCTTTGACTGACCATTCAGCTCCATCATCAGGGTCGTCATTTTAATATGGCCTCTACTTTGGTTTATGATCAAATACCTGCAGAACCAATGACATTCCCATCAGCTTCAGCCTGACTGTGAAATGAATGCTTCATATTTCCACCGTACCATTGTTTCCTCTCCTGCTCCGTTATAAAGGTGGTGGCCGGCGGAGGTCAGTCATCCCAAAACCATCCCGGAGAACATCCAGCGGATGAGGCACGACATCGGGGAGTTCCCGGTCCACTTCTTCGGCTCCAACGACTACCTGTGGACGTACCAGGCCCGCGTCTTCCCCTACATGGACGTGGACGCCAACAGCAAGGAGAAGATGGGGAAAGGTGTCGACGCCACGTACAAGAAAGGTATCCCGCCGTGCGTTCGGCAGAGTTTAGACTGTCTGTCTGTCTGACTGTCAGTCTGTCTGACCGTCGATCTCCCTCCTCAGCTTTAGAGGAGGCGGCCGCTCGGTTTCGTGAGCTGCAGGCGGAGAAAGAGCTTCGGCAGCTTCAGGAGGACAGGAAGAACGACAGGAAGCCTCCTCCGTACAAACACATTAAGGTCAGCGATGAAGGCTTGGTGGTCTGACGTCTCTGTTTAGTCCGAAAACACTTTTAGTTTCTAAATTTGATCTTTAATCGTAGTGTCGTATTTAGATTTAAGGCTGTATAGCTGGGTTTTACCCAGGAACCTAATTTCCAATAATAAATCATTGGAATTACTTAACATAACTCCTATGAAGTCTCATATAACAGCTGGTATTTAAATAAAAGCTGGTATTTAAATAATGACTTGTCTGAAAACATTGAGGGGGTGGAATTTTAGGGTTATTATAAACTTGGTTTAATGTAGATTTCTGCACTTTTTTCCTTATTTCGACACTTAACTCAAAATATATTATAAACCTCTTAGGATTAATGTTAACATGAATTTTGAACAGAATTAGTCATGTTACCAAACAGCTTTTTCCTTTCTTTCAGAAATGCTCTTTTCACACACTAATGAATCCCATTAACAAAACGCAAAACTTCCTCCAGATTTTTCACGTTTACATAAATCCTAAGAGGTATATAATATATTTTGAGTTAAGTGTGGAAATAAGGAATAAAGTGTTGTCTCTAATATCAGCTGCAATTTCCTCTTGGGGATGAATAAAGCTAGCTAGCTAGCTAGCTTTGTGTTCTTTGTAGGTGAATATGTTCGCGTTTATTTCTTAATTCAGATTTCTGGTGGTGAGCTTTAGTCCAGGTCGTGCGCTGACAGAAATGACCAGGTTTAAAGATGATCGGTACGAGAGAGTTCATGTCTCCTTTCCGCCTCTTTTTCCGACGCGTTCAGGTGAACCGGCCAATAGGAAAGGTTCAGATCTTCACGGCCGACCTATCGGAGATCCGCGCTGCAACTGCAAGGCGGCGGACGAGAGCCCGTGTGGGATGGACTCGGAGTGCATCAACCGCATGCTGCTGTACGAGTGTCACCCGCAGGTACGGGAACGCCTCCGAACACTGTGCTACACTGCTGTTGTGGACCGGACAGATGGAGAATGAACTCACTATGAAGCTCTATAAAAAGAGGCCGATGTGTTTTCCAGGTTTGCCCGGCAGGCGAGCGCTGCCTCAACCAGGCGTTCAGCAAGCGTCAGTACAGCCAGGTGGAGATCTTCAGGACGCTGTCTCGGGGCTGGGGGCTCCGCTGCGTCCACGACATCAAGAAGGTAACAGCTCCCGTCGCCGCTGGTCCACTGCTGCACCGCTGTGGAGGCACCATCAGCAGGCGTGGTTTACTGGAGGGATCAGAGTGTTTTCTGTCCTCCTCCAGGGTCAGTTTGTGAGCGAGTACGTCGGGGAGGTGATCGACGAGGAGGAGTGCAGGTCCAGGATCAGACACGCCCAGGAGAACGACATCTGTAACTTCTACATGCTGACTCTGGACAAGGTACAGCTCCACAGCCAGAGAGAGAGTGTTTAAGTGTGTACTAATGCAAAAAAAACTTTATGTTGACATTATGAACTCTGTACGGGGGGAAAAAACAGAGCCGAGAGAGGTCCTTAGGGTGATGATGATGGTTGGTTTTATTCATATGAGGCCACATTTTCATCTTATGTGTGTTTTTTCGGATGGTTGGGCTACGATGCTAGCGGTAGCTTTCACTTGTTGTCATAGCAACAGCAAACATCCCGTGTTAGCGGAAGGAAGAAACTTGTTTACTTCCTCTATGAGATGTGAACAACTTTTTTTCTCAGAGTTTTTCTACTAGTTTTTCACTTTCCAAGTGTAACTGACGTCTTTCAGACCTGATCAGGGAGATCCCACCTGATCCCGACGTGCTTCAGTACATTTCTCAAAAAAGCTGAGGATGATTAAAATGTAACGTCAACAAGTTGTGGAAAAATCCCAAAGTCTCTGGAGTTTACTTTGCCGTTGAAATAGAGCATTCAAAATGCGACACACACGCAGCGCTTCAGTGTGTTTCTCGTCTTCAGGATCGGATCATCGACGCCGGGCCGAAGGGCAACGAGGCGCGCTTCATGAACCACTGCTGCCAGCCCAACTGTGAGACGCAGAAGTGGACGGTGAGCGGAGACACCCGGGTGGGACTGTTCGCCCTCGTCGACGTCGCCGCAGGTAGATTATAATAATATAACCGCTGTAATCACACACACACATGATCTCTCCATGACGTCAGCCATTAAAATCCCACATTACTGTGTTTCTATTCAGGCACAGAGCTCACCTTCAACTACAACCTGGAGTGTTTGGGGAACGGGAAGACGGTCTGTAAATGTGGAGCACCGAACTGCAGCGGCTTCCTGGGTGTCAGGCCGAAGGTGATTTAAATACTTCTGGTATATTTTTATGTAAACACTTCAGCGTTGGACGACATCCTGCTGTAAAAGTATTAAAACCACACTGTCAAAACATGCTATTATTATTATATTAGGGTTTTAATCATATTCTATAAACTCAAATGTGGTGGAGTCAAAACTACAATATTTACCTCTCAGATATAGTCGAGTATAAATCAGTATAAATCAATCAAAGTACTCAAGTAAAGTGCGAGTACCTTGAAAGTATGCATAATCACTGTGTATGTTGCATTTCAATGCTGGAGGTGTGACGGCTGTTTAATCATATTCTTTAAGATATGTTTGTGCCTGTAATCTGTAAAAAAAACTACAATATTTACCTCTCGGATGTAGTTGAGTATACATCAAAGTACTCAAAGTGTGTATTAGTACACTACGTGGGAAACGTTGGCTCAATGAACGCGGTGTTAAACCCCCTCTCCTCTCCGAACCAGAACAACCCTCCGTCAGACGACAAAGGGCGTAAGCTGAAGAGGAGGGGCCACGGCCGGAGGAAGAAGAAGGTGGTGGTGGCAAAGGAGCGCGAGGACGAGTGTTTCAGCTGCGGAGACGGAGGACAGATGGTGTCCTGCAAGAGACCCGGCTGTCCCAAAGTCTACCACGCCGACTGCCTCAACCTCACCAAGAGGCCCGCAGGTCGGTTGTCATGGTTGCACCTGGTTTTTTAACATGCGTGGGTTTCAGAAACTCAAATCTCATCCGTGTGCTCGTTGCAGGTCGTTGGGAATGTCCGTGGCACCAGTGCGACATATGCAACAAGGAGGCAGCGTCCTTCTGCGAGATGTGCCCGAGCTCCTACTGCAACCAGCACCGCGAGGGCCTGCTCTTCATCTCCAAGCTGGACGGCAAGCTGTGCTGCAGCGAGCACGACCCGTGTGGGCCCGACCCCCTGGAGCCGGGGGAGATCCGGGAGTACGTGCCCGAGCCCAGGGCCCTGACCTCGGGGCTGGGCATGGCCGTCATCCCCTCCTCCGCCGCTGTCGCTGCTGCTGCTGCTTCCAACGCCGTCGTTAGTCAGAAGCCGACAGCCAGGAAGGTCCAGGATGTCGACGGCGGCGCCTCCTCCCAGTCGCCTCCTGCGTTCTCCATCCCGGTACCCATCACGATTCCCGTGGCGGCGCCCGCCTCCTCGCCTCCCCTCTGCAGCTCGGACGCTCCCAGCAGCCCGCCGGTGTACGACCTCCCGCACTACTCGCCCATCTCCTCGTATGAGGAGGAGAGGGACGTCGAGGAGGAGGAAGACGAGGAGGAAGAAGTGGAGGAGGAGGAGGAGGAGTCGGGGGAAGAAGGGGAGCTGGAGAGTCAGAAATCAGATCCTCAAGACGAGGATGGAGAGGCGGTGATGGAGTACCTGGAGCTCAAAGAAGACGAGGAGGAGGATGAGGACGAAGAGGAGGAGGAGAGACGAGGAGGAAGAGGAGGAGGAGGAGTGACGCACAGTGGAATATTATTACAACTGCAGGCAGTGAGCCCTCAGTGAATATTAACCAATCACAACTCAGCCCAGTCTGTCACTGTATCCAAGGAGCAGCAGGGCGTACGGAGGACTCAACACATCAATAGATCGTTCCTAAAAAGAAATCAATAAACAAAACGGCATAAAAATACTGTATAGAACCATATTTATACACAGACTTTTTCTTTTCTTATTTATTTGTTTTGTCCTAATAATCGGTCACACACTCGGTTCATGACACAGTGACTTTGCACACACTGGCGTTGACTGCACCTTCGTATGGGAGATCTGACAAGGACAATTATCTGGAACGTCTACGGAAAGTAGAACATATTTCACTCCGATTGTACCTTTTTTTTTTTTTTTTTTTTCTCACCAATTTCATCTGCTGTTTTTTTTTTTATTTGTTGTTGTGTTTTTTTGGGGTGGGGTGTATTTGTTCTCAGTAGTATTTCAGCAAGTTGACCTGCAGAAAGTATGTGGTCGGTGATTGTGATCTGCAGAGCCGGTGCTTATACTGTAGGTGTTTTGTGGTAGGATAAAAAACAAACAAACAAAAAAACTGCACTGTACTGTAGCTTCCTGTCCAGATGGGGTGAGCCCACGGCCAACACCTCGACTTGGTTCCATTTGAATCAAATGGTAGCCACGGGGGGAAAAAATGGCAATTAATTTATCCATAAATCACAGAGGAATCATACCCCCCCACCCTCCCCCTCCTCTCTCTCTCTGTCTGTCTTCTTATAATGACTCAGATCATTTTTGACGGTGCTTTTAACATCAGACTATCGACGATAACAAAAAAAAAAAAAAAAAAAATGTGAAAGTGCCACATTAAGAATCGGCTGCCTGGTGTAGCCTCGACACCAAATTCACAAGTTTTGGACCGAAGCTATTTGACCATTTCATGCCAAAAAAATAAAAAAATAATATCGATGTCTGAGAATAGTCTCCATCCCTCAGAGGAAAAAAAGGGTTTTTAACCGTTTATACTGCTAAACGCTGTCTCCTAGGTTACTTATCCGCATCACTAAAGTGCGCCCCCTGGTGGTCTAACGCAGAGATGAGGGCACCACGTTTGCTCCAGTGTGTACGCTGTGCTCCGTAGTCATTATTTATAAAACGGTTAGGATTTCTAAAAGGTGTCTAAAAGACCACGGGACTCCTGCCTGCCATGACGCTTACTCCCTTCACTATGTTGTTGTTCTTCTCGCCCGCTCCGTCTTCTAAGCTGAATATTGTCTACGTGTTTATCTGCCAATGCCTTAGAGTGTATTTCTTTTGGAACCAATCTTTTTAAGGAGTGGTTTGGCGCCCGTGAGAGCCAAGTGTCCCTACTAATGCCTTTTTACAGTTGCCCAACAAGCAATGTTTCATTCCAGTGTAATTATGACCTGTTAGATCTCAACCATTGACCTGTTCAAAACAACTGCTATATAAATATATAAGAAAAAGACGTTATGAAATACTATTTGTTCTGGCCTCTTTCTTTTCATTTATCGATTCAACGTGAATTTGTGACCGGCAGCATCTTTTTAGATTATTTCTGATGACATGTCAGACTGTATTTCTTCTCTTCGGTGGCTTTAAATGAATTTAAAGTCAATTAAATCAAAAGTTGGCTATCCATCAAAAGATTTCACCAACCAAGTGCTTTAAAACGTAACAATATTGGTATGAAAATGTTTTTTTAATGACAGTAGCTGAGCATATAACGTAACGGCCATTATTCTTTCTTACAAAAGAAAAGAAAGGGGGGGGGGGGGAAATGCCTTTAAACCCTCCTAGATAACATCCCCCATCATTTTGTCCTCCTAATAAACATTACATGGGCCTGACTTAAAAAAATTCTGTTTCACTCAAATCTCTCGATTTTAAAAACGGACAGAAAACCCCAGAAATATATTGCAGAAGTTTCTAATCGACTGAATTAAATAAACATTAAACGTTTTTTTTAAGACTCTGGGAAGCTTTTACACATATAAACCCCCCGTTGCAATACCGTTAGTGGCCACTGGGGAAGATTAGCAGATTATATCAGATTATATATTCTTGCAAATGTAGAAAAATAAAGGCATTTTGACTTTTTCACATTAGAAAAAAAAAGCATTAAGGTAAATAATGAAATAATTGTGAATTACCTGCACTCCAATTTGATTGAGCCGTGAGAAGATGTCCAATCAGACGAAATGATTTGAACCACCTGTGTGGGTCAGCAGCAGGTGAGCAAAAAAAGAACATAGTTACATCAGTCAGTTTGTGAAGCAACAGACTCAGAAACTCTGTTGTCAATGCCATTTAAGAAGAAAACTAATGAAAAGGAGTGTAAAGGAATACATCAACATTAGAGCGGGGACGTTGGGAATGAAGTGTGAATCAACTTGTGCAGCGATTCTGTTTCCAGTCAAGAAAAGTCAGAACCAAGTAAGTTGTGTCTTTTCTTACCTTTTTTCCCCAACTTGTTTTAAAATCATTGACCTGATGGATTCTGTTTTTGCAGCACCATGAAGGTGGAGCTGGTGAGCATGAAGCTGCTGGAAGTCAAACAAATGGGTGAGTCGTCAAAAAGCTTTCTGTACGCCGCAGATTCAGTTCTGTAGGCCAGGACCCATTAATGTTGAGGATTGTGATGACTTACAATATATTTTATAGTCTCACAACATTAATTTCCCATCAAATGCTTAAAAGGCTCAGATATTTTATACGAAAGCAAAAAGAAAAAGTGGATCAATCACTAAAAATTCTTTTAACAAGCTTTTAATTTTACAGAACATATTTGTACTTTTACACCAGAATGTCTTAAATATAAAACATTGTGCATCAAATGCATGAAACAAAACAAAAAGCGGCAACGTGGAGTAAACGGATATCGTCTTTGCCCTTTTCCCAGGGCAGCAGAAACTTAAAAAAGGCAATAAATTAAGAGTCTTGATCCAGTAGTGAGTCTTGTTCCGAGGACATTGAGGTGACGGTTTGAACCGAGTTACAACATTGGTGTTGGTGAAATCTGTCGTTTCGAGAGGGGAACCTTTCCGTCAGTGTTTTCAGGAACCTTTCACTTTCACAAGAGACCGACAGAAACATTTCCATGTGTGTTCATTCCTAGTTACAGAAAAAGGAACATTTAGAGTCCTGTTAAAACTTTATTGCAGCGAACTCAGGCCATTTTGGCCTGCAATTTTAATTCTAGAGATGTTGGCATTTTATTCTCCTTGAAATCAGGTATGCATCGACATACGTGTGGATTTATTACAAGGACTGGATTTGAAAGTTGCTCATTGACGTGTTGGAATTTACACTGGAATGACTGGGAATGTTTTCCCAAATATGAAACCACCATGGAACCCTTTCTATGACACAGAGTTTATAATGCATTAAAAAAAAACATTGCGTTATCTGTTTATAGCACTGTATAATTAGTTATAAGTAATAATTTATGTACAAAACGCATTATAAAGCATTTTACAATTGCATAAAAGATCAAGTGTCATATTTCATAATTGCTGGTCATTCACAGACATTTATTACAACTTTTGGTTTTGATATTCTTTCACTTCAAGCAAATAAAGACGACTAATTGTGACTTATAATAAGCTAAATAATATCTGAGTGACCAGCCGTTATTTTGATCCTTGACTTCATAAGTAATTATAAAATGCATTGTATTATGCTCATGCATATTAATGATTATAACTATAGTCTATAATGATAGTGTGACAAGCAGATCATACACATGTTTTATAATGCATTATACACGTGGGTGCCATAGAAAGTGGTTCTAAAACTAGTCAATTCTAGTTGATATTTTTATAGAAATCTGTTTAGGGTGGCACGGAATAGTTTTTTAATTTGTGCAGTACCACGAGAGACCACTCACTGCAAGGTAGCGCTGTATCCAGCTCTTTGAATACGTCCATAATCTCGTAGATTTGGACACAACTTTCTCCTTCAGGTATTAAGGCCTTTTTTATATAAAGATCATTGGTATGACTTGCAACGTAGCGTATTTTATATATCCGTCTCTCTGTTGGCCTCGTTCCGGACCAGTAAGCTTCATCAAAGATGTGCAGGGTAAACAAAAATGGACTGCTGTAAACAAACCATTCACCCTCCTGAAGATCTAACAATCAAGTTTTTTTTTTTTTTTTTAAGAGATGCGTTTACTTCCATGATCCAGATCCAAAGAACCTCCGGAAGAAAAAAAGGAACATGGGTGAAAAGTGGTAGTGTTGAGTTCTTTTCTTCTTTTTTTTTTTTTTTTTAGATCCCTCTCCCACCCAGTAACAGTCGCAGCAGCGGTAGATCTTCCTCAATAAAATCTTGCAGCCATCAGTTCATTATGGCACAAAAGAAATAAACTAACAAACGGTACTGCTTGATTTCTTCTTCTTCTGTGATACGGATCCAGAGCCCAGTTCATCCGTCCAGTCAGCATTCAGGTTTGTTTTGTTTTTTTTTACTCCAGCCGAGGGGAAGGTGACCTCTTGGATTTCCCTTCCTGTTGCTCAGCATCAGTTGTTATGGCAACAGGAGTAGAAATACGAGTCTTTCTTCTGGCCCAAATCAACTCCTGTTTCCTCGGCTGAAACACAGCAAAGAGACAGTTTAAATGCAATTTTTCACATTACTTATTACTTAAATTATTTTGACCCTTGGTTTGAATTGAACGAGCATTTCCAGTATTTATCCTACACCAACCACCTTTTAAAGTTATGTAGTGATAAAGCATATTTCCTCATCATGCAAAGATTCAAAAGGGTCTGGACCAGGTGATATGGATTCTGCACTCGTATGTAGAGATATTTTAGAGAGATAAGTTAAGATTACGAAGCAGACTGAGATTACAGTAGAAATGAGTATGGGAATAAAACACTCACGTGTCATATACTGGAAGGCCGTGTTGTTGTAATCCTCAGCAACCTTCTGGAACAACTCATCTGTCAAGCAGAGGAAGAATCATTAATCATTACTTGTTTAAAAACGGGCTCCAAAAACTCTTCCTCCATTAAGCCTCTTCAATGTGCAGCAACGAAGAAGCCATTACTCTTGTTCTCAAGTAGAAGTAGTGTCTCACTGTAATTCTGTATTACGGTAAAATACATATTTATATACACACATTTTCTCTTTGAAATGTTAAATTGTCCATCTAATGAGAAAACATCTGTGGCTTCCAGTTTCTTCCTTTTGAGAGGCCGACGTCTTCTGCGTCTCAACTTTGACTCACGTCTTCCATATTTCTGCACTTCTGCTTTTCCCAGTCATTCAAGAGTCAGGAGTATTTCCACAGAGCAACCACTTCAATATTACCCTCCTTGATAATATTTGCAATCGAATAATTTCTGCTTTTTAGTTCTCTAGAAACCAAATGTGGCTCTTGCGTGATTAAAACCTTCCCCTTTTTGAAATGCAAAATATGGAATACGTTGGAGCTTTTCTCACTTTATATTTCACCTCGTGGCCAAATCATACGCAGTTATTGAAGTAATTTGACTATGCTCATCTGTACGAGCCTAAAAATGCAGATTATTCCCAAAGTATTAAATTAGAAGCCCACTTGTCTTTTTGAGAGATTGGATGTCAGTTGCTCTTTCGGAGGATTCTTCTAGTTTTCCTTGATCTGGATCGAGGGTCTAAGGTCAGACGGTGTTTTATGCTGTACTGATTGTAATTTGTGATACTGGCCAATAAAAAAAAAATCTCACTTCCACAGTCGGCGACCTTGAAAGACACGGCTGCCCGTGTTAAATGTGTTCTTAATGACGACTGAAGGTGTGACTCACCCACGTTGTTTCCCGTTTTACTGGAGGTCTCGAAATGCAGCGCACCGATCTCTGTGACAGCAGACAGACAGAAACCAACGGCGAGGTTAACTGGCTTAAGAGCACTTCAGCAATCTAATTATTCCCCCGGTTTGGGCAGTAAACTAATCTCAGAAATGTCCATGTAAATAGAAGACCTGGTTCCCTTTTTTCCCCCAAGGTTAAAAGATTAACTGAGCTAGAATGTAAAGCCTTAAACGGGTTCACCAAGTTCAGTGTGAGATGTTTTCAATAGCAGACAGACTGAATCCTATACCTGTATACCCGGATTCAAAACTTTCTAAAAATGTTATTCACAAACGTTATAAAGCCCCTTTTTTTTTTTTAAAGGATTTAAAATCCAATGCTTAGGATGTTTCCTGTTGAGGATGTTTCACATGTGAATTTAAGAGACAAAAGCATGTAGTCTATAACGCTAAATCGATTGACGGTAAGAGAGACAGGTTTTTAACAGGGAGACTGTAATTACCATCAGCAAAGTCCTGAGCGTCGTGGTAGTCGATTTGGCGCAGGCTCCGATCTCCTTCAATCAAGTCGCTTTTAGTGCCACATAGATAAATCTTACAGTGCTGGAGGACAAACATCAGACAAAATAACAATACATAAAGTTACTGACGCAGAAGTCCAACGTTTTCAAAATAAAACGAGCCGACACGTATCATCACAATCTCAAACACATATAAATGTATCCGCTGGCATCAAATGTCTGATCTTAATCATGTTTTTATTTGTTCTTTCAGGTATTTCCTGTTTTAAAACTTATCAACTGCCAATGTTCTCGTGAAGCAGCTTGTTTTTAAATTGCCTTAACGTTTGAGAAGTTTCTTTTCTTAAATTCATTCATATTGGAAAAAGTAAAATTGGAAAAGCTCTTACTTCCTCGCAGTTTTGTAGCTCCTTCACCCAGAACCGAGCTCGCTGGAAGCTGCTGCTGTCGGTCAGATCTGAAAGTAAAAAAAAAAGTGTGTACAAAAACACACGCCTGCAGAAAGTCCACAAGGAGAGCGATACCAAATCTAGAATCCACAACTAATCTACCTGCTATTACTTATTACTTTCTCTCAGTAAGTCACGTGAAAAGCAAGTTAATGTCAACTCTGTAGTTTAAAAGAAAAACTGTAAATGTGGATAAAACATAGCAGCAGTGCGATTCCCCCACTGTTGAAACGGAGATGGAAAAAGTTAGGTGTCAGTCTAACCAGACAGTCATCCTCTGTGAATGTCTGTTTATATACAAGCCCTTGCCAAACCAGTTCCCCTAATGTTGATTTATCATATTGTGGCAAGAGACCGAGTCCTTAAACACTTCCCGGTTCCTTCTTTTTTTTTTTTTTTTTATTGTTTTTTGGTTGGATACTAGCGGAGTTAATTTAGTAATCCAATGTTTTTTCCCAAATACTAAAATACCTCCATTACAGTCGCTGCCCTGAGATGTGTAGGAACCGTGTGGGTTTACCGTAGCAAACCAGAGCGGCCCGGGCTCCTCGGTAGTAGATTCTGCTCATGGCTTCATAGCGCTCGGATCCAGCTGTGTCCTGAGTGAGACAGACGGGAAAGAAGAAATCCAGCTTCCTGTTCAACTCACGTACTGTCTCTGCCCTTGTTTATCTTAGATAGTCTACATTCCTACAACCCTCATACATGCTTTAAATCATTTCTCCCAACTGCTATAAAAGTTGTGGAATCACCTTAAAGTAGCAGTCATTATTAACCATTTATTTTGGCTATGCTTTACTAAAGTTGACACTAACTGCAATCTTTATTTTCTCACAAGCTTCTAATTTCCAAGTCGAATCAATCTACAGTAATACACAAGTCACACTTAAATAGATGATGATGTAAGTGCTTTTCAACACATTTTATAAGATAAAAGGAGCCTTTGTTTGTTATTTAAATGATATAATAAGTTTATACAATAAGATCATAGCCTCTTACTCACCCATATTCCCAGTGTGATCACTTTCTCGCCCACCTGGATTGGTTTGGCAACAAAAGCAGCACCGATAGTCTGTCAGGAAAAGTAAAATAAGCATCAAGACACTGATGGATGGAAATGTTGAGTCTCTGTAGACTGCGGGAACTCTCCGTCTTAACTTGGAGTCTGAATATTATATATATTTATGTGTGTGTTTGAAGTGTTCCTTATTTTTTATAATGCAAACAATGGGATAGTGTCTGTCTTTGACATTTGCATTACTGTCTATTCAAAACAAATGAATACCTATGCATTTTTTTCTACACTACCAAACTCACACCGAACTGTGACTTTTATGTTACACCTCTAGTTTGAACGACTAATACTTTCCACTGTATCGCTTTACACAACTGTCAAGTTATAAAAACATTACCGTGCATTCCTAATCGGGAGCAAAGAGAGGGATGCCTGATTAGCTCCAGCATTTAATATGTAAGATGAAGATGGAAAATGCTTGTCTAATCTAATCCCACAGCTCCTAAAGGGAATCTTTTAAGATGATCACAGACTTGAGCCTGATTACCACGACCTCCCCCCGGAGCCAAACATTAAAAATAATGCCTTTCATCATCACCATGAAATTTAAGCAAAGCAGCTGACACTCACGTTCTGGTACGGGCCGACCAAGAAGCGATGATGAACGTATCTCTCCACCAGGCTGGTCTTCCCCACGCTCTCCTTTCCCAGCATCACCACTTTGGCGTCCACACGCATTGCACTCATGGTCGCCGGGGCGTGGAGGGAAAAGGACGGGACGGCAGCGGTGCAAACAGGAGGGGAGGGGTGGGGGGGTGTTTAGTGAACAAGGCTGCTCAGTGTGCTGCGTGATGGGGGGGGAAACATCACAAATTAATAGAAATATTAAGTCATAAATACAACTTGCATGCATAACAGGAAATGTGTGGTTTTTTTTTTAGAATATTAATAAAACTCCATAATGATCCAATTCTCAACTTGTCTGGGATTTCTTACAAATATTTGTACTTCCTCTTATTATCGGTATCATCTGTTGTGTCAGCAGATAATATATATATATATATATATATATATATTTTCTTCTAACTTCTCATGTTATGTTAACTTCCTCACACACTGTAAATAAAGACTGCCACTAAAGAATATGTCAAATGTGCCTGGATTCCAAAATCAAGTTTCATCTGACCAACAGTCCAAAATATTAACTTTATAAAGATACGACCAGTGAGTGAAAGAAGTACTTGTACAAAAAGTATTACCAGCAAAATGTACCAGAAGTAAAATTACTTGTTATGAGAGTGGTAGTTGTATACTGTACAGTAATTCTATCTATCTATCTATCTATCTATCTATCTATCTATCTATCTATCTATCTATCTATCTATCTATCTATAGTATTTTGGTTGTAAGAACTCTATCCGTAGAGTAAAATGTACAGTATGTGCCTCTTACATGTAGCAAAGTTGAATTAAATACCTCAATATTGGACAAAAGTACTCAAAAGTACTCAATGTACTTACTTTCCACAACTGGACATGATTAGATTCTATGAACTGTATTTCTACTGTGTATATTACTAAATAATATTGAATTCACCTTGATAATTACGAGTAAAATATCGTATTAAAAATTAGAGGTTTCACCTCTACTGTAACGATGAATTAAATAAAAAACAACAAAGTAATAGTTTTCTCATGTGACAGATTTTAATTAAAAAATAAAAATGTAAAATATCATTTTAACTCCTCTTTGACTTGCAAATCTTGTACTTTTAATGTAAAGTTTTCACAATATGTGATATCTTCCATACATTATTATATTACACAGCCATCCTTGAGTACTTTATGTATATATATATTTTACACTGTGGTATTTCTACATGTACTGAAGTACTTCTTGCATAGCTCTCCTCGCCGGTTACAAACATGACATAGCCAAAACACCAGCCACCTCACGTTCATAAACGTTAGCTACCAAGCTAACTTCACATATAAAACACTCACCTGGTAGCTGGCTTGACTAGAATCTTCTTCTACATGCCGATCCGAGCCGAGCCGGGTCTGTCATCCGTATCTGTCAAAAAAAAACCCTTCTAAGTACAGACAAACGAGCCGCTTGTCATCTCTCCCTTGTTGCTGTTGTTTTTTTGGTATACAGAGATCGACGGCTAGCTAGTCACTGTTGCGCAATGGCCGAAATTACAAACCGTCCGTCAGAAGCTGTTTGTTATTAGCGTCACTGACAGTAGAGAGAGCAGCGAACAGAACAGTTTGATTTTCTGATAACAATTCCAGCGAACTGACTGACGAGGCGGTGAGCTGACCGGACACAGAGCTGTTTCTGACGGGGGGGAGAAATCCCCATCTGAGCTTTTTTTTTTTTTTCTGTTTGGGTGGGAACCTTTAAGACGAGCCGGCGGTTTCCAGGAGTTTCCGGAAGTGCCCGAATAGAGTGGTGAAGTCCCGCCCCTCCATTTCCGGGACATGGGTCCTCAAAAGCAAAAAAATATCAATGCGATTCAATGGGTAGATACAAATTATTTTCTGGTCCCGTTTGAATTGTGCCATGGATTTCACATATGTTCTTTGTGATATTTAAAGAAAATTTTTCACGCAAAGAAGACGACAATTAAGCGCGAAGAGTTTTGATAAAGTTAGGTTTTGTGTGAGCCGCTTTGTGAACTACAGCTCCTCGCTGTTCTCGTCGCGAATGATATACGTCACCACCCGCCGAGTCCGAAGTCCGCCGAGATGGCTGTTTCTCTGCTCCACTTCACCGCTTTTTTCCAAGGGCAGAATAAAAGTATCGAAAGGGGGGAGAACCACTATAAGTCGGGTCATGTGGAGAGCCGAGGGAGGGAAAAGGGCGATGACGTGACGTCACATACGCGACACAACATGTAGTCTTTATCATTGTGTTTTCTCAATGAATTTTAACTGAAGAATTGCACAATAAACGGTCAAACTCTTGACATGGAAAATTATAATTTAAGCCTATAAACAACATTTGTGTAATCCAAGGCATAACGACCGGGGGATCAGATAATAATTATTTTCCGTCCATTGAACACCATTCATTTTTTTCGCTCCGAAAGGACCCATGGCGCCGTTACTTCCTGCTTCCGCTTCGGCACTCTATTGCGTGACACACTCACCGGATGTGGATCCCCTCTTAAAGGGAAAGCAACATATTTTGTTTTAGGATTATAGCATCGGTCTGTTGAAAGAATAGAGACACTACTTCTCATTTTGCAGGACTTAATACATATTAATACAGTTATTTCGGTAAAGTTCATATTTATTTCAGATTTCACTGTGACCTTTAAAATCAATCTTGGTTTATTCTACTTTATACTTTATGACAGAAACATTGCTGAGCAGAACCACACTCTGATTGAACCAATCTTTTGACCAACTGTAGGTTATTTAACTGTCCACATGGGGCGCTCTTTTTCTACTCTCGCAGCATCCGTCGACGCTGATTTGTTGAGTACGGTGGATGACGTAAGCGCGTCGTAACGTTAGCTACGGATAGAGAGAGCAGCAGAGCAGAGCAGAGAACCCAACATGGCTGACGAAGAAGTAAGTGAGGTAACTTCTGGAGGCATCTTTCAGGAGATCTTCACCTCCCCGCTGAACCTGACCCTGCTCAGCCTGTGTCTCTTCCTCCTGTACAAAATCTTCCGCGGGGACAAACCGCCGCAGCTCGGCGAGGTGGAGACGCCGCTGCCCAAACTGAAGAAGCGAGATTTCACCATCGCGGAGTTGAAGCCCTACGATGGACTCCAGGACCCGAGGATCCTCATGGCTGTCAACGGGAAAGTGTTCGACGTGACCAGGGGGAAGAAATTTTACGGGCCAGGTAACTTTTTTTACCCCCTTTATTCTGTAGGTTCTTTGACCTTTTAACCCGAGACGCGTCACAGCTCCGACTTTGAACACAGCGTCAACAACGGCCGCGAGCTCTGGCTTGCCACTCCGATGTGATGTCATAATATTGATACGCAGATGGCAGGTCTGCACTGACATTTATAACAAATAAAACTATTTTAAATTGTAATTTTGAAGCGGAAACTAAAGCCACACCCCCTTTAGTTAGCTCCCCTTTCACAACACAGAGAGAGAGAGGAGCTGCTGTAGCCTTGGAACCACAGATCGTCTATGAACGAAGACGAGTTACACTTTTAGATTAAAAAAGAACAAAAATTACACGCCATGTTTTTTTAAGGGCAGTTCTTTCTATTTTAATGTTTCTTTTCAATGCAGAATGACGACATTAAAATGAGCATGACGACAGTATATAGTTAGATTGTGGAAGAGGTACTCAGAGTGGAGACAAATATCCTAATAATTATTATTATATTTTTTTATTACTATTATTAGTATTTTATATTAATAGGGAATCTGCAAAGTCAATTTCATCTGTTGGATAAGTGTAAAAAGTACAATATTATAAAAGTGGAAACTAGCATAAAAGGAAAAATACTCAGTAAAGTACAAATTCCTCAAAGTTGTACTCAAGTACAGTACTTAATGTGTCCTTAGTTACTTTCCAACCACTGTGTATTTATGTGAATGAGTAGTCTTTTGTCCTGTTCATATAACCGGATCTAATTTTACTTTGCACACACTACCCTTTGTGCATTACAGTTTATTTATTTTATTCTAATGTTTCTTAACTTCTAATTCAAAAGCAGGGGCTGATATTAGATTTAACTAAGTACAGTGCAGCAGGACCAAATACAATATATACAGCACAGAATATACAGGGCCATTATGGACCGGAGGAACATTTACAGCAAGTCTTTCAATTTAGAGAACATGTATGTGTACTTTTTTTTTAATCCACTCTAAAATGGATTTTCCTGTTTTTCAATTTCCTGCAATAAAACAGTTTCACCCAATCAAAACAAGCCATTCAGCCCGGACCCAAAACTGAATGGAGGTAAAATGTAACATTTTATTCAGAGAAAACATTAAGCTCAATCTTCAACTTAAAACGGACACAACGTATTGAGCTTTTGCAAGAGGAAGCCTCCGTTGTTCTTTGCTCGAGTGAGGTTTCCCCCTGATGTTGGATTTCAGCAGAGGAAGCCAACATGTGGTTTCTGAAATGAGAATCTGCACCGTCATGCTTCGTAGTTGTTCTGTTACCTGGAAACAGACGCCGAGTTAGACCTCTGTCATTCTTTATCTTATCTCAGACGTAACCTCTGTTGCCTGTAACCTCTGCACAGCATAATATCTCACTGTCATGCAAACCTTCTCACTACGCTGCAGGGCCGGCCCCCAAAACCAGAAACCTTGCCTGTCAAAACGTGTCCATGGACAGAGGGTTTGATGCTCAAGGACACTTTGATAGCACTCATGGCTGTTAAACCTGTAACATTAAAGGCTGGGATGCCAGATGCCGAATACCTCAAATATGAAATGCTGTCTTAACACGAGCAACCATACAACAGATACAAAAATGGCAGAAATATTTATTGAAACCAGAAATATCTGAGCAAAGAATGAGTAAACATTGTACGCTTCCTGTCGTTCTGTGGAGGAAATGGTTAGAAATCAATGATTTATTATTATGATCATGTACATCCCTAAAATGGGCTTTAAATGATCCGTTTTTCCCAGCGGTTTTGTTTCGTCCGTGCTCCTGCTGCCATGTTGCATCACTGCATTGAGTGTCTTTACTGTCTTGCAGACGGGCCGTATGGAGTGTTTGCAGGCAGAGATGCATCCCGAGGTCTGGCAACGTTCTGCCTGGAGAAGGACGCCCTGAAAGACGAACACGATGACCTGTCCGACCTGAACACCATGCAGCAGGAGAGCCTCTCCGAGTGGGAGACCCAGTTCACTTGTGAGTATGAGGTGTTCTATGTACAACACTGTGTTTTTATAATATTTTTTCCACAAGAAACTCTCGTATCGCCTCAATGCATCACACTTCCACTCCGTGTTTGCCTTTGGATTTATATCCAACCTGGCCGACCACCGAAGAGCTGAATCCGATCTGTGTGCAGCAAAGCAGACAAGCAAATTCGACATTTAACTCCATGACGCAGGGAAAAAGAAATGATGTTACATGAACATACAAAACCTAATACAGTGAATCTCTTGCTGTAAGTAATTTTCTTATTTCTTATTTTTCTTACAGTTAAGTACGACTACATCGGCAAGCTCCTGAAGCCAGGAGACGAGCCCACGGAGTACACCGACGACGAGGAGGGAAAGGACAAAAAGACCGACTAGAGATGAAAAAAGAGGGGGAGGGGGGGATGATTGATGCCTTAATGTTTGTAATTTTGATGCCGGTTGCCTCCTATGAGGGCCAATCTTCTGTATGTATTCTAGTACTTTTGGACTTTCACAATCCAGCGTTTTTATAGGCTGACTGAATTCCGTTTATCTCACGGCACTAACAGTTAAAAAAAGCTGCACTCTATAGCATAGTAGTCTGCGTAGTGTTGTTACAATGTATAACTTAAAGATGAATTTGTAGTATGGCGAATCAAGAAACTCGGACCATTTCGGACCGTGTCCTGTAGATTGAGACTAAAGACTGAGGAGATCAGCGTTTGTCTTGCGAGAGAATCCACGGCTCCGTCTGTTAACATCGCTGCTGATGCATCACAGGCTGCACACATTCCTTATATCGAGGTTTCGGATCATCTCACATGGAAATGAATTATCTCAGGAAGTAGTTTCACTCAAACTGTATTGAGGGTCTGAAGCCAGAGGGCAGGTTTAAAGTGGTTTAAACTTCAGTCTTTCAAAATAAATGCTTGGTTAGCTGGCGAGTTTCCCTGAAAGTAGAGCTTTACCCAGGGGACTAATTTCTGTGTTTACTTTCAGTCTGACTCAAAGAGAAGCAATTTAATGTGGGATTTTTTTTGGGGGGTGCACAATTATGAGAGTAACACCAGGCTAAAAATAAAAACAGCTAAACAGATGTCTTTGAAGCACTTTCATTTGCTAAACTGTACCAGCCATGTTCATTTCCGGTGCGAACTGGCCCTAACTGTTTCCAACTTCTCTCTTCACTAATGCAGATTTTGTGATTATAAAACTCAACCAACATTCCAGGCTTTTAGAGCCCCCAGATCCTAATTTGAGGATCCGTTTAAGTCATTTGATAAGCCATTCTCTGGTTTCAGCCTCCCTGCTTTTCTTTTGCTTTGCACAATTCTAATTTTGGACTGGAGGTAGGACAAACAAATAAAGTGCAATGATTTCTGTCAAAACAAAACGAAATATGAAGAATTCAGGAGTTTTTGGTGCTCAAAAGTGGAGTTTGTTTCATGGTGCAAAGGAAGTGTTGGAAAAGTTGAACGTACAAAAGAAATTGTTAACACTAGACAGGTCCAGCTTTTGCCAGTTAAGTTCAAATTTAGAAAATCACAATTTAATTTATTCCCTGTTAAGCCCCATTCAAGGTTTTTTTTTAACGTTCTTATTGACACTAAATCCGTGATGGGATAGAATCAAAGATTTTCTGTTAGGCCTTTTGATGCTCTCAAAGTCGACTAGATGATTAAAAACCGATTGCTAACCGGACCGTGTTTAGCAATATTTAAGTCCCAAGTTCTCAATGCTGAAGGAACTTGTCTTTCCCACAAATGTGTCTGTGCTGAAACTTTGTTTGCAATTAAATATTGTTCATTTTTAATCCTTATATGGAAAGAGTTGTTTTTTTAACTTGTAAAATCGTTTATATTGTTTTTCTTTGCCACCATCATCCCTGTAAACACTAGAGAGATCGACCACTTTCCTGGAAAAACGCATTCAATGAGGGAATATTATCAGTATGCATGTATATATACATAAACTAAATGCCATTATCCTGAAAATGATATTTTGATTTAATAAATAAACTACAAAATTAAGTTTTGAGTGTTTTTTGTAATATTGTATTTACCATATATGATGGAAAATGTATTAAATAACATACAATTAACATACAAGATTCTGGCTTGATTAAACTGACAGTGAAATGGACCATTCTGCCTAAAGAGTACTTTTACTTTATGCTGATAATTATATATTTTTAATACAGGTACTTGTAGCGTAATAGTTCTTAGTTGTATCACTACTTTTACTTGAGTAAATACACATATTGTATATATATTTGACACTTTGCAAATCATTAATTAGATAGTTTCTGCAATTTGAAGGAATTGTAATTAGAAAATTCACCTAAAATACAAAGCAGGTAAATAAAACCTGAAAAGTATTCTTGAATAAAAGATACATCAAAATTAAGAGACAATTTTATCTTATGGGCTTTTTGGTGTTTTAAGACAAGAAGGCGGTATTTATATGAATTTAGCATATATTACCTCATTGCTGTCATTGAATCGTTTACTACACACGAAAAAGGTAAAATAAAAAGTATGTGTCAGAAGTGGGATTCGAACCCACGCCTCCATTCGGAGACCAGAATTCCCGTCTCTGCGGAAGGAGTGAGATCCTTGAGTCTGGCGCCTTAGACCACTCGGCCATCCTGACACGGCGATAATACAGAGTGCCAGATGGACTTTTATTTACTATACACTCACATTTATTGATCGTACGTGATGTCGTATTTACGACGGAAATTATTGGAATTTGCTTTGTGTGAGTGTTTGACTTTATTAACACCTAAACGTTTGTATTTGACTTCCGTTTCTACACTTTTCAACATAAAGTCGTCGCAACGATAATCGTCACTTCCGCTGCGGATACACTCGGGCGGCCATATTAACTTTGCACTTCCGGTCTTCAAGGGTAATCTGAAGGCACCAGACTAGAAAACATGTTTCGGTTTGCTAAAGCTGCAGTCAACGTCACCGGTAAGGAAACTAGTTTGAATGCGTTTATATTATTTTGATGTGTTTGTGCCACTTGATAGTTTAAGTATCAGACGTCTACGAGTTTCACCAGCCTCTCTTTGGTGGGTGACCGAGGTCAGCGTGCTAACGTTGCTAGCCAAGCTAACGTTAGCAACTCCGGCTAAAATCATCATCATCCTATGTCTCGAGAACACTGTTATTTGTTAATTAAACGCCCTGGATAATTTGTAGTAAATTAGACCACTTTGTATTTTAATTGTGAATGTTACTACAATCGATTCTAGTATCAAATACACTGACTCTACAACGTTTATGCTACAAGTTAGCATAGTTAACGTAATAGTAACGTAATAGTAATAGTTAACGTTCGTTATGTTTCTTGTGACGTATATTTCCTTTTTTATAGTAGTTATTGAAATACGCGTTCGCTACAGTTGTTGAAAATGACAAGCGTCGCTAAACTGCGCAAATGGGGTCCGTGGATGAGTCTGGTTTTTAGACGGGGCAAATAAGGACAACCTTATCATCTGGCTAAAGATATCCGAAAATATACATTTAAAACAAAAGAACTATACAGATACACTCAAAGTTAGCTGTAAATCAGTAAAACTAATAATGAATATGACAATGATGCATGAACTTAAGTATATTCAAGTTAAAAACAAGTTATGCTGACAACAAAATACTGATTGTAGTGTTTTGTTTTTTTTTGTGAAGAAAAATCAGCATATTGTTGTTGCCTGATGATGTGATGTGCAGAATGGGCTTCAAAGTGAAACTGACGGTCAATGAAGATAGTGATCAGAATGTGCAGCTTTATGAGCTTATTAATTTATATCACAGCAGCTTGAATTGTGCAAATTTTACAGTAATATATATACTAAGTTACATAGAAGCCTCTATTGTTTATCCATAGAAAGAACTGCAAAAACTGCAATGGTTTAAAGTATAAAAATGACTTAAAACGCAATGTTTAAATGCCATTGTGTGTTTTGTTGTGGTCTAGGTCAGGCCGTGAGGCAGGTGAGGCATGGATCCACTGCCCCCGAGAACTTCCATAGAAAGTATGGCAACGGCCTGATTGTTGGTGGAGTGGTCTTCTGTACTGCCGTGTGGTCATACGTAAGTAGGGCTGCCATGTCACGTTCGTTCATATGTATGAGTTGAACACACAGTGTGTGTTAGATATAATACACTGAGGCAGAAGGATGTGTAAACGGCACTCTAGGTAGTCATTGTTAGTCCTTGACAGAGATATTGTTTGACCTTAGAGTGTCTTTCAGTAGCAACGTGACATTGCTACTGATAATGTTTGCCACTGGCTGGGGAATTTCTGAGTGTTTTATCATCTTACCACAATTGAAAGCCTAAAATATGCTTGTTTTGAATCTTGCATAAATCGTTTTTGTGTGTAATTGTGTATGATCTCAACTGACAAAATGTACGGTTCAGTTGTAGACTTTGATGCAGATACTTGTACATTGTCTTTATCGCAACTTAGGTGTGAACATGGATTCAAAGTTAGATTTTTAGCAAATAACAAGGATTAAATGGTCTTTAAATAAAAGTGTGTCATTGCCCTTGGGAAATGAGTTTGCTGTCTTTGGGCAGGTGCTGACTCAAACTGGCATCACCTGGAATTTGTCACCTGTTGGGAAGGTCATGCCCAAACCATGGAGAGAGCCCGAGGAGTAAAGAGCTGCCATGACAGACCTGCATCCCACCTTTATAAACCTTCTGGTTGTACAGATGAATAACAGTGAATGCTTGTATGTATTCCAACAAGATACATTGTCCAAATAAATTAAGAGTGATTCTACTCATCGTTGTTTCTTTTTTTCATTAAGAAAGCCGTGTGAATGATCTGCATACAGAAGCTACTTTATCTCTCACAGCTGTAACCTCAAGCTATTTGTAAAATCCTGCATTAAAATTTTTATTTGATGAAAGTAAAGAAGTACCATCAGAAAAATCCATGCAAACTATCAAAATTATACATACTCATTATGCAGAATGCCTCATGTCATAGTGTTTTGTTATTATAGAAAATAATGTGGTTTTATCACTAACAAATACATGCAAGAGTATTTTAATGTTGGTCAATTTGCAGCCAATTTTGCATTTTTATACTGAAGAGATTCATAGTATAGTATGCGTCACATATGCACATTTTGTAGTGAAGTAAAAAGAACATTTCTATCTAAAATGTAGTGGAGTAGAAGTATAAAGTAGCAAATAATAGATATCGAAATAGTTATACAAGTTGTATATATATAGTACGAGTAACTTGATTATTGTACTGAAGTATAATGCATAGGTCAATGTGCATGAGGAATGTTTCAAATTACATTTACTCAACGAATGTACTTGTGTGCTAATAGTTTTGTTCCTTTACTTGTAAAATTCTGTACCATAACTAGTTATTGCTACTTTAATTTAAGTAAAATAGCAGAGTACTTCTTCTGCCACTGCCTAACATGGTACTTCAGTGCAGTACTTGTGTACTTATGAAATTGTAATTACAAAAGTATGTATATCCTGTCGTAAAATGAGGGTGAGTTAAAGTTATATGAAGAGCAGACTCATGGTTACGTCACCTAACAGACAGCAGCTAGACCCATTCGAATGCGTCGCTGGCCTACCGCTGCAGCCAATCAGCAGTGAGTAAGGGGGCGGGGCGTGCTCTCTCACCGCCCAACCGCTGCTCTTCCTCCCCGCCGCGCTAAGGTCACTGCTGTCACTCGGTCCTAGCTAACCAGCCGAGGAAGAAGCGGAGGAGAGACCCAGTGCAGGAAAAGAACCGGCAAAAAACAGGCAACATGTCTCTGTCTAACAAACTCAACCTGGACAAGGTGGACGTCAAAGACAAGCGCGTCATTATGAGGTGAGCGTCTGACGCGTAGCTAGCCTATCTGACGCCGTTAGCTAATCGGAAATGGGATTATTTGATGTTAGCTAAACGTCACCCGATATTTCGGACTTGGTCTGCTTCGCAAACAGACTTTCCCGTGTTCACAAGCTGCTCCGGACTCCCACTGAGACACTGACGTGATGGTTAACGGTCTTTATTGTTGGCTGTCCGTTTTCTTCCCCTGTACAAGTACAGTGTCTGTGGGGAGATGCTAAATGGATGCGTCCGACATTAGAGTGAATCCTTTCAAATTAAAGTACAGTAACATTACTGCATGAATCAAAGTAATCCGTTTGATAGATCACATATTGTATTGATTATACGGAGAAATGTTCTTATCAATACGAATATTAAAATCTGTAATTTTGCAAATAATAATTTTGAGCTACTTTTATTTTGTAGCCGGTAAAAGTGGGTGTAATTGAACTACTTTAAGAACCCCAATATCTTTGTTTTAACTAAAGTTATATAAATGTAGTTTTTAAGTAAAGGTAAGTTAGTAAAAAAAAGTGTAGAAAAACTCGTACAAAAGTATTAGCATCAAATTGTCTACTTTAAACATGACATACCAAAGGTAATAGTACTGATTATCATATATAGGTAATATTATATCACTGGGTAATTATTATTCATGCATTAATGTGTTCATCACTTTAATGTTGCAGCTGGTAAAAGTGGAGCATATTAACACTTTTACATACAGCTGGGTAGCTCAACCTTTTTAATACTTATTCTGTAAAGTAATTTATTTCTACAGGCTGAGATTTTGCCAGTGATACTTGAAACGGACACCCTCGGTGGAAAATGTCAGAGGGCCATTTTGGTTTGTCCAGCTTGGTGATGCAACAACCAGCAGCATAGGACAAGGTTCACCAGCAGCAGCAGCAGCTTCCTGTTGCATTGCTCATAAGCAAAACAAAAAAAAGTTAAATTATCTCCATGTTGAGTCAGTCTCTTTGTAGAGACAGCATGTTGATTTATATCACACCCAGGGCCCTGTCACAACAAGCCTTTCATGTGTTTTATGAATAAATGGCTGCAGACGGGGAGGCATTGTGTTCGCTGCCGGTTGAGAATTAAAAGGAAGGAAGGCGGGACGTTGCCGTGGTTTGACCCGGTAGTGTTGCAGAAATCTGATTTAGAAGCTAAAATCCAGCAGAAGAGGCCATTAACCGACTTCCCGGACGTGCACAGCCCTCCTCCTTTTTATCATACGGTTCACTGAGCATCATTAAATGCACGGTTTTATTCAGCACAGCAGATTCAAAGGTTTACAAATGCAAAATAATAATGATGAGGATTGAGTTAATCTCAATAAATGGAATCAAAGAAACTGCATGTTTTAAAGCCAGTCACTCTGCTGCTATTAAACCCATTGAAATAAAACAGAATATGAGTTTTAACTATCCATCATTTCCTATAGATTTCTAGGTAAGAATGAAAAAAACAAAAATGTTCTTGTATTTCTCTTTGTGATCCTAAATTTGCTAATAGCTAACCTATCCTATTTTTTTCAAGGTTTAAACATATAGTGAGCTTATTTCTGCAGCTCTTATTCTAACAAATGTGTGAGTCAAGTGTGTTTGTTTAAACATTGAAGCAAAACTGTAAATTATGTGCAGATCCACCGCATGAGCAACAGATTGGCACGATGTAAGAGCGGAAAACTACTGGTGCCGTTCGATGGCGCGGGAGCTGCTGAGCAGCTGAATTGCTGACTGTTGGGTTTCAGACTAAGACAATGGATTGCTTTTATTATAGCGGTGCGTGTATGTATGTGTATGTGTGTGTGTGTGCGCGCATGTGTTTAGGCTGATCATGTGTCTCCCTGCATGGCATCCTCAGACTAAAGGGTGGTGGGAGGGAGGGAGGGTGTGGTTATGTAACTGACCGGCGTGCGGGTGATGCAGCATGTTCTCATGAGCAGCCGACGTGCATCGCTGCACGGCTGCATGCAAACAGCTCAGTGGTCAGAATAAAGGCTCTGATGCAACCAGTCAAGTGTCTGAACGTGTCTGTCTATTGGAATCATACTGGTATCAGAATGCAATACAGCAACAAAACAACTAATATTTAGTGTAAGAGATTAAAGGGGTGGATTCAATAATTTCCCAATTTTGGGAATAATCAAGTAGATCTATCTTGTCCAACAAAGCATGCATATGATGCTCATGTTCAGAAATGAATTATTGATTAAATTTTTTTTTATATTTTTGCTTAAGTGGGGTTATTTTAATAAAAATGAACATCAATCCCACAGTTTTGGAGTGGTCAGAATATACATCAAGACATCAGCTTTGACTTTAGTTTCTCAATTGCTGCTGAAGAAAACCACCCATGCGATGGATGGTAAATGGTCCTTATTTATATAGCGCTTTTTTCCAAAGTGCTTTACAGTGTTGACTGTCGTTCACCCATTCATGCACACTTTCACACACCGACGGCGGAGTCAACCACGCAGGGCGACAGCCAGCTCGTCAGGAGCAATTAGGCCGAGGCGTCTTGCTCAGGGACACCAGGCAGATAAAATAGAAACAAGGGAAATCAAAGTCTCCAAAAAACTTCTGTGAAGCATCAAACATGTCATGATTCATCTCTTTATTTATTTCTGTTAATTTCATTTTTAATTAAATTTTTTCCTCTTTCAGGGTGGACTTCAATGTTCCAATGAAGGACAAGCATATCACAAACAACCAGAGGTAAAGTTAATCTTATATCTGATATATTAAATCTGTTCTCACTATAAAATATGTCACATCTAAAGGTCTTGCTTCATCCATTTTTCAGGATCAAGGCAGCCGTTCCCAGCATCCAGCACTGCCTGGACCATGGAGCCAAATCCGTCGTACTGATGAGCCATCTGGGCCGCCCTGACGGAAACTTTGTGCCTGAGAAATACTCTCTGGGGCCTGTTGCTGCCGAGCTCAAGACCCTGCTGGGGAGGTTAGTTAAGGAACTGAATAACTGATATCCTCATATTTGGATTTGAGTTACAATCTATTATAATAACGTAACATATAAGCTGATAAAAAGCACAGAAAATGACTGTTGTCTTTTGAAGACCTCTTAGTACAGCTGTTGGAAAGGCTTCTAACAATGACATTTAATTAAAAACCAGTAACCTTGAATCCAAATATAACACACAGAGGTAGTTGCAAACTGTTAATAACATTTATTTGATTGTTTTGATACTGTAGTGTCACATCCTCACCGTCTGTGACTCTTGCAGGGACGTCACCTTCCTGAAGGATTGTGTGGGTGCGGAGGTGGAAGCTGCCTGCGCTAACCCCGCCACCGGATCCGTCATCCTGCTGGAGAACCTCCGCTTCCACGTCGCCGAGGAGGGGAAGGGCAAGGACGCCTCCGGGAACAAGGTGACATATTTGCCCAGCCTGTAAAAAAAAATTTTTTAAAAGATTGCTGAGTCACTCCAGCTACAGCGTCCACCTGAAATAGCTGCATCACTGTTAGATGATGTCATGTTCGGGAGTGGTGAGACTGTGGCAGTGTTGTGCACAACATCCATCCATTTGCAGCTTACTGCAGTACACACTGTGTTTACTTTACATCATCTGATTATTATTTGTAAAGTGGATCTCAAATGGAAAAGAATACCTTGTGTCCACATTCACAAAATAGTTCACTTTGCCTCTCAAACCACCAGATTGATGCATTTAACTTTGAAATGTGGCCTACAAAGGTAAAAGTGACTTTCCGTTTTTTTCACAATATATATTGCTAAGAAGAACTATTGACGATATCTGACCATAAAGAGTCTTCCTCATTCATTATGCTGAGATCTAGATGGTCTGACATACAGCTGCAGATCCAGGCTCAGGACCGTCCTCACACATTGGCTCAGCAGCTCTGACCTGCTGACATTTATCCTGAAGGTCAGCCGGGCTCTCCTGGCTGGACGAGTTGCTTTTCCTGTCTTGAGAGGCCTGGTTGGTATGCGGCCCGTGTGGTTTGATTTTCTACTGTACTGCTGTACTGTATATCAGACTTTATTTTTAGTTCATTATGCAAACATTTCTCAGAGACTGAATTCATCTCGGAAGAAAAAAAAATCACAAAGTGTGTATAGGCAACAAATACAAGCGTGGTGTCCTTTGTAACAGCATTCGGGGGTAAAAGTAGTAGTAGTAGAAGCACAGCAGTACATTTATAACTATAATCTGAAGTGAGCAGCTCTCATCTGACATTTGCACGACACTGAAGAGCTCTCTTGACCTTTTTGTCTGCCCTCCAGTCACACGGTCACAACCTTCAGCTGTTAAAGGGCAGCAGGAACCTGATCCACAATGAACTGACTGACTGACTCTCACACAGACATGCACATCCAATGTGGTGGAAGTAGTAAGAAAAGTAATATCACCACACAAATCCTCCACAGGAAAAAGTCCTGCATTCAAAACCTTACTTGAGTAAAAGTATGCAGCACATAAAAAAACAAACTTAACTAAACTGGAAATATGAAACTATTTAATCCAGTCGACGCAGGAATGTGTTAAGTGTCCTGAGATGACTTCTGTTGTGATATGACACTATAAATACAATTTAATTGAATAGAGATGTTAAAACTGGGAGTATGGGTGTGTTAACTTGTGTTTCAGTGATGTCCATTAATGAATTATTTCTTTAATGGATGATAAAGTGGAATCTGACTGTGTATTAGGCTGTAGCCTACAGCACATTATATTTTATGTTATATTTCATGTTATATATTTTACATTGCTGTGAAACAAGTACTTCAAGTAACTGTATTTACAAAAGTACAACATTTACCTCTGAAAGTGGAGTAGAAGTATAAATAAACATAAAATGAATATACTCAAATGAAAATACCTCAAATGTATACTTGACTATAGCACTTAGGTAAAGGTGGTTGGTGACATCCGCTGAATGATGAAATAAAATTGAAATATGTTATTGATAAACACTTCCAGGCCTTTTTAAAAAGATTGTTTTCCCCTCCATTGGCAAAGAACCACAGCCATTTCTACAGGCTTCTCCATCCATCCATACTAATTTTCTTCTTCTTCTTTATGTCGGCCCTCAGACGAAGGCCACCCAGGCCCAGATCGACTCCTTCAGGGCGTCTCTGTCCAAACTGGGAGACGTTTACGTCAACGACGCCTTCGGCACGGCTCACAGAGCCCACAGGTGAGCAGGGTGCTGATGTTTTAATGTGCGATGACGGAAGCCGGTGATGATCTGTGATGACAGGATGGTGATACCTCTCCTGCTCCTCTTCCTCCTCCCTCCCAGCTCCATGGTGGGAGTTAACCTGCCTCAGAAGGCCGCCGGCTTCCTGATGAAGAAGGAGCTGGACTACTTCGCCATGGCTCTGGAGAAACCTCAGAGGCCCTTCCTGGCCATCCTCGGAGGGTGAGAACATTTCTTTTTCAACAGACAAACAACGCACAAAGTCCAGTTTGAGTAACATGAATTTAAAGACTTATCAGATGCACACAGAGGTTTATCACACTTTTTACAACTCTGGGAAGTTATCGCTTCTCTTTGGAAATACACATTACAAAGGAATCTACCAGGAATGTGCACTTGTGTACGTTCTGTATTTGATTTAGCACTGTAGTGTTTTGCACAATGATATCACTGTGTTGCAAAATTATTGGAATATTCACGGTGGAAACTATCCATGGAAATGATTTATAGAAATGAACGTGAATGAAATGATAATAATAGGGCATATCCAGACAGAAACAAACATTTTACCATCATATAACTTCTAATAGAAATGAGTCAAGGAGTCTCCACACTTTTTTTTACTGCCTGTACAATCTGATTTTTAAAAGGAGATCTCTTTATCAGCGTTGTCCTCTTCCCGTCTCCTGAGGTTTAGACATCCTCACACTGCAGCTTTTTTTTTTTTTTTTTAATACCCAGGTTGCCGTTTTGGAATAGAGGCTATAAGCTTGTTTGTAATCTGTGGAGTCACAATTGTTTTATACGATGTTACAACGGGTTCAGTCACCGAAAACTACATTAAAGTAGAGTTGCCAATCAGGACTGTATCTGTAATCAATAATGAGGAAGTGGGAGGTTATAATCAACAGTAGCAGTACACAGTGTTCAGGCACACACCGTCACCGTCAGCCAATCACCTTCTTCCAGGTCACATTGATCATTAGTGTGTAACGATCAGCCAGAGCGGTCACAGAGTTCATTGGACAGCAGTGAAGCCGATAGATTGTGTTTTAAAGGCTGGAACTCTGTGGGATCAAAGATGTTTATCAATGAATTGTTTGATTGATTTGTGGAATCGTGTCTGTCTGAATTGTTGATCTCAAGAAAATGACCCATTATAGTCGGTTTAACTAATAATTAATTGATCTGTAGGATCATGAAAGAGCAAAAATACATTACATTATAAATGTCTGGATTTGTTTGCCTCACCCTGTATGTTGTATTAAAACCAGACTTTTTTTTTTTTTTTTAAATATAAGCCAGTTCTGTACTATATCACTACTCTATATGTGTGTTCCTTATCTGTACTGATGTTTGTGGGTTTCAGAGCGAAGGTGAAAGATAAGATCCAGCTGATCGACAACATGTTGGACAAGGTCGACGAGATGATCATCGGTGGCGGCATGGCGTTCACCTTCCTCAAAGTCCTCCACAACATGGAGGTGAGGAGGGCAACAACAACAAAGAAACATAACGTTTCAAGGTTTTTTTTAAAACATACAGTATCTCATGGTTTAGTGAAATGCTTCATCTGGAAGTTATTTGATCACCTTTTTTAATATAAAAACCTTTATTACAGCACCTTTTAATATTACTCCGTTTGCCTCTAAATAGCCAGTATAAATACTTACTTGACACACATTTTACTTTAGATTAAACTGGATTTGTTCAAAAGGTATTTGGAAGTTAATGCACTAAAAATACACACGTCTTCTAAGTTGTGTTTCACCATATCAATGTCTTCATCGCTCTGCCAGCGTGTGCGTTTTCGTAATCTGGACTCATTGTTGAACGTTGGTGGTGTTGAAACTTGAGAAACGGTTTTGTTTTATTGGTCACGCCTGAAGTCTGACCTCAGAACAAAAATACAAGCTTTTGTTTGAAAGGTCAGTTCAACTTCAACGACAAAAGAGCATATTTTCTCACTTTTCAAGCGTTATCCAGCAGAGCAGATAGTGTTTTTTTTGGGTTTTTTTGTTTTTTTTTTGTTTAGTTTTTTATTGAAACGTGGCCCACTAAATATCTGGGTTCACAGCTGAAGCAACAGAGGCAGAACCAAAATGTTTCAGGCTTTTGTTGAGTAATATCATAGGAAAAAAGCTTGTCATCATTTTTACAATAATAAAGATAATGGGACACATTTCAAACAATGTTTTCCTCCTAAATCCTTGGATCCACCAACCTCAGTGGCCAGAGGAATAATAACTGCTCTCAACTTAAAAAAAGATATAATGTGATAATATTTAAAAGTAATTTCCCTTCTCTCTCGTCAGATCGGTACCTCCCTGTACGACGAGGAGGGCGCTGGCATCGTCAAGGACCTGATGGCCAAAGCAGAGAAGAACGGCGTGAAGATCACGCTGCCCGTCGACTTTGTCACCGCCGACAAGTTTGACGAGAAGGCCGCCACCGGCACCGCAACCGTCGCCGCTGGCATCCCCGCCGGCTGGATGGTGAGAGCATTTATCCTATCTTGTTTTCTTCTCTGCTTTGTTTTTTGTTTTTTTTTTTGGCTTTGATTTCATAATAATTTCCCCTGCAGGGTTTGGACTCTGGACCAGAGAGCACTAAGGCCAACGCCGCCGCGGTGGGCAGGGCCAAGCAGATTGTGTGGAACGGCCCCGTCGGTGTGTTTGAGTGGGAAAACTTCGCCAACGGCACAAAGAGCCTGATGGACAAAGTGGTCGAGGTGACCAAATCAGGCTGCATCTCAATCATCGGTAAGAAAGATGGAAGTTCTCTGGTTTTGAGGTCACGTGAGGTCCAAAGGGTCACAGTTGAAATGTTAATCATTGTGCTCAAGTATTTTCCTTCCGTCAAATCAAATCACAAAATAAATCTAATCTTTTAAACGTTTTTTTGTAATGAACCTTTAAATCGTGTGTAATCTGTGCTTGTGTCCAGGCGGGGGCGACACCGCCACCTGCTGCGCCAAGTGGAACACAGAAGACAAGGTCAGCCACGTCAGCACAGGAGGCGGAGCCAGCCTGGAGCTGCTGGAGGGTGAGCGTCCATTAATAACGCCATGCACCGTAAATTATATAATATTATTACATTTTCTTTATTGGAGCTGGATGTCTCTGACTGCGTTTGCTCTCTCCTCCAGGTAAAGTTCTGCCAGGTGTCGACGCACTGAGCAGCATCTAAACTTCCCATCAGCCCGCTGGTGTTTGCGTGAATGTGTGTGTGTGTGTGAGCGCGTGTGTGTGTGAGAGGTGGGTATCTACACCGGTTTACTCTTGAAAACTTAAAAAACAAAAAACACGCCTGCTTAACCAGCCGTTTAATTTCCATTCAATCTTTTGTTTTTAAAAGTAAAAAGCAGAGATTAATTCCCTTTGTGTCGACGACGTCTCGCTTCAACACTCTTCTGCTCAAACTGCTGGAAATAAGAGTCGTTAGATCAAAATGGCCTGTTAAGCTAGATGTTGTTGTTTTGTTGCTCAGTTGAAATAAAACGGCTGAAACACATCAGAGACGGTGTTACCGTCGCCTGAATGTGGTTTCAATCCGGCCGTTCACCGCTGAAACACTGGCTCTTGTTGTACTGTTATCTCACTTTTGCCCACTGGGAATCATCGCTGCAACACCCTCAGTGTGTATATATATCAACATATATATATATATAGAGAGAGATATAAAGAAACGGTTTATGTGACGTGTTTGTACGTAGACGTTAAGTCTTTAAATCTGGTTGTTGGTTTCTGAGCGGCTTCATGTGTAATCGATGCCAGCTGATCTGATCAGATCAATAAAACCGTCTCTGTGTAAAAAGTTCCCTCTCTGTTTTCTTTTTGTTTGTTTTTTTTTTAGCATTTTTAATTCATGTCCTTTTTAATGTAACTTATTGCGACACAACTGTGTCCTCATGTTACTGCAAAGACCAATGAAATCGCAGAAAACTAAGATGCTTAGAAATAACTGCAAAAAATAAAATATCTACTTTGAACCAGCTTAGTGAAAGAAGACAAGAAACATGATTTTTAAAAATAAGTAAGAGTCACTTAATACTATTTTGAATATTCTATTTTCCTCAGAAAACATTAAAGAATACCAATAACAGTACGTCACTTTATTTGTTTTGTTGTTTTTTGTGTATGTCGGAACAGATTCATCACCAGTAGATGGCAGCATCACTTTTCACACACAATAAAGGATCACAGCATTTTATTCACACAGCTGTTCACATCATCAGCACATAAAAAGCAGCAGGAATGAAACAAAAACACAACTTCAACAGTTCGACACGCTCAGAGCGGCTGTTGTTTTTCTGGTGGCGTCCACGTCGGGCGGAAGTCAGCCGTCCTCATTTACATAATCCGGCTCATCTGTTTACAAAAGAGTGTGATAGTCAAAGGGGTCCTTTTCGAGGGATCTGTGTGAAGAGGGGGTGCTGTGTGAGAGGCGATAGTGTGTATTACCTACTGTCGATGGCGGTCGATTCGCCACAGGATTAGAGAAATGGAGGGGAGAAGGGTCACCAGCTCGGGAGTAAAGCAACGTCCTGCTGCGCTCACACTTTGAACCTATTAAGAATAACCGCTTGAGATGACCCCATCAGTGTATATATAAATATATAAAATATAGTTTACTCTTTATTAACTAAATATACTGTATTTAGTCAAAAAATACAGTTTACTCACGGTCTTCCTGCTCTTTCACCACTTGGTCCAGAAAATCTGAGTTCTCGTAGTCGTCGTCATCTGTTTGGTGAAACAGCACTTTGAGTCAAACTCAAGCATCTGATTATATATCTATTTATTTATGTGTATATGTTTGTTTTTATTTCAGCATCAGTGTTTTGGATCCAGAGATTGAACTGACCGTCCTTTATTGATGATGTGGAGATGTTGGCATAGACACCTAGATTGGAATCTATTAAAAAAAAATATATTTAAAAAAAGTGCATATAATCAAAGTTAAAGCCACAGAATACTAGAATGGTGATAAACACATTTTAAATTCTTCTAAAAGTGTTTCTCACCAGTTATTTCATCGTTTTCGTACACTGTGATCGGAAGTGGAGCTCTAGAAAACAAAATACAAAAACACAACCTCTTCTGTTTGTATGTACTCCATCCAACGTTCAAGTAGTGAAAGTACAAAAGTATTGGCATCTAAATATATATATATATAAAGTACTAATTAAAATGTTGCAGCTGGCAAAGCTGGAGCTCATGTTGATTACTTCATTCGCTGTCGGGTAGTTTAGTGTATATTATGGATAATGTTTTTGTTAATCTGAATCTGCAAAATTACAAGTTAAAACAAATGTATTTGAGTAAGAGGTCCAATTATTATTATTATTATTTTTTTAATGTAGTAGAGTAGATCTAACTATACTTCAATATCTTTGAATTTGCATGAAATGTGTCCATGAATTGCTTTTTGAAATGAGAATATAATTATCATTATAACTTACACATATGTGGGTTCCGTGCGTCCTGTGTGAGCTGCAGCAACACAAATATGTTAGTGAATATAGGTGAACAATTATCACTTACATTTACACGTGTGTTAGGTGTGAGAACTCACCGTCGGAGACGTTTTGATAGTCGGACTCGTCAGTTGCCGCTGTAATAAATGACTGTTAAATGTAAACCTCTTGCAGATTAATGCAGCATGAGATCTCCCACTTGGTGTTGGGCCTACCTGTTGGAAAATCCTCACATTCCTCTTGAATTCCACTGAAAACAAAATGAAAACAAATTTAGTTTTCTGTCGAAGGTAAATACATTTTTTGGATAATTCAGAATTTTTTTGAAGCAGCACCTCAATTACTTGTAAGTGTAGGGAGGATGGATACGCTGCTGTTTGCAAAGAAATAGTTCCGCTACTAAAATCACAAACTGCTTTTTTTTTTTAAATATATATTTCCATGTGTACGGATTTGACGAAGAACATAAAAGATATTACATTTTTTTTACTTTGAATTGAACCAGGCTAGCTGTTTCCCCTCATTTCCAGTCTTTATGCTAAGCTAGGCTAACCATATATTGATTTTCTCTTTACACACCTGGAAATAAATAGATAAAAAATAGGCCTATTCTTGTGTGAAATGTTCCTTTTAAATAAATGTGAGTGGCTGTTGTTGCCATAGTAACAGGCGATGAGATTAAATCCAGATCAGTGAGTCTGTCAGAAGTATACGTACGCTGGGGTTGAAGTGATCTTGTTGCATCCGGTGACTGAAAAATACAAAAGGCATCAAAGTTAAGCTGAATACATTGGTGGAAGAAGTATTCAGATCCTGTGAAAAGTAAAAGTACTCGTTGGGCAGTAAAACTGTTCTCCTGTCAGTGTTTGTACTTATAAAATGTGATCTTTCTGCTGCATTAATATGCATTTTGCTGCTGCAGATGTTAAAGGTCATGCTCAGTTTCACTTCTTCAACTGTTGGGTAGTTTAATCTCCAGCAGCGCGTCATATTCTATCAGGTCCTCATGTGTTTGAGGCCAGTCTGTCCTGTGAGAAACGCGTATCTGTCAAAAGGTCAACTTGTGTGTGTTGCGTTCAAACACTCGTTTAATGTGCTAATTAAAGGTGAATAATGAATAGAAAACAAATCCTCACTTGCCTGTCGTCGATTGCGTCACAGCAAAGATACTTCCACCTCGTTGGCTGTCAGGATATACGTGTTAATATCACATTCAATCATATTGAATATTCTTTTTTTAAGATAAAACATCAACCATTCACTACAATGTTTAGAATAGGCCTGATGCTAAAGATTCCAGAACAGTAAGATACTTAATAAGTGTCGATACCATTAGGACTTAATAAAAAAGACTTTCATTGACAGTTATGTATTATGTTGAATATAAATAACATAGATTTGTTTACAGGTAACAGGTGATTTCCATTAGTTCATCTTCTAAATATGTTAGACTCATCCGGGGTAAACCAATAGAAAACCTAGCGGACATCAGGACTTCAGACTGTGACACCAATACTTGACACTCACAACATCTGCGGGTTGTATATCTGATGCTCCTCGCGTATGATTTCTGCAAGAAATTTGAAAAAAAAAGCTGTGAAATGTTGGCGTGATACTTTGAACCCACAGCATCGTCCAACTCTTTGAACTAAGCTCGTGAAGACGGACGCAGCTGCAGTCGCTGTAAAGCAACACGACTGATGTTGTCTTTGGCGTTTCAGTCAGATCAGAAACTGGGACATATTTGTTGCTGCAGTCTTCTGTGGCACCTCGGGGCCTCCATACTCGGCTCTTTAGCAGTTTTCCATCAATCTTTTTTTTTTTTGCTCTTTCCAATTTGCATACAAACCTCATGGAAAGGCTTGACTTTAAAATAAAAAGTGCACAAAGGGTTTTTACTCTTGGTTGAAGTGGAAAAGTTGGTTTATCAATAAAAATTAAATTGACTTAATGAATAAATTATGACAATTGAATACAATGGAGGATTATAACTGAGTACATTTACTGAAGTAAAAATTCTTAAGTCTTTTTCTTGGTTCTTCACAACAAAAAATATTTGCACACAAAACACGTGAAGAATGTAACTAAATATGATGTGTTATAAATTAAACTACTAACAGTTACAGTAAATGTTAATACAGCTGATCAAGTAGTCAATTAACCAACTGAGAGAAAATTAATGAACACATATTTGATTTTAAGTAATTTTTCCATCATGTAAAAACATTTCATGGTTCCGAATGTCGTGATTTTCCTTTTAACTATACATAATTAATTGTAACATATTATAGGTTTGGACTGTGAAGGTGTCACTTAATTTAATTTTCACAGTTGTTGTATTTTTAACACACCAAACAATCAATCGATTAACGTAGAAAATAATCGTCAGGTTAACACATGATGAAAATAATCATTATGGGGCTCCACTTAAAAAAAAAACGCAATTTCCTACATTTTACACAAATGCATCAGCAATACTAATCTAATGATATAATAAATCATATAGTAGCATTCACAGTCACAGGAGTAGAAAGTAGTAGTGACTGGAACTACTCAAGTTAATGTACTTAGTTACATTCCACCGCTGGTAAAAAAAAAAAAAAAAAAAACTCACACACTGATGAAACCGAAGACTAGACAACAGAACAAAAAAAAAATTTTTAGAGGGAAAATTTCCCAAAATGTGTCCCTGGTCCCCACTGGTCACACTGGTCCCACTGATCCCACTGGTCTCACTGATCCCACTGGTCCACACTGGTCCCCACTGGCCTCAATGGTCACATTGGTCACACTAGTCACATAGATCACCCACTGGTCCCACTGGTCCCACTGGTCCCACTGGTCCCACTGGTCTCACTGATCCCACTGGTCCACACTGGTCCCCACTGGTCTCAATGGTCAAATTGGTCACACTAGTCACATAGATCACCCACTGGTCCCACTGGTCCCATTGGTCACACTTGTCACCCTGGTACCATTGATCCCACTGGTCCCACTGGTCTCACTGATCCCACTGGTCCCACTGGTCCCACTGGTCTCACTTGTCACCCTGGTCCTACTGGTCCCACTGGTCTCACTGATCCCACTGGTCCACACTGGTCCCCACTGGTCTCAATGGTCAAATTGGTCACACTAGTCACATAGATCTCCTCCTGGTCCCACTGGTCCTCCCTGGTCTCTAACAGCCTCTAAACAAATGCACTTACTGGATTTCTTTTTGCATCGCAGGCAGAGAACAGACAGCAGAGTCAGTGACGCCGCCGACACCACCGTCAGGGCTGCGGCCTGCAGGCTGGAGTTTCCTATCATGCCTAAAGCAAACAGAGACCAACGGCTATGATGCGAAGAGAGGATGCGCTCGCCGCCGTTTACAGGTCAACCATCGACAGTTAGTCACTCGGCCACAGTTGGATGCAGCTGTGTTGTCTTCCTGTCAACGAGAGACGGAGACGATCCACAGGATGTGGTCGTCCAAAACAAAAACTCAAAGTCTGGGTTTGGCCTTTTGCCTACGAGACCACAACACAGTACAGTACACCGCCGTGTCAGCGATACATCACTGATGCTCGGTGGATGGTGCCAAGCATCAGGGGCGGCTTTTGAACACATTGTTGCAGAGCCCTTCCTTTCTCATGGCTCTCCACCAGCAGCGGTGAGAAAAGTACTCCAAGAAGCAATACTGTTGTCCAGAAATACTCTATTACAAGTTAAATCCTGTCGTGGTAAGTAAAAGTACTGACATATTAGCAGTCAATGGCTCCATCCCCAGTGTCAAGTGAGACACTGATCTATTTTTTTTTCTTTCTCCTGTGTTTATGACCATTATAAAAAGTTTACCAAGATAAAGCTCCCTTTTTAGTTGTTTTCTTCATACTGGGGAGATGAAAAAGGCCTTTTTTTGTAAATATCTTACACATAAGCACAAAGGATTATGTAAAATGTAAGTTTTGTACATGCAATGCTTAAAAAATATATTACATTTATGTCGAGAGAATAAGTTACTTAGAAATAAAAGCATGAGAAATATAAGAAATATGTAACTGAAACACACACGACCGCAGTGTGAGAGATGGTATCTTTTAAGTTATATATGAATGCAAGAATTGTATAATTATAAATGTACAGCACATGCAGTAACACAGTGTTATGGTAAGTGTAATTATGGTACAATTTATTGCCCAGTTGTCACTATTATTATTATTATTATCAATATTATTATTGTTATTATAATACATAAGAGTGGTAATTTTGTCATAATCATTTTAGCCACAAGAGGCGGAAGTGCATCATTACTCCATGTTCTAGGAGAAGTATTCAAATTCCCTTCCAGGTGAGTTTTAATTTGCATTTTGTGTTTCGAGTGCATGAAGAAATCACCCAGAAGAAAACGTGAGGAAAATAAAGTACAGAAAAAATCAAAAGTATACTTGTTATTTGGGAATGCTTGTCATAATCATGTGATTCATCATGTGAACTACACTACATTGTATACACCGTTGTGGTATTTCAATTATATTCTACACTCTAACCAGTGTGAGGAACTTAAAAACATGATGCTTTTGCATATGATAAATAATCTGCTAAGTAACTTAAGCTATCAGTTTGAACAAATAGTGGTGAGGTAAGAAGATTTCCACACAAAAAGAAACTTTGTTCATAGCCCTCTTTACGTCATCAATGTGTCCTAGAAACATCGATCCTACCTCAGGTCAAACACACACATTTTAAGATAGACATCAACAGGAGGTAATATGTTCAAAGACAGGTTTCCTATTTGATATGCTCGCTGAGTTTTACCTTCAGTGGTCCGGCTGCCTTCATCCACTCAAACAACAGCAGCAGCAGCAATAGCTGTGCTTCCTCTTTCAACACCCCGCCACATCCGTCATGTCAGAGAGATCTCCCCGAAACTGCACGTCTGTTATCTCAGTGGTCAAGAGACTATACAATGTGTGTTTGTGTGTGTGTATATATCCTATATCTAGGTATCCTATATACCTAGGGGATCAATAAATTATCTATCTATCTATCTATCTATCTATCTATCTATCTATCTATCTATCTATCTATCTATCTATCTATCTATCTATCTATCTATATAGTGTACACACTTCATTAAAAGTATTCATAAAGTCCTGCATACTTAAAGTACCAAAAGTAAAAAGTAGATTCTTTACAATGTAAACGTGGACTGGATTTCAACTACTTTGTGTACTGCTGGTAGTTTAATATATAATATTACGTTATAATATATATATATATATATATATATATATATATATATATATATATATATATATATATATATATATATATATATATATATTTGGGTATCGGTAATCTGAATCTGCAAAAGTAATTGAAAGATTTAAAATAAATAAAGTGGGGTAAAAAGTAGGTAGTTTCCTCGCTTGTAAATTGTACAGTAAACGTTACTTTCCTATTCCCTAGCTGGAGCTTTACTTGACGTGATGACGTTCTCATACGTCACAGCGCGTATGGGTAATGAGATTGGCTGCACACGGGCTCTGCTCGGGGCCCAGTTCGGGACTACTATCACAAAACACTTTGGACCTTGTAGTTTTTTTGTTTTGTTTTTTATTATTGAAGGCGGAATTCCCCCCTTACTTCCGCTCTGGTGTGTCCTGTTCCCCGCAGCTGCTCCTCGCGCGGCCCAGCCCTCCGTTTGTTGTTGTTGTTTATCATCCACAGTCGCGCGCGCCGTGGCTCGTGCCTCTACCCCGCCGCCCCTGCTCTGCTTCTGGTGCCGCCGCCCGACAGTTGCTCTCGCCGCGCGCATGCAGCAGAATGGCTCGAGCGGTTCCAACGGTTCTGACGCCGGCTGCGGCGGCGCGAGGGACCGCCAGGCGCTGTCCTTCAGCCCGCTGCCCGTCGCTGCCGCCGCCGCCACCACCACACGGGTGAGGCGGTTCATCCAGGAGAGGCGGACGCTGCCGCTGCCCAGGGTGATGGTCGTGTTCTCGGCCGCGGGTGACGCCGACAAACCCGGCGATGCCATGTCCGGCTCGGACTCCGCCGCGGAGGAGGAGGACTTCCGAAAGCCGGCCTCCCCGGCACCGAGCTTCGTCCTCAGCAAGCCGCTGCGCTCCTCGCTCAACACCCCGGAGCCGGAGGTAGGCTAGGCCGCTTCTCCTGGCCGGGTGTACCGGGGTTGGACAAATCAAGCTAACTACCGGGCACTAACTTGATATATACCAATAAACGTAAAATAAATACTACTTCATTATCAGTGGCGGATGAAGTACTCTCATGCAAGTATAAGGCCTGACAAGTACACGGGTGTTAGCATCGAAATACATCATTTGTTTATTTATATTTTGTGTTCATAATCTTAACTCATTTATCAAACAAGTGTAGTGGAGTAGACGTAACAGCAGAAAATGGAAATACTCGACGTAACTCAACATTGTAGCTAGCACAGTACTACGGAGTAGTACTCCGTTACTTTCCACCACCGTTTAAATACCCACATACTAACTAACAAGATGTAGTATTTAGTAAATACGTTCAAAATGGTAACAGTACAAATACACCCTGTTTCAGTTTAACTGTAATTGTAATTTCCCTAAACATAGTCGTACCATGTTTGGCTATACATGTTTATATAGGTGAGGTCAGAGGTCAGTTAAGCCAGCTGGACGTCACAATTGGCTGTCATGTGTGTCACGTGATTCAAGTTTTACCGACTAATCCTCTTATTTCTGTGTGGAGGTCTGACAGTGAAGGGGGCTAATTCACTGCTCTTTGAAATGAGCATTTTATTTAACTAAGTCCTGGTTTGGTGATCGCCTTGATGTCATCCGTTAAACTGAAACAGAGAAATCAACATTGTACTTTTTCCCCCATTTGACTACCATCAATAAACAAGCAGGACCACATATACATATTTCTCTAAAGTTAGACCTATACGAAAGATTATGAACAGAAATTACTTAATTTATTGGTTAAAAATACTGGAAAACAGGCAGCGTACCTGATAAATGGTATGTGAATGTAAGGTTTATCTGGTATGGATATAATGCTTTGTGTTGTAATGTTAATACAGGGGCTAATAATTAACACAAGCATTATTGAAGAGCCTCATTTCATCTTTAAAGTTGAATTTCCTTCGGGATCAATAAAGTATCTATCTATCTATCTATCTATCTATCTATCTCTATCTATCTATCTATCTATCTATCAATCATTAAACATAAACCATTCTACTATATAGTCAAAATGAATATACTTTATTAAATAGTAGTAGTAATCAGTAGCTAAGAAACGTGTTGTTTGTCTGCAGGAAAATTGTCCTTCTTTTAACATCCCGTCACCAGTGAATTAAGTAATATAATAAATAACACTTTTATTTCTGTAAATGATTGGTGACATTAACAGCCACAGATTGTGTTATTGTGACTGAATATCTCTTCATTTCCCATCAATTGAACACTTCTGTTTATTTCCCTGTTTTTCTAGTTTCCTGAGGTCATATCTCTGAACGTCGGGGGCACGTACTTCACCACTCGCCTGTCCACGCTGCGGCGATACGATGACACGATGTTGGCCGCCATGTTCAGCGGGCGCCACTACATCCCACGCGACGCCGATGGCCGCTACTTCATCGATCGGGACGGAACATATTTTGCGTGAGTTGCACTTTGTGTGTGTGTGTGTGTGTGTGTAATAAATATCAACAGTAATATGCTATTGATTCAATCGGCATACCTTATCACCCCAGAATGTCTGAGAAGAAATGTCATTGAGTTATCTTTTTGATGCCTTTATGTTGTAGAAAGGTCGATTTACAAATCAATTTTATTTTGTTACGAAAGGTTTATTTTGTACGTAGAGAAGAAATTGCTGAACAATGGCTCAACCAGGCTGACAATTAAGAAGACATAATATACCTCAGAGCAACAACACAAGAAATCCCCGGTCTTTTGTAAAAGAAACTGACAGCTTAGCATCAGAGTGTGTCCCAATTAGTGTCAACCGCACAAAAATGCAGCCGACAAGCTGGAATAATATTATCCAATGTAGGAATCATGTTATTCATCTCATTTCCAAATCTTTTTTAAATGTAAATAAAGTTAGAGTCTGGATTAAAGAAGAAAGAAGGATTTAAAAAAACATCAATATTTATATTATTCCAAACTTTTCAACGTTTGTGTACCAAAGGAGATAACCTCATTATCATCCCACTGATTTTAAATAGCTGTTATTTATCCGGCTGTGGAGCGGGTTGCAGCAATATGCTCCGATGAGTATTTCAGAAACACTTGGGAGATTGTGAGGTTTGTAAATAGCAACCACGAGAGATAGCGAAGGATAAGATAAGTTCACACTTCAGTCTGAGAGTGGTTATAAAAGCCGCAGATGGCTGCTCATTATATTCTGACAGGTATCCACGGGTCTCTGGGGCTTCTGTTTGCTTCCGTGCTGAAAACGGATTTACATATCTATTTATATGCTTGTTTGCCAGCACATGTTTCTATACTGATACAAAATCGGCTGACTGTGTGTGTGTGTGTCTGGACAGTTGCATAATAGCCTTTAGTTACGGTAATGGTTCCGTTCTGCATTGTCAAGGCATGGAAAGTGCGATAAAGTTGCGAGCCAAGAAAGCGGAAAAATGGCAAACAAACTTAAGCTGCAGCTTATTAAAAATGTTGAGTTATTTGTGTCATTCATCGTTTTTGTTTTGCACCAGAGACCCAAAGCCTACTCCAGTTGTCCACTTACCATCCATGCAGATTCATGAAAACAGTTCATCACCAGCAGTGAAGTGAATTTGCAATGCTTGATCACCACAAGAAAGTACAGCTGGAGCTGATTGGAATAAATGACATAAAAGTAGTTGAAGATTGTTGTGCAGCAGTTGCAGTACAAAGTAGGAAATAATATTAAAAAAAAATATGTATGATAAAAATGTTCAGTAAGGTGCAAAAACCATCCATCCATCCATCCATCCATTGTCTACCGCTTATCCTGTATTCAGGGTCGCGGGGGGTGCAAAAACCAATCCATGCAATTGCTTTGTTGCTCGCCAAACAATAAGAAAGACTAATTTAATCTGATGAATCACTTAATTCATCAGATTTATTGATTGCTGTCAGGATGTCGAGAGGATTTCAACAATACGACAAAAAGAAATCTGTAGTAATGTCTAAAAACGTTACCCACTGTAGCTTTAAGAGGTCTCCAAAGTGATTACAGTTCATCCTGAGGGAACGTGAACGTCTCCAAACCACGAACATCGACCTTCACGTGATCATTAGAGGAGAAGTCGGAGGATCATCAACGTCAGCGGAAGTCATCGTCTGGGGGAACAAGAACATCAAATGTTCATAAGATATTTAAGTCTGGGGCTAAAAGGCTTCCGCCGCTCCAAAGCAAAATCAAATAGCTTTAAATATGAATGTGATCACAAGCTGAGTGAAGATGTATGACTTATGTAAGAAGCAGGCTGGCTTCTCTATCAACGTGGCTGAACCGTTTAAAAGCAGGCAGCTAGCAGCACGAGACAGAGAAGCTACATAACTAGAATAAAAGTGTGTGTGTGTGTGTGTTTTAGCATACTTTGTGTTTTTGCAGGCTGTTGTCTTTGTTGGATAATAAATCTCCTTCCAAGTTGCTGTTGTGCAGTACACTGCAGCAGATTTTTTTCTGCATCCATTTTATCTTCTATGTTGACAGATTCTGCTGCATAGAAGCAGAACATCTACTTTATTGGGCAAATATGTTATGTAAACAGTATAATTCAGACACCAGATGTATTATTTACATTTTAAATAGACGTGGCCCCAAAAGAAGGAGAAAAACTGACTTAACTTCCATTTAGTTGATGACGGGGGGAGATTTTGATTTTGATTTCCAGTCCAGAAAAATGCAAGTGACCCTCAATCGTTATTGAAGCGTAATGATGCAACTGTAATATTGAGCTTTTTTCCATCCCTCTGCAGTCTACTCAGTGGTTAATTCAAAGAGGTTCAAGCTGTGATTTGATATATCACAAAAAAATAGAGCAAAAACCGAATTATGCAGTGGAGATGAGTCATTTGTCAGTCTGGTTGAACCATTGTAAAGCCTTCTGTTTGTACCTAAAATATGAAAGACTGTCCACAAATATAGATCAGTCCTCTGGACCCAAATCAAAAGTAGTATTTGTGTATGTACAGCTTAAATAAAGATAAGCAGATATTTAATATATATAGCTATATGACAGAGTTCTTGAAGGCGGATTCACTAGGTTGAGCTGGATCGGTTCTCGACTCCACCTGTTTCCATTTAAAGGGACATCCTGAACTTCCTGCGGGAAGGTGAGCTTCCTCACAGGGACCGGGTGCGAGCAGTCCACAGGGAGGCTCAGTACTACTCCATCGGCCCGCTGCTGGACAGCCTGGAGGACACGCAGCCACTCACCGGGGAGAAAGTCCGGCAAGCTTTCCTCGACCTGATGCCCTACTACAGAGGTACCAGAAGTCCCTCTTCCACACCCGCTGAAGAACGAGCACAGCACATTGTGTTAACGGTAGAAAAAAACAAAAATCTGCAATTTCTATGTGAATAAATGTGGTTGAGGATTTTGTTTCTCTCAGTTTAAATCATGACACTCTCATTCGCACAGTCGACATCTTCACATGTGAGGAACGCGAGTTCAGTCATTCAGATTTAAATTGTACAATTTCACCGTTTCTGCCGCAGACAATCTGGAGCGCATCGTGGAGATCGCCAAACTGAGGGCCATGCAGAAGAAGGCGCGGTTCGCCAAGTTGAAGATCTGCGTCTACAAGGAGGAGATGCCCATCACGCCGTACGAGCGGCCTTTGTTTAACTCTCTGCGCTTCGAGCGCTCGGACAGCGAGGCCAAGCTCTTCGAGCACCACTGCGAGGTGGACGTTTCCTTCGGGCCCTGGGAGGCGGTGGCGGACGTTTACGACCTGCTGCACTGCATTGTGGGCGACCTGGCGGAGCGCGGCATCACCGCCGAGCAGCAGTGCATCGGCGTCTGCGACAAGCACCTTATCAACCATTATTACTGCAAGAGGCCCATCTACGAGTTCAAGATCACGTGGTGGTGAAGCCGGGGGGGGAGGTGGGACCAAAAAGGATGGATATTCCATTTTTACTACGACTCGGCCGATATTGGTTTTTGTATTGAAGTTGCCAATATTTTGTGCTGAACTCCTAAAATGTGATCCTTTTAATACTCCGACCTATAAGTATTCAGTATTTCCGCCCCAAAAATGTTTTTATTTTCTTTCTTATCAAAGTGAAGCAAACAGATTACACCAAGTTGCTAGTTTATAAAGTTCACCGAGCTAACTCTAATGCAGTCTAATACAATCTAAATCTTAATAATAATCTTATTATAACCTTCATGAAGGAGGATTTATCACGGGACTCCTTCATTTAGACTGCAATTAGTTTATCTAAGTCTGCTCAATAAACTGGTGACTGAGTGTAAATACCAAAGCACTACTACGACTTTAAAGAGAGAGAGAACATCTCTCATTATGCGGTGATGTGCAGGTGTACTCCAGGACCTTGTGACATCACTGTGGGTGTGGTTACAGGTGCATCAAAACACACTTCTCACCACACCCAACAGTTATGAAGAAGAGGTGTCACGGGCTCCAAGCGAGAGAAAAAAAACGAACCCACTGCTTTCCAATTTGCCATTAAGTTATGAGTTAACGGTCTATCCGATGATTTTTAATTATTGATATTTAGGGTGCGTTTCACATGGGATTTGGTTGCGCTCAGAGTCCAGCACAGTCCCTGTTGTTACATGCAAGTTAAAGAAAAACAAACAAAAAAAAACAGCTATGTATAAAAGACTAATTAAATCTGCCCTTTTAACCCTTTTAGATCGTACCCCGGGTCATATTGTGCGCCTATTTAACAACATATGTAACATTATGTTGTAGAAAATGCCCCGCCTGCCGATCCTGTTTCACCTGGAAGTGGAGAAGATAGACACTCCGGAAATGCCGTTTCAGCTCAACTTTAAAACGGAAACGTACGTTGGACGGCAGAACAAAGCTTCTTAAATTGGGATTGATACGTTCGTCAAACAACAGCCACTGTGGCTAAACAAAAATATATATATATATATATATATAATTGTGCTTAAATGTGGTGTAAAAAGTAAGTTAACTAAGCCATGTCTGCATATTTAAGCACACATTAAATTTGTAAGAGGATGTGGCATTTCCTCACCAAAAAGTGTCTTTTTAGGTTTCAAATCTATTTTATTTTAGTTTTTAATTTCCAACTTGCACGTGTGAAACTACAAAGACTGTTTGTTGGAGTTCTGTGACTGAACAAATCCAGCTGTAGATGACTGAAGCTGCAAAAAAATGTGCAAAAAAAAATCTAAAGCCAGAGATGATTGTGGAATCAGAAGTGGGTGATATCACCATATTTATTTAATTTAAAAGTGAATTCAGCCCATTGTCCAAAATGTATAAGTATTGTATTTTTAGTTGACTGCGTTACCTGCTGCCTAGCTTTGCCCGAACGTGGACCGATATGTTGGGAAACAAAGAAATGACAATATTTAATATTGTAAGAAAGTAAAGTAAAAATCTGTATTTTTTAGGACAAAGTTTTGTTTCACAATGCAGATTAACTGTAAGCCTGTTTCTTTTTGGATAAACAGAGTATATTTTACTTATGCAACCTCCTGAGGAGAGTGTTTTTATAGGTGTGAGAAAGTTTTGGGTGGTATCCATTTAGTCTTCATGTTGTACTCGGTTACTTAACGTTGCAGGGGATTGAGCTGTAGTTGTTGCACACTAATGCAAAATTTGCAGATGAACTACAGCTGTTAACACATTCGTCCATTGTTTCCTTAAGTTTTAAAACATGTATATATTTATTAGTTACTGTCACACAGAGAGAATCAGTGATTATTCTTATTTCATACCCACTTTCATTCCACCGTTGTGAGATTCACCGAAGCGAGTCAGAGAAGGTTAAACGTGATTTTCCTGCTGTACTTGACAATGAAGTCGAAGCACTTTGTGATTGTAAACCAATATATGATTTTATTTTTACCTCAAGTGAAAGCATCGGACAAACAACGTTAAGAAGCTTCGGCGCCGTTCATATACAACGTGCTTATTTTGTCCTCGTACATTTCACAGATGACTTAATGAGCGATGCAACACTGCTAATCTTGGTTTACACTGTTTGCAGTCTTTTTTTTTATATATTGTCATGTTAGCTTCTAGGAAGCTATTTCAGTTTGGTCTGTATGCAGTGGGAAAAAGACATTTCATTTTTATTATTTATGGTAAAATAAAACTGTTAAATGCTTTAACAACGTGTCGTTTTGTTTATTAAAAGCCTCTGGAACTCGAAAGACGTCGGTTTGAAGAGGAAGTGGGTAAGAAGCAGTGTCTTTATCAATGTTTGATGTATAATCTAGCTCTGGACATAACTTATTAACCATCTCACTACTGTAAAGAACGTTTTTATGCTGATGACACCATCTTCTAAGTCGTTGGCCCCAGTCTACCAGACTAAATAAGTGCTTTACACCAGAATGTATAGCGTTGATGCTCTCTGTGGAAACTAATCCACACCTTCACTATTGTTTTACTTGATCTGATCCCTCCGCTTGGATAAAGACTGAAACAACTGAATGAATGCACTCGGCTTGTGTTTTTTTTTTTTTCACATAAGTGAATCCTAATGACTTTATTGATCCTCTGACCTCTCCTCCAGCACCACCATCAGGTCAAAACATTAAATGTGTCCCCATGCTTTGGTTTATGAGCACTCACACAGTAGCTGACACTTTGAAATATGCAACTATTTATTTTATTTATTTGTAATATCTCTCCTGGTGATTTAATATTATTAATACTGAGTAATACATCTGGATGAACTCTCTAACAGGTGAAGTCTACCGGTGTGGACGGGAGATCAGCACCACGGACAGCTCCCTACGCACCTTTAAACCACTATCCCGCAAAACTGTCCTTCCCATCTTTTCCTGCCAGTAATATAATGTCTTTAACGTGCATGTTGCTTGTATAATTGCATTCTGTCTTATCACCACACGTGTCTCCGCCCCTCCCTCCCTCCTCTCTCTCTCTCTCTCTCTCTCTCTCCCTCAGTGTTCTCCTATGTCTCTCTGCCAGCTGAGGGTGGAGGCTGGCGGCCCCGATGCCTTTTCAGTGTTTGAGGATGGAGGAAATAGAGGATTAGTGGCTCTTCTTCAGTCCGGTTTTCGCAGAGAGAGAGAGAGCGTCTTGATAATCACAAGCGATGAACCTCAGCAGGGACGTTTTCTTCATGGCAACGAAACGGCGTTAAAATGACTCGGGGAGAGAATCTGCCGCACAAGGTATGAACGCACCTTCCTCCCCTTCCTTGTAGCGATGCTGCTGATGGTTTAATGTGATCGTGCGTGGGGTTAAACGATGGGAAGGATCGTTACATAACGGCGCGAGGCGAATCAGAGATTAATTAAGAGCGATTACATGAATATTAATTGTAGGCGATAGAGGGATTTTTTTTTATTTTATTGCTGTTGATATGATGGAGGAAGATGAGAAAGCTGGTTATAAATGGAAGGAGAAAACCTGGTAGGAAGGTGTTGAAGAGGAGAAGAGAGGAAGAAAAAAAATGTTCCGGGCTGGAAGAGACTTGCAAGGCCCCGCCGGCCCTCACATCCCCCCCCCCCCCCCCACGGGAGTCAGGTCCTCCACAAACCAGCCGTAGTGGTGCATTAAAAAAAGAGGCAGAAAATGAAGATGGTTATTATTATCTGGATCACCTCCGTCTCCATGACAACGGGAAATCTCCAGCCTGTTAGTGTTGCTCTCTCCGCTTCCTCGCACCTGCGATCGCAGCATCCCCCCCATCATCTTTAGCCCAGCCTCGCTCCATAATATCACATAATAACCATGTTATGATGCTCATTGTATGAGGGAGATTCCCAAACAGATCTGTGGCAGCTGTTTTTTCCTCTAACCAACTAATTCAGCTTAATAAAGGAGCTTTTAATATCCCTATATATATATATATATATATATATATATATATATATATATATATATATATATATATATATATATATATATATATAAAGAAATAATGATAGTAAACACAATTTTTTTAATTAAAAATAAATTAAGATACTTAGAATTTGCAAGCATAAACATAATATTGTATAATTCCTTGTATGTTTTCATGCAGAAATCTCAATCTGTGAATCAGCTAAATGTCAGATAAAAGTGTAGTTAAAGTACAGTTTTCTCTCTGAGATGTACCAGAGCGAAGGTAGGACGTAGCACGGAAAGAAAATGCATCAATGTGTACTTCTACACAGTACTTGAGTCGATATGTTACATTCCAGCGATCATTATAGACCAACGTTTACAAAATAACTGCTCATCATACCTATAATATCAAATTTAATAAATGAATTATATTTATTTATGAATTCATTGTTTGTTTATTTACCAGGGTCTTGTTTGACATTGAAATCTCATTTCTGACAAACATGGTCGACACATATTTCATAACAACAATTTAACAACTAATTAAAATGATGAAGCTTTTAAAAACACCAACAGGAATGAAATAATCTCCCCTGAGGACAGCTGGAAGGTAAATAACCAGTTCTAGATGAATACGCCTTGTACATATCCACATATCTACAGATCAAACTGGTTGTGTATTCTAGTTACAAGATTTATATCTGAGGTGCTTTGGAAGCTTCGACAATGGAGCTTTACAGATACATATAGTGAGATAAGTAAAATATCATATATCAACGTCAATGCTTTTTATAAATTACATATTTACACAGTTGAAATTCGTCCAGTTAATTTGTAGGCAGCAATCTCAAAAAGATCATTTCTAAGCGTAATTATTATTTTTTAAAACCCAATTATTCTTCATTTTAAGTAAATGTGTTTTAATAAATGTAGTTTTTCTCTTATAAAATCTGTTTTTATAAGAGATAAATTTTTTCCCACTGCAACATTTAATACAACATAATTCCCACTGGAAACATGTTCTTACAGTTTCTTCAATTTTTAAACTTCCCCCCAATAAACCAGGTGGAAAGTACATTTACTGAATTATTGTTATTTTGAGTTACTTTGAGGAATTATTGTACTTTTTACTCCTTTTTTTAACAGCTATATGATTATATATATATATTAGCAAGTAGCCTGCCTGTTTTCTGATCTCTTGTAATTTGCATTTGACACTGTTCACTAACAGCAGCAAGTGTTGAGTTTGCCTCAACACCTCCTACTCGCATGAAAACTCAACACTTCCCGAACAGATGTTTCACATTAAAAACCTCCAGGGTTCGACGCCAACAAGCCAACCTCTATTTCCCTGACAGGCTTTTAATGTGAAAATATTTGCTCCCTTACCCCGGAGTCAGTTTTAGTTCCCCCTGTATTCTATGCATGTGTGTGCTGTGTGCAAACGGACTCTTTAAGGCCAGTGGATGGTCTTGCAGGCTGCTTGATTTTGGGTAATTGGGCTCCGTGCACCTTTTTCACAAGCAGCATTAGTGGCAAACGATGCTGTTTTTTTATTGTCATCATTGTCTCCTGAGAAGGAGCTCACATAAATACCATGATGATTTAACGTTATTACAACGAGACGTCCGTACTGCTCGTGCTCAGCTGTGTTTTGTGTTGTGGCTAAAAATAACATGTTTCTTATTGATCGAAGCTGAAGGTCAGTGATCTTCCTACTCGCCGTGTGTCATGCTGTAATCAGCACAGCTAGCACAAAGCTTGTTACTTAAAGGATGAGACTTAAAGGATTTTTTTTTTTTTTTAAATCTTAGTAATTAATTCCCTGTTTGCTGTTTGTAGCATTCATCATGGCTCATGAACGGCCACACTTTTGCCTATAGCTCATTTTGAGCATTACTCTGCATTAAGCATGGTCATTCCTTGGCCTGTGATGTCATACTTTACCGATACGTGAAGGTGGGAATTTGCAGTAACATTGTTTGAATGCTTCTGTTCAGTAAAAAAAGTGAGAAGCTGGTTGTGAATCAAGCCTCCGTTATGTAAACACATATTTACACATGCTGCAGATCCAGGAACACAGTGCTGAGCGTTTGGAGTCGTGTTACTTTAAGCTCTATTTTGGGTCTCCACCAACTCCTGAGGGAAATACCTGACTCTTCAGCTGCTAAATGCCCCCCCTTCTCCATAATTCATATCCTCTGTCATTAGTATATGTTATTTTAAGCTTTATACTTTAAACCATTTAGAGCAACATCAAGGAATTTGTGTCGATGTTGGTGACCCTGTGGTCAAAAGCGCCGCCTCTTTGTGTCGTAAAAGATCTCGATCGGGCTACTCCCTTCATTTGTTTTGGAAGTTTGGCTTATTTTTAATAGCATGTATGCACGTTGATGAGGTCACGTCTCACAATGTATTTTATACATCAGTTAGGCACGTCAAGTTTCGTGTTTGAATATTTTCTGTTGAATTGACTCTTGTTTTCGCCCTTTTTTTGGTTTTTGTTGTGGTTCTCTGGTCAATTCTATTCTTTTTTTCTCTTTGCCGATTCACCCCCAGTATACCAGCCATAATAACACGCCCACTATGTATTGACCCGCCCTACCCTGCTTCTGATTGGCTCACCGTGATACTCTTACCCTAATCCTCACCTGACCAATCCAATCCAACAACAAGGCGATGAGTTCGGAGGCAGAGCAGGGCCGATCCTAGAAATAAATGAGGTGTGATAAATATACAGAAATAGCCGATCTTGCTAATAGTCTCGTTTGTTTATGTAGGCATATAAAGGCATTGGTATTAAATTGAGACGGTTTTGTATCCACTTAAAAACTCAGTGTAGTAACTTTAATGTGAAGTCCTTTAATATATATTTCACTTCTTTACCGTCACTCCTGTAATAAACACGCTCTAAACAAGCATTGTGTTTCCATTCACACGCATTCATCTGTTTGAAAAAAAACAATACAAAAAGCATCCAGATGTTACATGAATGCCAGATTTATGTCCAACAATGATGGACGGAGTTCATTGTTCCTCGCCGGGCTTCTCTCAAAGCAGGTGACGCAGATGAATGTTATCCAACCGCTGTGTTTGCACCCTCATCCAGTACATTCCTGCTATATTGTGAGCACTTGGGTAAACTGAGCTGTGCGTTGTCATGGAAACCAGCCCTGCTCAAGCTCATAATATTCTCCTGTGAATGGAGAGCAGAACGGCTTCAACAGCCATTTGTTTCAGTGGTTAGAAAAATAAATAAATTAAACAGTGGTGGCTCATCGTAAAGGAGATCAGAGGCTTCACACGAGTAAACGGTATTTCATAGCTGTTGGATTTGATTTTTATTATTTTATTGCATTTTTCTTCATCAAGCTTGACTGCTGGAGGAATGTGTTGTGAATTCAGTTGTAGGAAAAAGTACTTTTACTTAAATGACAGTATCAATACTGCAGTGAAAACAAATGATCTGCTTTGTGTGAATAATATATAATATTACTGGATTATAATAAGTGATTAATTCATTTGTCGATCACTTTAATGTTGCAGTTGGTAATAGTGGCACTTGTTTTTAAGTACTTCATACACCGCTGGGTACTTTAATTCATAATCATGGTTTTATTCCTTGATTTATATTTTGTATTAATAATCAGAATCGGCAAAGTGACTAAATCTGTCAAAGAAAAGTATTGCAGTAACAAAGTATAATATTTGCCTGGAAAATATATTTAAAAGTAGGTTAAAAATGTAAAGACTTGTGCAAGTATACATGTTCTAAATACAGATGTTCACAAGTACATACTACAGCAGAGATCTTCAACAGGGGGTCTGGGACCCCTAGGGGTTACTGTAGTTACTGTAGCCCCCCCTACACACATTACACACACATGACACTATAGGCTTCACACATTATTATTGGCTGGTTTAATAAGGAACACAGTTTTATATGATATGTAATAGGGGGTCCGTCCACCGGGTCTCTATCAGCCTTGGGGGTCCTTGAAGACCTCTGGGTTCCTAATACTACTAATGACCACCATGTTTCTTTCTCCCGAAGGCTTGAATCCACCTAGAAACCACATGGAGCAGGATGTGGAGAGCAGGATCATCAAACAGCCTAAGTTGCCGAAGCAGGTCCAGGAGGACCTGTCCAATCAACTGGCGGAGCGGGACCGGAGAAGGAGGACCCAGCGGTACGTCCGGAAGGACGGGAAGTGCAACGTCCACCACGGGAACGTCCGAGAGACATACCGCTACCTGACGGACATCTTCACCACGCTGGTGGACCTCAAGTGGGGGTTCAACCTGTTCATCTTCGTGCTGGTGTACACCGTGACGTGGCTCTTCTTCGGCTTCATGTGGTGGCTCATCGCGTACCTCCGGGGCGACCTTGAGAACCTGGCGGACAAAAAGTGGACTCCGTGCGTTGATAACCTCAACGGGTTTGTATCGGCGTTCTTGTTCTCCATCGAGACGGAGACCACCATCGGCTACGGGTACAGGGTCATCACGGACAAATGCCCCGAGGGGATCTTCCTGCTGTTGATCCAGTCGGTGCTGGGCTCCATCGTCAACGCTTTCATGGTGGGATGCATGTTCGTCAAGATCTCGCAGCCCAAGAAGCGGGCCGAGACGCTGGTGTTTTCCACCAACGCCGTCATCTCCATGAGAGATGGGCGGCTGTGCCTCATGTTCCGAGTCGGAGACCTCCGAAACTCGCACATCGTGGAGGCCTCGATCAGGGCCAAGCTGATCAAGTCCAAGCAGACCAAGGAGGGGGAGTTCATCCCCCTGAACCAGACGGACATAAACGTGGGCTACAACACGGGCGACGACAGGCTCTTCCTGGTGTCGCCGCTCATCATCTGCCATGAGATCAACCAGAGCAGTCCCTTCTGGGAGATCTCGCAAGCCCACCTGACCAGGGATGAGCTGGAGATCGTGGTGATTCTGGAGGGGATGGTGGAGGCCACAGGCGAGTCTTAGATCTTGTATTTCTGATGGTATCATGCATGGATTAAAGTAATGGGTAAAGTCAGGGGATTTAAAGTTCCGGTAAAGTCTACTCTGAGAAAATAATTGTAGAAAAACACAAATTTTGGTGTTATGAGCTTTCCTAATTTTTGTGTGTAGAGTTATTTGTAGGGTTATTTGGGAAGATCATAGCAGAACCGCTGTATCAAAACTATACACATGACATCAGTGGCTCTGCTGCCTTAAATTACCATGGAAATTATTCATTTCACTGTCAACATCTGGGCTGAACTGCAAGTTAGGGCATCTGCAAAAGTAGTGAAGGGTGAGATATTTAGTACATAGAGTGCTGCAGGGTCGACAAATTTTTGTAGGCCAACCCGATTACGTTAGCATCACACTGGTTTTCTGACAATAAGGCAATGGTCTGTAGCAAACATTCTTGCACCGCATCTTCACAAATTAATACAACTTTTTTAAGACACTTAAAGGCGAAGGAACCTGAAAATGTGAACTGATTCCTGGGTTTTTAGGACTCATTCCTGCAGCGCTCTGAAGCTGTAACTCTCACCTACGATCTTTGTTCTACCCGAAGTGTGACGTTATTTATCCCAAATGATCCCTTAAACACAAACTCGTCAGTAAGTGATAAGTCTTCTTGTATTCATATTTTTAGCCATGCCAGCAGCATGGCTCGATTAATGGCTTCAGCAGTATTTCAGCCGATCCGCTGCTTTGGCCCGGACAGAAATATCTCTAATAACTATTGATGGATCGTAGTTTTTGTACCCAGAAGATGAATCCTACTGACTTTCCTGTAGCGCCTCCACGATGTTGGCATTTGTGCTTTTAAGTCAAAACATCTTTTGGCTGGATTGCCACAAAATTTGGTCCACAAATGGATTAATTGTAATAACTTTGTTTTCCTCAAGCATCATCATGAGGTCAAAGTTTCAATTTAACGAAATTCCCGTCTGTGTGTTGTGTTTACTGCCAATTAGTGAATGTTAGCACGCTGACATGATAAGATACGATGGTGATCGTAAGATGCCTGCTAAACATCAACATGAGCAACTTAGCATTAGCATGCTGATGTTAGCATTTAGCTCAAAGCACCACTGTGTGCGGTTACAACCTCACACAGCCACCAGCGTGGGTTTAATGTCTTTATCTCGTCTTATCCCTTTTATCATCGTTTTCATTTGGAATTCTCCCCTTTTTGTATTTTTGAGGATCAGTTTGAAAACGGTCCATTTCATCCTTGCTGTTGTGTGGGGGAGTAAGTAGGGCATCTGGCATACTTTTAATATACTTTTTGAATTTGCCAAGATATAAATAATTATGAGGCCAAACAGGATTCATGTTGTAGCAGCCAAGCTCCCTGGATCCATGGCAACATTACACTTAAATTCCAGTTTATTTATGGGAATAAAATGATACCATTAATACCATCAGCTATGTGTTGAGGCTAAAATCTGACAAATGGTTAAAATACAGGTAAAATCTGCTGTTTTAGTTTGGTAATTTGTCACCCTGCTTTCCAGGCATGACGTGCCAGGCGAGGAGCTCGTACGTCAGCAGCGAGATCAAGTGGGGCTACCGCTTCACGCCGGTCCTGACCCTCGAGGACGGCTTCTACGAGGTGGACTACAACAGCTTCCACGACATCTACGAAACCAACACGCCCGCCTGCAGTGCCAAAGAGCTCGCCGACATGACCAGCCGCACTCGCCTGCCCCTCACCTGGTCGCTGGCCAGCAAGCTGAGCCAGCAGGGTCTGCCGGAGTCCGAGCGGGAGGCTCCGGAGACCGAGACCAGCCTGGACCACCAAGGGGAGATCCAGCAGCAGACAGAGAGGAACGGCGACATTGCCAACATGGAGAGTGAGTCCAAAGTGTGATTGGGGTTTGAGGTCAATGATGAGATTACTGTTCGGGGCGACACAGGTGAGAGTTTTAGGGACCAAAACGAGGATCAATGAGCACAGTGGACCAAGTTTTTCTCAGCGATTTCACAGTTACACCCCTCCCCCCACCCCCACCCCCTCCAAAAAACACAAAACGTCGACATGTGGCCTCACCGCTGAACTGGAAAACCCTCTGCGGGACGTGCATGTTCCAAATGTATTGTGACGTCCTCCTGATGAGATTCCTATTATTTTTTTTATTAAAAAATATTCCTAGGGGCATTTGCATAAGTATTTTTGTACATACTATAAAAACGTTTTGAATTCTTTGTTTTGTTTGCGGTGTGAATATTTGACAAGATGTTTGATACTAATTACTTTTAGGGTTAGTTCTGTATATTCTCTGCCTTACTGTATGTATCAAAGCATTTATTATTTGTTTTTTTGTTTTTTTTCAAGAAATATATTCTAGCATGTATGAACATTTTATCTGCAGTTGATTTATCTTGTGTTGTGTATAGACTGTAATGGTATATAAGGAACACATACATCTCAGTGGATGCAAACTATAGTTGAAGCCAATGACAAATACGTCTCCACGCGATAAATGTTTGTTTACGGTAGCGCTACACAATGTTTTTTCCTTTAGAAGCCACGACTTGCTGCTTACAGCCGGGTGACTTCAGACAACGGCCCTTTAAAAAAAAATGCATCTCATCACTTTTTGCACATTGGAGGTCTCTGATGGAGAAGGTTAGTCGCTGTTTAAGTCTCCAGAAATCCCTCACATGTCACCTAACAGTATCAAAGACAAATAAACAATAAATTGCATATTATGCACTTGATGAGACCTTTTATGTGATTATTGCATCTGAATATGTTTGTTTTGTTTCCAGTGGTGGAAGAAGCTCTGAGATACTTTATTAAAGTACTCTCTTCACATTTGAAATCCTAAAAATCTGGATTTATTTCTAATTTTTGCACTCAAAAATCATCAAAATGGTTTCTGTTAATCTGCTCACCTGATCCTCGTTACCCAATTAGGCCTCACAGTATTTGTACCTGCGGACTCAACCTGAACCTGTTGCTGTGTTTTGTTGCCTGTTGCTCTTCACCTCCTGGATAAATCGGCTCCGTCCTTTCTGCTTCCCCGGTGAGTAATCATTCATTTCAGATTTCTTTCGCTAAAAATCTACCAAGAAAAAGCTTAAAAAATGATGATTGGTAATACATGAAAACAACCTAAGAGTGTATAAAAGCAGCAAAATTAGTGGATCTACAGAAAATGAATTGACAACTACTTTGATGGTTAATTTACCATTAAATTATTAAAAATAATTATCACCTAAAAACCACTTCTTTCTCATTTTTATTTGATTGTTTTTAAATAATTGTAATGCATAAGTAAAAATGGGTTGAAATGAGTTCCTCCCCATCAGTTTTTGGAGATAATAATTGTCATGTTAATCCACAATGGATATAATTAGTTAATAATGAGCTCCACCTAAACCGACTACAACACTAAAATCCTGCTTTTAAATTGCACCACATTATCCTACTTTAAATTCTCCTGATCATTCTTGAATACTTTACACTGTCATTGTGACAGTATTTTTTTACTGTGTGTAGTATTAGTACTTTGTGAAGTATCGGACCGTCCTCCTGCAGCCCCTGAAGAATCCAAACAGTCAGTTAAAAAAAAGAGAAAAGTTTAAATTATTATTTTTTTATTTCACCCAAATAAAAAAACAAACATGACATAATTAATAAAAAATTCAAACAATTAGCATTATCCACCTTCACTCACCTTTTAACCTTTTAGTTTAATGTGGTCCTTTGTAAGACTGTAGTTTAGTTCTTTCATTTTCAGACCAAATACGACCAGAAAGCATAAAAACAAAAAATCACTTCATAACAACAATTTGATGTAGATTAAACATTTAAATGGATGAAATGATTTTGTGATTGCAAATGTGTAATGTGAACAGTTTCAGGATTCTGCTTTTATGGTCACTTTAATTTACATTTCAGACAAATCCTATGACTAGTTCACAGCCCCAGTTATTATAATTAGAATATTATAAACATGTGAGGGCTGATGATGTGTTCACTCTACTTCTACTCACGTGGCCTTGTTTTCTATTTTAAAATAAGAGCACGCTGGTCTTTCAAGTAACTTCATCTTAGATTTTTTAAAAGCTGTTAGTTGTAAATAAGAATTAAGAGGATCGTTTTAGCTAGATAACATCCTGTTAGTCTGGATTAGTAAAACCACACATGCCAAGCTTTTAATTCACCACTCAATTCAAATAGCCAATGAATCGACATGAAAACAAAAGCAATAATTTGGCAGCAGTTCCAATCAGACAACACAAGTCCGTTTAACGCCTAATATCATACACTACATCACAGAATTACCAAATTCATCAACATTTAAATGCATTATTTTCTTTATCATATGACCATTTGTTCATTGATTCATTATAGAAGTGATTTACGCAGGAAGCCTGTGAAAATACAGTCTCTTAAAAACATAACCCATAGTTTTAATGTTTTTAAAAAATAAAAACTGAAAGGCCTCTTTAAGTTAATTGGATGCTTGATGATGATGATGATGATGATGATGACAACTGCTCCAGAATGGTTCTGTTTGTTCCTAATGTGTAACAGCTGGATTCAATTGACAATATTCTTATTATGTTGTGATATTCAGTCAAATAAAATAGTGTTGGAGTAAAACTGGCCTCATTATACAGACTAGCTCATTTCATAATAGCCTAATGTATAATATATTCGTGGGTTATAATCATTAATGCAAAATGTAGATACTTAAGTTATCAAGTACCTCAAAAACTGACCTATTTGTGTTTGTTTTGGACCCCGAGGCTCTTTTCCGTCCAGAGAAAATGCTGTTAATTTGTATTTTAGAGTTAAATTCTATTAGATTCTCTGTTGCAAATAATAAATACTGGAGTGTGAACAGCCGCTGAAGACTCACAAGAAGGCCTTTCATGAAATGTTTCTCCTCCCCTTTCTCCAGGCCACGCCTCCTCGCTACCCGGCGAACACCTGCGGCGTGAGCGGCGGCGGCAGGTTCTCGTTGTCCACGTCGTTGTCGTTGTCGATGGCGGAAACGTTGCGCGACACAACCTCCAGCGGGTATTTCTCCAGGATGCCGTGCACCTCCCGCTGCACGCTCTGGGGCCAGGAGAGCAGGTCGGCCTGCAGGCTCTGCGCCGCCTCCACCAGCGCCTCCTGCCGGCGGCTCAGGCCCGACAGCGCCTCCAGGTTGTGGTTGAGCTGAGCCAGGACGGGGTTGATGGGGGGCGGCGGCGGCTCGGCGCGGCTCCATTCGCCCTCGGAGCTGTCGCATCGCGGCGAGGCCTGGCCCGACATGTAGCGCTGGAATTCCTCCGGGGAAAGGTTGAGAGACTGAGCGTCCAACTTCTCGATGAAGGCGGCGGCACAGCACTAAAAAAAACACACAAAAACGCAGGAGAACATGAGAGCTGAATAGAGTCAATTTCTCCAAGTACATTTACATTTAGGGCATTTAAAGCGCGTCTTAAAATAAGTACATTTGTTGAAACCTCAGCATGTCATCGCTGATAAAGAGCGAAAAAGTAGAAACAAGTGTTGCTTTGCAGAGTCTTTTGAAGGCAGTACCCCTTCTAACTGCAGATATACAAAAAACATCACATCGTAATGCCAAATGGTTAGTTCCACCTTTTATGTTGGAACCTCTAATACAGAGGAAGGGAAATAAATTATGAAAAAAAAAAAAAAAAACATTTTGTCTTGTAAACCTACAATGGTGTATTTGGGCCATTGTAGGGAAAAAAACACAAAAAAACGAGAGGGGAGAAATATTTAGAGTAAAAAAAGTTGCAAATTTGCAATACTAACACTCAACATGCTATGCTAGCTATCTTTCCATGAATGCACATTTATTTTCTTAATGAATACATCCCAACGTTAAGGTCCTTTAGGGTGATGATGTTGATGGTTATTGTTGGTTTTATTTATATGAGGCCAAATCATCATCTAATGGGTGTTTTATTGATCGGGAGCAGGATGGGCTAAGATGCTAGCGGTAGCTTTCACTTGTTGTCATAGCCGATATATAAACGTATTTCCCTACAGTGGCCGTGATATGCTGTCATATCTAAACCTGACGTGGAATGCAAAGTGAAATGAAAATAAACAGCATATGGAAATAATTTCCCCCTCATTAAATGGCTCACACAGCTACATATGCACATCAGCCTTTGCTGTAAACCTAAAATTGATTTTAGCAGCCTGGTAAAGAAGTCTAAAAGTAAAATACTTTTTATTCTTTTTTTATTTAGAATGATTAAAAAAAAAACCTACCTATTGACTGTCTTTTGGACCTTTTTTGAAGCAATTTCTTTAATCAATGAGAGACTGAATGTGACTCAGTTTAGTCACCTTTGATGTTTATATGTAATAAATAACATGCCTGGAATTATAAGAACTTCCATCTGGTTCTGAGTTAAGCTCACAGTTATATTTTTATCGCAGGAGAAGAGGGAGGGAGGTAAAACCCAGACCAGGTTGGTGAAGTAGTATCCGTCCTCTCCCGTCATCAGCCTGCTGGGGTTGCAGAAGCGTGTGATGTACTGGATGTTGGACTGGAGTCGCGGAGGGTTGGCTTTGAGCACGATGTAAATGAGCGCGGGGAGGAAGTCGTCGGCGGAGGCCGGCTCGTTCTTGGTGATCCTGATGGCGCTGAAGATGTGTTTACTGCAGCGCGTGATGCACCCGAGCTTGTCCCGAGGAACCCTCTTCGAGTCCATTTCAATAACATCTGGAAGAGACGACAGATATCAAGGTGAGCGGTTTTTTATGTTGTTGTGATACCTGTCTCTGAGATTTATGCTTCCACCACAGTGATTCTGCACGAAGGTTAAAATATACGAGCGAAGCCCACTTTAAAAACGAATTAACCCACCTGGGCTTTAAAATCTTTCTATTCACAGAACAGCATCTGTCTTCACCACCTGGAAGTGTCAGCTAGTTTCTACGCATTTTAGCATTTAGAAAAAAAACGTTTTCAATTAGTTTTTTATGAATATAGGATATAAAACAGAAGAAATAAGGTAATGAAAATATCAGTTTGTTGTCTGTTGGAGGGGCGTGTCCCTATCTGTGTTTGACTGACAGGTGGAGAATGTAAACTAACCACATCACATGCATACCGTGTGTTGTTGATCGTATAGAAGAGTAATGACCTTTAACATTTAAGTGAGATTTGCAGATTTGTTGACATGCTGTTTTTAAAGTGTTGTAGCCGAGCAGCTATCACGCTATCCAGCTCCGTCGGCAGGTTAAAGTTCAAGAGGAGACGTGTGTTCGTGTTAAGATAAGGAGGAGACTTTAGCATCGGCTGTTCTCCGTCTATACAGATGCATGCAGATTCCGTTTCAGCCGGACTCATTGAATGCAGCATGGCGGATGCTCAAGCCCGCGCTCTCACCTGTTATTGCTTTGACCACGTTCTCGGAGACTTCAGGGATTTCTTCATCGAAGGAAACGCAGAGCATCTGGATGGTCACCCAGTGTAACGCCCTGCAACACAGAGGACCAATGATTGATTGATTGATTGGCAGTTAGAAAGGAAGGAAGGAAGATAGGAAGGAAGGAAGAAAGGTAGGAAGGAAGGAAGGCTTACTTTTAATCCCATTAAATTATGAAAACATCACCTTATCCTGTTCTGTGTGGCCAAGTCCTTCTTCTCATCGTCGCAGGTTTCCGGACAGAACACGCTCTTATACAGACGAGTCATTATGTACTTTTCGACTTGGTCCATCACCTGCTCTACGGACTCTGAAGAGCCTGGCGGAGAAAAAAAAAGGCTGTTTATCAGATGCTGATGAGGAAACAAACCGTCGAATGTTGTCCGAGAGATCTCTCAGCCGACCTTTAAAGTGACCCATCAAGCGGTCGGACAAGTTCTGGTAGAAATCCTGAACGCACTCGGACAGCTCGTCGGCACCCAGATCCTGACGAGACAAGAGGTCGCGACCGCTGTGTTATTTTATACTTATAGACTATTATTATGCCGCTAGATGTCAAAATCAGACCTTCTTGCTGGACATGTTCACGATGAAGGCCCGGCACTGCTTGTGGATCTCCCGGCCGGGCTTCTGGAGGTTTTTCAGGAAGTCCACAAAGTCCTTGGACACCTGGTCTGTATCGAAGCTGGCGTGGCGGCTGATTGACGGACTGGGGGACTTGCCCTCTTGGGTTTCTGATTCAGGGAAAGTAACGTTGCAAGACCAGAAATAAACATTTTGTATTCTTTAATCAGGAGAGAGCGAAGGCTAGCTGTTTCCATCTGCTTCCAGTCTTTATGCTAAGCTAAAAGCTAATTGCTTCCCAGCTCCAGCATCGTGCTTCCACTGCACTTTAAATATTTAAAGCTAGCCTGTATGAGCAATGCACGAAGCTGTAAGTTTGGCAACAAACCGGTCGGACTGGCAGGTTGCTCTAAATGTACCTTTCTTGGGAGCAGTGCGTGACGAAGGGCTGAAGAACTTCTTCACCGTGGTCACTTTACGCGTCTTCTCGTTGGTCTTCTTCTCCTCGAACTTGGAGAAGGGACCCAGCGAGGCGGGCCCCGGGTGTGGTTGGGATGCCGTCGACTGGGGGTGTGTCTGCGCTCCATGACTGCTGGCGTACGCCGCCTCCTCCTCCCGCTGCAACCTGGGAAAAAAAACGGCAGTTTCAATCGGTGGGAGATCACGGAGGTGAAGACGGGGCAGTAGAAGGGTCTTACTTTTCTGCCAAGGCCCAGTCGTCCTGGATCTGCTTCTGCCGTACCCGCTGGTACTCCTCCCTCCAGCACTTGGAGCACAGACCCTGCCACGCCGCGTTGCCATAGTAACCGCATCCCTTTTTGCACAGCAGGTCCGATTGGTCCACGTGGATGCCCCCGCGTCGCTCCGCCCGCTGACTCATGATGCTGACCATGGCCAGGAATGCATGAAAAAAATGATGTATCGGTGTATTTGTATACGCTAGAGTGTACTTATGGTTACATCAGTGCACGTGACGTGCACCACGCCTCACGAGAACGACTCCAAGTGAATGCGTTTGCTGGGAATTTAAACTTCCTGCACGTTAAGTCATGGAAAAACTCGATTAGCTGTTCTTTTCAAAAGGGGGAACTCTTGCAAATGAATGATCACGTTGCTGCCTGATGAAAAAAAAAAACAGTTTGCATGCAAACAAACAGATCAACTTGAAAAGTGGAAATAAGTGATTGCAGGTTTGTGGATATAGTTCTCCTTCCAGTGGTGAGGGGAAGTAATCCCATCTAAACTAAACTAATGTATTAAAAAGGAATTTATTTGACGCTTTTACATAAATAAAGATATGTGGTATACTTACAGGATATGATGCAGTACTTATACACCACACGTATACGCAGTAGTACACACGAATGCATGCGTTCGCCATGTTGCATTGTGTACTTTTACTTTTGATATCATAGTATAATGTTTCTAATTGTACTCCTGGGAAGTACCAGAGTACTTTCTCATTCATTTCTCGGACAGTTAGCTTAAACACAAAGACAACGCTGCGGTGTGTTTTACGTCCTCGCCACCGCGGAGGAGTGACGTCAGCTGAGCAACTATGTAACAACCCTCGTCACCAACGTGTTATTAAACATGGCATGTACATACCGTGCCGCTGTACTCACCTTTTGTTACGTTTTCACCGATCGGGAGCTCTCGCACACACGGACGCCTCCTCCTCTCTCTGCTCTCCTTGTTGTGCGGGATGACGACACCCGCCTCGAGGGTACGGACAGTGACGTAGACCTCGCGGGTTTTTCACCGCGTTTAAAACGTCCGTCCGGTGTGTTTACCTTCAGAGGGAGAGAGCAGAGATGTTGGGGCGAAGAGTATTTTTTTTTTATAAAGTTTTTTTCTCTCGGAATGTTGGCACACAAGTCCGTTCACTTCCGCATTAGGGGACAATTTCAAGGATCAGTACGTGTCGTCATAAATGCCCCGGACATGCGCACAAGGAAGAACGACAACTGATGTATTTTTTTTAATCGATTACGGATTCCTTAAATCCTGATACCTTAATGAATGTGTCATGGACGTTTCACTTATCAATGCACTATTAGTGTGTGGTAATATTCACTCAAATACTGATGTTGAGTGCAATTTTGAAGCATTTTAAACTTTATTTATTTGACAATATCAGTTACTAGTTACTCTGCAGATTCAGACTATGATAACAAAACAATTAAATGAACAAATAAAGTTAATTGTATTATTATATAGTAGACTTCCCAGCAGTATATCAATTCAAACAATGAGTTCAATTAAATTGACTTCCTCCTCCTCTTCTACCTCGGCAGAAACTTATTTATTACCTTCACTGAACAAACTCAGTACTTATTTATTAGTTATTTATTATACATTAACAGTACAATTCTAGAACTTACCTACAATATTTCTCTGTGATTGTGTTTGATGAATAATCAGTCATTCTCTTTGACTCTTAGAGCTGAAGGGTTCAAGTATAGATCCACCGCTCACAGTGAGCCGGCTGCTTTATTGACATTAAGGTTAATGTTCAGTGGTTCTGTCTGAGTGTAAATGCCAAACTGATAACATAAAGTGTGATATATATTTATCAGCTGCTCTTAATCTCAAACAGGTGGTCATTAGCTGTTTTTTTGTTTGTTTTGATCAGTTGGTTTGCTCTTTTCCTACAGGCTGAACACTTTCTGACAAACTTACATGACACGCATCGATTCTTTTTGAGCAGAACCAACTCTTTAAATAAATCCTGAACTTTCATCCCACTTTCATCAAGTCATGAAATGTTGGAGGAAGTATTCAAGTACTGTATTTAAGTATGCATGTGAGGTACTTTATTTGAATGTTTCCATCTTATGCTACTTTACACTTCTACTCCACTACGTCTCAGAGATAAAAATGACATTTACTCCACTATTTATCGTGACAGCTTTAGTTCAGTTTTTCACCCCTTCATGCAGATTAAACTGCATTTAAATTAGTTAAAATAAGCACAGCCTCAAACATCAGCACTAAAATGCAACACAGTGGTAATATCAATAAAGAAACACCATTTATAATAAGCAAACAGAATATTTTACTACACAATGAGTACATTTATCACCTCATAAGACGTTTTGAATGTAGAACTTCTACTTGTAGTGGAGTATTTTCAGTGTGGGATCAGTATTTTTTTTCACTTCAGTAATCTGATAAACAGGAGGATTTGTTGGACTGGACTCCTCTCCGACTGGAGCAAATAAACCCCCAGAGGGTCAGAATCCCCAGATAACAGGCGGACGTTAGACGATGCAGTCATGATCCCGATGGGTCGCATGTTGTGCCTTCCTTCTCCGGCCACCGTCCAGGAGCTGTTCTCCGTGGCTCGGGACGCCAGCATCATCCCCGACATCTCCTTGGACCCCGTCCTCACCAGCTTCCTGTCGCTGGACTCCTCGGCAGCTCTGCAGCATCAATACGCCTTCTTACAGCGGGGCATGAGCGGGGAGCAGCAGGCTGCGTTCAGCCTCAACCTGACTGGAGAGCTGGGCGGCAGCAGGGTCACCTCTGGAGGAGTCGGGGTCGTTGCTCTGGCTCTGTCCCTGCTTCTAGACCAGGTCGCCCAACAGGTTTGATTTTCATTGCTTGGAAAAAATCTACGTCAGACCTCAGAAAATCCTTTGACAAAAAGGTTGACATTTTTGTTTTTTGGGAATTATCTTTACAATGATAAGATGGATTTGAGTGAAATTTGGTCCAGATATTCATGTTCCCCAGAGGATGATGCTCCTCTAACGCCAACTGCAGGTTCACATTTGTGCTTTTCATTAAAAATGTCTCAACAATTTCAGCTTTTATTGGAGGGATTGTCATGAAATATGTGTATTACATTATACCTGCTAAAAATCTGCTGTTTCAAAGTCAACACGAGAGCGTGATCAGTGGTGGAATGTATGTATATTTACTAAAGTACTGTGCTTGAATACATTTATGAGGTACTCATAAAGGTACTTCCATGTTATGATACTTTATACTTCTACTCCACTACATCTCTTCAGGTTATTAGTACAATAATACATTGAATAAATCATGATGTATTATTATAGAGTCATCTACTCAGTTGTATATAAATTAATTACAATTAGCTCCATCTTTACCAGCTGCACTAATGCATCAATAATTATATTCCAACAGTTTATTATTATTATTTTCATAGAGACAAACTAATATACTGCTACATATGAGTATTGATATTGTAACTTTACTGTGAATGTGTTTTCTGAATTGTTCTTTATTTTTATTTATTGAACTGTTTTTAATTTATCATTTTTACTCTTATATTCTTCTTTTTGTACAGCATGTTAATGGAAAGCACTTTATAAATACATGTTTTATTATGTATATTTATTATTTTGATACAGTTTGATTCAAATATTTATTCAGCATTGTATCACAAAGCATGATGCTAAAACAGAACACCCACAAGTCCAGATGTTATCCCACCAGGTCCGAGCCCATGAGGGGGATCCATCACCTCCGAGGTCCCAGCAGCCTAAGATGATTTTTGGCATCAGCCGCTCTTCGAGGATCGGCCTGATCATGCACAGCTACCTCCGCCTGATCCCCGGCGTCGCCAACGACCACGATAAGATGGCCGAGACCACGGAGCTCCACGACGGCTGGCTGAAGCTTGAGCTGATCGACCACTACGAGAGGATGACCACGAAGAAGAAGAGGATGAACTCAGTGTCCATGCAGCAGTGGTTGGCTGGAGCTGCGGTTCATCTGCACATGAGGATCCACCAGGTCAGTAGAGACACAAAGACGGTGCAGGAAACATTTATAGTCATTATAGTTCAGCGATATCAATGCAGCAGACCCAGAACAATCTGCTTCCCTGTTACCTACATTACCCACAATGCAACTCACATGTGTGCAACAAACACATTTTTAGTGTAGTCCTCCCCAGACCAGGAGGAGACCAAAAACAGAGCTAAAAGAGTGAGAATCTTGGACTTCAACATAAACATGAAGACTCCCAATGAATCATTGTTGCTAGGTAACTGTGAAAGTGTGGGAACAGAAACCTGTTAGTCCGATCTTGTTCCCCGCAGGTTCGTCTCCACTCTGTGCCTCTGGGTCGGCCGAGTCGCTGCGTCTGTCCTACAAGACGGCGTTCGGCCGCCTGGTTCAGGCCTACACGGCCTACCTGCACAGAACCATCCAGGAGACTCCAGGACCACGGAGACCCAGAACCAGAGTAGCAGCCGGACCACGATGTAGAACCAATATGAGCTGCTCAAGTAATCTGAGTTTGAATGATAGCCTAGTTAGTATCTCAGGTGATAAACCCAATGAGACTCCCAATTCAGCTGCGACCGTGAGCAGAGGCAAAACGGGCGAGAACTTTGGACTCAATGTGTCGAACAGAAGAGATGAAATCACTGACAGAAAGACGCTCCTCAATACGACTGAACATGAGGACGCTCAGGGTCTGTTAGTTATCGAGCCGGGGAGGAACGTGAGTCACGATGTGCAGCATCATCCCTGCGAGTCTCCGGCCATACAACAAGCTTTGGTGACCCGTATTATTAACGCCCAGGACCTGGAGCGAAACAGGTACTTTTTCCTGTACCCCGATAAATTCTCCCACGGCCTCCTCAGGCAGAAGGAAGACTTTGAGCTGAAGACGACTTAAACAGTCAACTATATCGACAGGAGATTTAAAAAAAAAAGACAATATCTGAAATAATTTCTTGTTAAATCATGTCTATGATGCTCTTATGAGTTAACTGAAGTGAATCCCTAATTTGAAAAAAATAATTACAGTTAAGGTTTTTTTTGTGGAAACCAACTTTATCAAAACTTGGAAATAGGAAATAACACTTTTATATTTAGAAAGGATGGGCATTGTATCAATATTACAGCACATTGGTGGAATATTGTACAAAATTAATACAAGTAGAGATGTCTTATCAGCTAAATAAGCTATATACTGTATATTTTTTATTTACATTTATATGTTTTGTTTATAAATATATATTATTTATAAATATAAAATATAAATATACACTCAATTTCAGATACTTTCAGAGTATTGTATTGCATTATTCAATATGACCTGGTAACAATACATTCTTAGCTTAATCTATAATAATACATTATTTATTTGTTGATTAATATCTTATATTAAGTATCTAAATCTGCAAAGAATCTTAAGTTATCAAAAGTGATGTGGAGTGTAAAGTACAATATATATATATATATATATATATATATATATATATATATATATATATATATATATATATATATATATATATATATATATATATATATATATATATATATATATATATATAGAAATACTAAGTAATAACAGCTAAGTAATAACATGAGTAATTGTACCTTAGTTCTCTTCCACAACCAGCGGTCTTGATTTTTAAAGCAAAACAAACGACTGACCGCTAGGGGGCCTTGTTGGTTGAAGCGCACCGGAAACACGTTGGAAGAAGAAGAAGAGTTTCGATTCTTAACAACCGCCACCCCTCTTTTTAGCTGCGGCTGATGACACGCGGAGCTGCGTGATCTACGTGCACACTTTTAACTTCCGCACACAAATATGAACAGGACGAGCGCAGACCACTGCTGAGCGTTCACTCGATATTCATCATATATATACAATATATATAAGGTATGTTGTTGTCTAATTAATCTCTATATGTGCTTATTTATGTGTTTTTAAACTGGCTAGCGTGAACTCATAACGATGTATCCCGGAGGTCTCGGGTTTGTTTCCTTCACCGTAAAAACAAGAAAGCGTCCTATTCAACTAAAGTCACGATATCAGATAATACGCAAAAGATAAACACAAAACAACATTACAGTTAAATGTGAAAAGGGGAGGCCTCGCTTCCCGTTGTAGTCGATGTAATGAGTTTTTTTTACTAGCTACGTAGGTTAGCTAACAGGCTAACAAATGCTAACATCACAATAAGCGATGGAGATACTATGTTTGGACAAACTTACGTTGGTTAAAATAATGAAAATTAATCCGCGTTTTATTGCTAAACTATAAAGTTATCAAGCCATCACATGTAACGTAGTGTTTGATGTTGTGTTGTCTTTAAAATGACCGATGTAGCATCCATTAATTACGACGTTAAAATTGACAATACAACGTATAATGTTAAAGTTAGCTCTCTCTCTTTATATCCGGAGTACTTTTCAAAAAACACGGTTAGTGTTGGAGTGATGAAGTCAAACTAATGTTGTTTTAAATGCTGACCACACCCAGGCTTACTTAGTCAGCTGTGGTTTAAAAACAATGTGATTTCAAACCATCTACAGGCAGAGGAGTGGTGTGGTATTCTTATTTACTTAACGCTATGGTCTACATTCTGAAAATCAGCTGAGCCTCTGAGACAGATTTGAAAGAAGCACCCCCCCCCCCCAACCAAACCCCTCCACTCTCCAGTTTTAAGGAAAAGGTTTAAGTTTTAAGTAAAAGGAAAAATACATACTACACTATAAGCAAAAAAAAAACATGCATCACAAAAGCTTAAGTGGAAATGTGTACCAGTGTAAAGATGAATTCTTATGACTGAAAGATGATGGATAGAATTATTTTATTAATCCCAGACTGGGAAATGATTTAATGATGATGATGCTCAGCCCTCTGTCTCTTTTTGTAAAGAGGAATTTCCTCAACTTTAAATTAAAGAATATTCAGAAATATGGAGCAGCCCCTCTGAATACATCTGAACTAAATCGTTATTATTATCAAAACATCTCTGCCCACCTTATCCTGTTCTGTGTGGCCAAATCCTTCTTCTCATCGTCTCAGGTTTCCGGAGAGAACACGCTTTTATACAGACGGGTCATTATGTATTTTTCGACTCGGTCCATCACCTGCTCCACGGACTCTGAAGAGCCTGGTGGACAAAAAAAGATACACCGATACTTTATTGATCCCGAGGGAAAGTCAAGCATCCAGTAGCAGCTTACAAAAACACAATATGAAGTACTCTCAATGTCTAACTTGAAGTGAGATTCTTTATATAGAGACTGGCTGATATTAACCTCCTGACTCTCCCACATCTTGTATAATCACTACCAGATGTACAGACTAAAGGAAAACATCTGTCACACTGTGAAATTCCTGTGGAATCGATACACGTGTTCACTATATTTTTAGATTTTAGATTTTTATGTAAAACATGTCAAAATGAATACAGAAAGTGTCATACAGAAAATAAAATGGTACACAACTAGAAATCATAGAGATATATGAATACATTATTGTTACTATTATTTTTGTTGACATGTCTGAGAAGGAGTGGTAAGAAGTATACACTTATTTAATCCAACCCCATCTCCATAATTCATATCCTCTGTCATACATTTATTTTATTTGATGCTTTTAGTGAATTCTTTATCATTGGATTGTTTTTTTTAGAATGAAAGATCTACACTCGTCCGTATGGATAACAAATGAATATACACTTAAATTACAAACGGAAAACACTTTGCTGATTTAATTCAATTAAATTTTATTGATAGTGTCATATCACAACAGAAGTAATCTCAGGACACTCGCAGCATCACCCAGACGCAAGCGTTACAGCGACAAAAAAACTATCGTGATAGGCTTTTAAAGGCGGGTCCACACCGCACCGACTGCCCGACTCGTGAAGTCGGGCTACTTAACATGGCAGACTCGAACAACGACTTGGGCGGTTCACACCTACGGAACTACAGCCGACGGCATACGTTCCGCGCTTGCGCGAGATGTAATGTCTCCAAAACAACAGGCGGCGCTAATCTGTATTGTGCGCCAAAAAACACGAAAACCAGAAGTAGGCGGTCCTCTCTAGACCACCTTCTTCGATTCTACTGGTTATCTGGTATGTTTACATCGTCACTTCCGGGCTTCACTGATTCGCTAGTCAAGCTGCTAGCCTCCACCAATCAGAATGGTAAAAGAGTCACCGACTCGCATGGCGGATTACACATTTGAATCGGCTGAAATGAACACCGACGTGGGCCGATTCGAGCGACCACACCAAGCAGACTCATGTCATGGAGGCCGACTCTCTCAAAGACGCCGATTTTCGGTCCGGTGTGGACTCGCCTTAAGCCGAAATATCATGCAGACCAGGGCCTTGGCTTCCAACTGCATTTGGTGTTAGTAGTAGTAATTGTACTGCTATAGATGGTGGTTGTGCTAATTATATGCTGTTGGGTAGTTACATCTACAGCAATGCATCATTCTGAGATAATCATATGTTTGTTCTGTAACCATGCAACAAGTCAACCCTTTTATGAGCTCGTAAAAATGGCATTCGCAGCTTTTGTTTTCAACACAGTCTCAACACAGAAGGGAATGTTGACTTTCATATTCACTGAACAATTACCTCTCAATGATGATGTAATTTGGACAGGAAGTTTCTGTAATGAATTCTTATATTGAAAGTGATTCAAATCGAAGTAACTGTGGCATGTTTTGAGTGATTTATGCTAATTTTCGTACAGATTTCGGCAAAATGTCGGACTCTGATTCTGACAATGACTGGGAAGGACGTCGGATGAGTCTCGTGAGTTATTCAACAAATTCATAGAATAAAAGCATTTTTCCAATGTGTTGTTATTTGTCTGTATGTCAATGATTACTGTGTTTTTCCCCTCAGAAACTTTTCCCACCAGAAGCCTCCTACAGTCCAACAGGTAAAATTGTTTTCTAATTACACCATTGATTTGAATACCCGGCGCTACAATACTGTAATATGCTAGAGTCTCCTTTTTATAGTATTTACTATTATTATTATATTATTTACTAGTATTTGATTATTTACTGAATAATCAATATTGCACTTGTTATTCAATAATTTCCAAATGCTCTTTGCTGACATGGATTTATTTTTTAGAGGAGGATTTCGAAATGTGGAATCGGATCCCTATTAGAGACAAAAGAGAAGCCGGACAGCTGATGAGAATTCACACCTACTGGCTTCCAATTCTGCTGCAGCGCGAAGAAACAGAAGTCACTGCTTGCTGGGCTTTAGACTTAGGTCTGATCTCAGAGTAGGTAGCATTAAGGAATCTGAATATTTGTTAAAATCCGCTTTAAAACACTTTAAACTGTCAATGTTTAGACTGTTAAAGAGTTTTCAACTGTGTCCTTCCAGGGGCAGCGACGAAATAAGTCTGAAGAATCTTCACAGGATAGAAATATTGGAGGCAATCTTAAGAGCCCTGGAGATTGGAACTGTAAGTTGGCTGTAGTAGTTCTGTTTAGTCGAGGCCAAAGAGGAACTGAGCAGGAGTATGCACGTTATATGACATAATGTATTCCACTCTGTTGAGCTACGCACGGACTAAAAGCCCTGCTGCCACTAAACCGCCTTTATGTTCTCTGTTTCAGTTCAATAAGGACCAAACGAAGCATATTGTGTCGATAAGCAACATGTTCAACTTGGTAAGTCGGGAATAAGTGATTATGTGCATTTGAACCATGGCATGCAACAGAAGCATGGCTGCCTTCTCTAGCTTTTGGTTAATAGTTAACTTTATTTTTATAACTCCTATCATACATACAACGTGGCTCAATGTTATGTACATTGTGTCTTTGTCAGTGTCATTATAAGGGTCAGTATTTTCAATCCTTATAGTGACATACAAATGATAATCAATTCTGTCTCTGAGATGCAGAGATTAATTTTCAGTATTGGCAAATGATGAATGAAAAATAAAATAAATGATTCCCCTAGAAATGTGCCATTCAAACAAACGAGCATCAAACTTATTTTGCAATAGAATTAATACGTACATGTGCTCTCATTGCCTTTGTCATTAGTAGAGATGTATTTAAAAAAAAGTTGAATCGCTATTTGATGGTTTGATCTGACTTTGTACCCCTCAGCGGTCCTCGGGGTCTTTTGAAGATGCTATTCACTGGTTGGAGCAAACGGGAGAGCCTGATATCGTCCATCGCATCCGGGATCTCGGCCCTAAACACAACTGCTTCACGGTCTTGCATCATACCTTCATAGAGTGTAAGATACAACAAACATTCAACAATGCTTCATTTAAGGATGATTTATTGTCATAATGCAGCACAGGGATGCACAATAAGGTGAAGGTGTCGCCAAGACTTTCAAGACAGGAAAAAAACGATGACAAAACAAAAAAACTGAAGTAAATTCCTGTGATGGCAGTTTTTAAATTTGCACCAGGATGCAGACGAGATTCTCCGTTTTATGGAGTCACGAGACATTTCTTGTAATTCACAAAAAGAGGAAAACCTAAATGGCTACAGTAGTTATCGCATTTTGCATTCTCACAAATGTCATGATGTGAAACACAAACATGCATATGTGTTTAAATTGAAGCCTTAGAACTCGTATGTGGATTGTTAACACACACACTCCTCTTTTGCTTTCAATCAGTCACTCATTTTTTTATGCAAATGGCGACCAGCTGGCAGAGGACGATGCAGACACTGAAATCTGGACCAAGTACCTATCAAGTAACGGTAAGACATCATAGTCTACAGGCTGTCCGCCTGGTTCAACCAGATGTTTGCTTAAAGATGCCACTTTCCTGGAAAATTATGGCCACGTATCTGAGCAGCTTTAACCAGAGAGTAATTGCTTGTTGTTTGACATTAAAGACATTGAGCAACTATAGTATTTATTCATAGTATTTGCAATACTTCAAATTGATACACAGAACACCTGCATTTACAACAAGACTTAAAATCCTAGTGAAACAGCATTTAGAGCATCTTTAAATTCAGTAATGTGACTTAAACCCACAATCAGAGCTTGGCACTTACAGATTCATGATTTTGTCACATAAAATCACAAATAAAAGTTGCGAGGCGTTAACTCTACTGTCCTTACTGATTCCCTTGTGGTTTTGTCATGTTCCTCGTCCAGAAATGTGAAGAAATGAAGAAAAAAGGAAATGTGTACTTCCAGCACGAGCAGTATGAAGACGCTGTGATGTTTTATTCCACGGCCATCAGATATTAGTAAGTTATTATTCTAATATAATACTTTAACAAACAAAAATGTGTTCTCAGTTGTGAGATTATAATTTGTGTTTTTTCAGTATGAACAATAATACAATGAAATATGATGTCTTCTTCTCTCTTTGTGAAGCTTGGGTTTTTGTTCACACTGTCTGGCACCTCCACTATAATTAAAAAACAACGCAAATTATAGACTTCGGAGCTGATTTAAAACCTCTTCATCTCTACCAGCAAAACGATTAACATAACCTCACAGACGGGATTCATTTCAGGGTTAATTGTATTAGATTGTATAAGTCTAACTATTAAATTGGGAAATCTGTGTTACTGAATTTAATATCTTCTCCCTCCAGCCCTGACAACCATATAATTTATGGAAACAGAGCGCTTTGCTATATCCGCTGTAAGAAATATCTGTAAGTACCACTTATTTCTTTTTTTTTTGTAAACAATTGAAGTAAAGAGCTTTCATTTGAATGGACAGGGTTGTAAAACTCCCTTCATAATCTATTATAACCTGTCATTTTAATTTTAATAATTAAAGTGGTGAGAGTATACTAGTCGTGTGAGATAACTTTTGTCATGTTATGACACTAATTTTCCATTTCTACAGAAAAGCAGTCGGTGATGGAAAACGCGCGACTCTGATAAATCCCCTCTGGGCAAAGGTACTTATGTCGTTTTAGGGGCATGTAACTTCACACTGTGATTTGCTTCAGACTCAAAGACAAATGTTTAAATTAACTTCACTATGAATTGACGAAGAGCCACTGTGGATATTAAATATATATTTTAATGGCACGACTCTAAGGCCTGTCGTTCCACAACTTTGGTGTCAAACTGAAATATCTATACCATCCAATTTATCATATATTCAATGGTATAAATATGATTTAAACATTAATTTCCCCCCCTCAGGATGAATTGTAATTACTTTTGTAATCCTCTCAATTAGGCAACTACTTTGTTTTAAGGCCAAATACCTGCAGATCTAATTGGCCTCAACTGTGTTTTTTTTGTTTCGGACTAATTGGCATTTGTTTGTGCTAGCCAGCCCTACGGAGCTTCGTGCACCACTCTGAATATCATGATCATACTGTGTTTTTTTTTTTTAGAAGTTGGTGCATGTTTTTGTTCGCAGGGTCACTACCGCTACTGTGAGGCTCTGTTCTCCTTGGGAGAGATCAGAAAGGCCATTCATGCCAACTCTATAGCCAGGCGGCTGTGTCGACACGACGCCGAGGGAATCAAAGACTTGGAACAGCAACACCTGAGGTTCAATGAAACACCAGCCGCCAAAGGTATTTTTCACTGCACTCTTTGTCACGCTAACAGCAGCACTTTGAATTATATCGATTTTTACTCATCTGGGGGACAAAAACCTGTTGCATCTGGGGCCAGGATAGCTCAGCGGTAGAGTTGGAGCCCCACGTACCGAGTCTTAAGTCCTCGCTGCAGCGGCCTGGGTTCGAATCCGACTGCCCTTTCTGCAATGTCTCTCCCCCCTTCCTCTAAATAAAATAATAAATGTCATGGATTAGCAGGTCTGCCTTCTCTGTTTGCCATCCCCACATTAAACTGGTTTGTGTTTTTTTTTTTATTGCAGTTGGACCGCCTAAGAAAACCCAGAGTAAAAAGTATGTGTTGTGCTACTTGATACACGTTGTACACACTTTATTAATAATCGCTGATGAACTTAGATTTTTTTTTTGTCTACAGTCTGGAGTGTAATAGCAAAGTATATGGAGCTGTCCATAAGGTTGATCCACAGAATAAGGTTTGTAACTCCCGTTAGATTTCCAGTCGGCAAGCATTAGCAGATACTGTCATCATGTTGTTGTTTCAGGTGAAAGAAGAGATTTAAAAAAAGATTTGTGTAGAAATGATTGAGTAACTTGTTGATTCAAGTCAACCAGACCGGGAACTGAATAGTTATGTGTGTTGACTTTCAGAACATTGGACCAAAGTTGCACAATAACGCAAACAAACTACCTGTTCGAGGCAGCGGGAGACCGGCAACTCCTGTTGTCAGCGCGGTAAGATTAAACGGAGCACACTTAAACTGATGTAGACTTTTTCTTTAGGTGGCTGCAGATGACGATGATTAAAATAATAATTTGTCAGTGTGAACAGAATATAATTGACATTTTGTTTACACTGTGTTCATGTAGCTTTAGCTGAAGCTTGATTGTGGTTAATTGTTAATAAATAACTTGTGTGTTAACAGGTCTCGGAGGTTAAACAGGAGAAGCAACAAGGTGAGTTTAATTCATTGTGTTGAATGAGGTAGATATATAATATAATATAATATAAGATATAACTAAACTCTCTCTCTCCCTCCAGTGAAAAATGAAGGCAGTACTAAGAACTCAAAACCATTAAAAAGGTGAGTGGAAGTACCTTATAGGAACACTATAGCATTAGTTATTATAACGTTATTACTTCTGCTGCCTGATCTCTGAGGAGGAAATCGTCCTCCAGTGCGTTTTTCTTTCGCTCAGCTATTTGACACATTTGGCGATGACTTCAGTTTAACAATGTCGGCATACAGTTTGGCTGAATTTACTAGCAGGTCACTGGTGCGCTGCCAAATATTTTGAGTCACAGGGCGTGAAAGAATTTTGCAATACAATACCGAACAAACATCCTGTACTGAAAACTTCCAGAGAATTCTGTGTTTTTTCACACCGCTACTTCAAACCGTTCCTAATCAAAAACCTGACTCAATAGGTGTTAAACTTTATGTTAAAATATTTCTACCCAGCCAGTCGCTCTCAGATCCTCTGATATAAGAGTCAACATTGTGATTAGATTGATTTCTTCTTCATCATTATAAAAATGAATCTCTCTCTCTTCTGACTGTTAAGCTGATTTTAAAGTTAAATCCTGTGCTTCCAGTGAGCTTCCTTCAAAGAATGGGAAAGGAGATTCTAACTCCGCAGCAGCAAAGAAGAAACCAAAGAGCAGAAATCCAACTGAAGCTGAGGTAAGGCTGTGCTTTAATATGTCGTGCTCTGCTTCTGTCACATGACCGGCAGGTTGAGAAAAGAGTGTGTGTAAAAATGTGTTTCCAGTCTGAAAAAAATCTAAAGTAATTTGATCATATAAGCAGACAAAAATTGAGATGGTTGCAAAAAATCTGCTGAGATGTTGGGAAATAATACGATATATTTGGAATGGATGAATGTAATGAAGAGCATTAGCTTAACTTTTTACTGCGTCCAAATATGGCTACCATTTAAATGAGATAACTGAGCTGCTCTGTGATGTCTTCTGTCGTTCAGAAGCAGAAAGCGGACGATAAAGCAGGGATGTGTAAAGAGTTGAGGTCGACGGTGCAGGACGCACACACGGCTCTGACCGACCAACGCAAACACAACGCAGAGCAGGCCTTCAGGAAGGCTCTGGTCATACTGGAGGCCAGCACACCCAAGGTAATTATATCACTGAAGAGCAAACCTGGAGCACAATGGTATGTGCTTAATTTCAAGCTTGCAGAAAGCTTGCTTGTCCACAAATGCTAGTTTAAATCGCCTTCCCTCTCTGCACCACTCAGACAACAATCTCTCTCTCTCTCTGGAGATGTTGTATAATCCTGTTAATGCAACCATCACTTTTCTCTCCCCATGTATCCTGTCTTTAATATCAGCTATAAAGTAAATCCGTAGACTGGGTTTCACTTTGGCTGTGAATGATTTGGGAATTCTTGTTCATTTTCGCACATTTTCTCAAATGATCTTCTCCAGTTTTAAGCATCATTCATGATCTTACTGGATTTACAGTGAGCTGTAACATTTGATTTTTTTTTTCAGGAACTTGGACTCAATACAGTGGATGTACTGTTGTTGCTGTATGGACATGCATCAGCTCTGACAGAAATAGCCCAGATTGAGGTAAGTCATAGATGATAATGTGTTTATTTAATATAGCACGTTTTACAGTCACAGTCACAAAGGGCATCACATGATACAAATAGTTGCAATCAGACACAAAGAAGAAAAGCAGGCAAAGAATAAATACCACTGGAAATAAAATGTAATAAAATAATGAAATGCATGTAGGATTGTTAGCGTCAGACCATTTCATGTGGTCCGTATGTCTTATGTTTGATGAAAAGTGTAGACAAACCTTTATTGATCCCCCAGAGTAGATATCAGACTGTTGCAGACAGAAGATGGTCAGAGATAGTACTGATATATGTGTAAAAAAATAAATAATAAGAGGTGAAATACAGTTTTTAGTCTCCTCCAAGGAGAAAAAGCTTGATTGGGTCCGGTCTGATGTATAACTTTAAGAATCGTCAGTGAAGTGAATGTTTCCCCTTGTTGGACACAGGAACTTGCAGAAGCACAAAGAATTCTGGAGAAGATCAAATCGTTCGAGGAGAGGACGTTTCAGTGTCTGGTTTACTATGCCGTCGGCAGGGTGTATCTCAAAGAGAACAGGTTCAGTCTTTTACCAGTTTTTTTTTTTTTCTGTGTCATTGATTCGCACCTTTTTGTTTTTGTCGTTTCAAACACGTTCTCTGCTTCTTCCACAGGTTTGCTCTTGCTCTGGAGCAGTTTTCAGATTCTCTGCAGATGGTCAGGAACCAAATAACGCCGGGTAAACTCACCTGGCCTTTCACAAAAGAGGTTGTCAAAGAAACACAGCCCGACTATTTCAAGGTATTTCAGTTTTTAAAGATTACTTAGTTGCACGTGAGCGTTTTGAACTTAGAAAATATAAATATTCCAGACTTTTATGGGATATAAACGTGATATATCCGGATTGATTCGGTCTTAAATCATAAATAAAATTTGGACAGACATGGATTTAAACTGCAAGGCAGTAATTCTAGTTTTACACTGATTAACTGAACAGGTACAAATGTATAGAAAAAAAATATATTTTATTTAAATAGAATAAATAGTAGCAATGGTGCAAGATTGTACATTTTTAAATTTTATATAAATTTAAACACTATCACAGCGTAAATCAAGTAGAAAAACATGCTGTATTCTGTCTACTTCATATGTGTGTTCATATAACACAGGTTTTGATTGCAATTCCTCTCTCTCTCTGTCTTTTTTTTTTTTAAGGAAATCCTGAATCATGCTATGGAGTTGTGTAAATTTCCTCCTATTCCCGAAGCCATTTGTAGATATGAGAAATGCCTCGTCCCTTTGAAAGCTGAGATCTACGTGACTGATCCAGATTTTAAGGTAAGTGGCAACTGTGAAACACAGCCGTTGTAGAATTCAACTATCAATAATTAATAACGATAATAATAATGCCTTCCTCGTGCAGGGCTACATTCGAATAAGCTGCTGTCAGAGCTGCATTGTCGAATACCACAGCGTCTGTTGGAAGAGCCTAAAGACATCGTCCTTCTTTGAAAAGATTGAAAAGGTACATTGTCCACATATTTCTTGGTTTTTGCATCATGATCACAGGGTTTGTCAGTCTATACGTTGTCTTTGTCACATGCCGTTAAGCTACCTTGTCTCCGGTAACGTCGACCTGACGATTCTTATTTTTCAGGTTTACACAGATATTTCAGAGAATTTAGGGTCATGAAAATCTGCCTCAAATGCAGGAAATTGTGGAGATGTATTAGTAAAAAAAAAAAATGTTAATGAACCGTGTGATCATAAAGCCAAAGTTCCTGTAGTAAGTGTATTTTTCCCCTTTTCCCAGGATTTGTTGCACGAGTCGTGTTTGACTCCAGACTGCGTCGGCCAAATCTGTAGTATCAAAATCTTTTGTCCGACGGGGCTGATGAAGTGTCAGGTAAAGACGACTCGTTTTTAAATGTTTTATTTTAAGACACTGTGCAGGATCCGTGTTGACCCGAGTCCCTTTCTCTCTCCAGTTTGAAGTTGCCGTCATCAAACCACAGACTCCAAGGAAGCCCAAAGTTAATCAGAAATGCACAAGGTGAGCCGAGTACAGAGTGGCATTCATTGGGAAAGACGCTTATTGATTGTAATTATGTTACAGGTTTGATTATACAACATTAGTGAACAGTGCCTTTAAATATTATGTTAATAAGTAACTACCGTTTGTCTTTTTTCAGTCTGAAGAAGTTAAAATCAAAGGATGAGCACAGACTAAAGAGGAAGCAGCATAAACAGTCATTTAAAGAAAACCAGACGATAAACGATGAGATTCTGCAGCAGAAAGAAGCCTCTCCAACCCGCAGTCCACAAAGAGGTACTTCTAACATCATCAACACTGACATGAAGGGATTTTACCAAGTAGTTTTGAAGCTTCGTTCATTGATGACTTCATTTGAATAAAGCTCTTCTGAAATGTTCCCGACAATGCAAACAAAACATCCAGGGACAAATCAATCTGCATTATTAGTAAACATGCATTGTTTTTTCCTCTGTGTGTGTGTGTGTGTGTGTGTGTGTGTGTGTGTGTGTGTGTGTGTGTGTGTGTGTGTGTGTGTGTGTGTGTGTGTGTGTGTGTGTGTGTGTGTGTGTGTGTGTGTGTGTGTGTGTGTGTGTGTGTGTGTGTGTGTGTGTGTGTGTGTGTGTGTGTGTGTGTGTGTGTGTGTGTGTGTGTGTGTGTGTGTGTGTGTGTGTGTGTGTGTGTGTGTGTTAGCCTGGTTGCTGTACAGGGACCGAGTTCTTCTGCAGATCAATCAGAATATGGAGCTGCTGCGAGAGGAGAAGGGCCTCCAGGTGTCCGTCCTGACCGACGGTCTGAAGCCCTGGCTGGAGCTGGACTCTTCGAGGGGCAACCAGGCAGCCGAGAAGATACTGAACTGGCAGCAGGAGCAACTGGAGACCAGTCAGGCCCTGGAGCTGCTGCTGGAGAGGAAGAACCGGGTCTGGGCTCGGGTCCTTATCCATCTACTCAGTAGCTGTCAGGATATAAATCCTAAACTCAGCAAATGGGCGTGCCAGCTCAACAACGCAGGTCAGCATTGATGGGGTTTAAAGGGCGTGTAGGATTTCACGGGGGGGGGGGGGCATCTGACCATCTGACATCTACTTCCTGCTTTTGTTCAGGTCTGGATGCTGCCAAATCCTTCATTGAGCGCTACGCCGAACACTTGGAGCAGGAGGATCTGGCTTTTCTGCTCAACTTTGGCCCGTTGCAGGACGTGATTATAGAGAAACTCGGTACTAGACCCGAGTTTTTTTCAGCCATGGGCATGACTGTGACTGATTACCTAAAACAGGCACCGCCGCATGACACAAGACTCTTTATCTGGACTCTGGAGGAGCATAGGGACCAGTATCAATCCTGCCACTCTATACTGGATGACTATTTTGATATGATGGGTATGTATATATATATATATATATATATATATATATATATTTATATATTTAAATTCAGGTTGATTTGAAGGCTTCTTCATTTGGTGCTTGTGATTTCACATCCAGTTTTTACTTCTTTTTTTTTTTCAGATGGAAATTGTTCAGTCTTAAAAAAGTCTGATGCAAATCAAAATGTAAGTCTTTAGAAACTTAATTGAATTTATTTTATCAATTTTTTTTTTACACTGGATTGAAGTTGATTGCCGGACATCTGACGATGATCACGAGTGAGTTAGCTAAACAAAACTCTAAAAAACTATTTTTCCATTGAGTGAATGTTTAAAAGCGTAGGTATAGAATGATTTTTCAAATGAGTACATAATATCACTATTAAATAAACACCACATCATATGAAATTAAAGAAGAAAAGAGAAATAAAATCATGCCTAAATTAAGTCTAAATTACTTTAAGCTCAATATAAAGGTTAAAACACAACTGTAGCACATTTATTATCAATAAAAGTCAAATATTCTTCTTCAAGAAGTCTTTATTTCTTACAGAGAAGAAGAAATAAATAAATAAGAGGTGTAGTTTTGGGTGGGGTGTAACCTCAACATACATGTCTGTATAAGTGATTTCCCAGAATGCCTTTTCTTTGGTTCGGTGGCGATCCCTCATTGAATTTGTTGTGATTTCAGGATTCTCCTAAGAAGAGACGAGGTCGGAAAAAGAAACCGGGATTGCCGATGGCGAGTGTGAGTCATCTATTTGCGAGACAAGAATGGGAACAAGACATTTTTGAAGATGACTCTTTGTAAGTTCTCCTCCTTCACGATGTATTTCTATCTGTCATTTTTAACAACGGCTTTTACATATCAAACGTTGATATTTGGTGTTGGCAGATCATTCCTGCACCCTCAGGATCCGTTCAGTGTACCGAGTCACCTTCGGGAGGAAGTGGCTGAATTTGAAGACCAGTACAACAGCACCAGACACCAAAATCACTATAAAATGATTTTAGACAACAACCCCGACCCAACCAAAGAGACTTTGTATGAGTGAGTGCAATTTAATATACAGTCTTGTAGCATTCACCCGATTCCAACATACGTTTTATAGTATTTCATACCTCTGCTGTTCTACATTTATTTGCACTGGTTGTTTTTTTGCTATTCTTGTGTTATTATTAAAATAAAAAGCACCAAATCAAGTAGTTGCCAATTAAATCACTTAAAGCTTCAGCTGTATTTGTAATTTCATCTGCAATATTGTTAATTTTTGTTAGAGCTGTTGGAGGGAAATGTATATTTTATGTCACTACTTTCATCTGAAATGCAGGGAGTAGAAAGTGGCATAAGATAAATATATCGAGTAAAGTGCCGCAGTTGAGGAAATCTATTCAGTTCCATTTCAACCCCTGCAAATGGTATTCTGCATGCTCCTTTTTTGATTTTACTATTCGGTTGTCTCTGTGCAGCTACTTTGCTCAGATCTTGGACGAGCACGGCCCGCTGGTTGCTGAGGACCCTCTGCTGGTGGGTGAACTTTCCAACTTCCCTCCCGTGGCTCAGCTGAAGATCCAGGAAGCGGGCGGCTTCGAGCTCTTCCTCCTGGAGTCCCTCCGCTTCATAAAGATGGGGAGGTGCATCGGCCTGACCAAGCATGCCGTGTCCCTGCAGCAGGCCGGCCACCTAACCGGCCTGGACGACTTGGACGATATAGCGGATCCCAGTTCGGACTCTCCGTCTCCTTGTGTGAACGCGAGTCACACTTCTGCTTACACAAACTATCTGGAAGGTTATTCTATATCACCGATCGACGTCTCGTATCACGTTCTCCCCAATCCATATGTATGCATCCCCCAGCCTCCTCCGCTCGGCTGGTCAGCCAGTGGAGTTACTCTGCCTGGTGATTCAGCTCACCACTGGACTAACGGCATCACTCAACACCAAGCCCAATACCTTACACCGAACAGCTACGAGGAGCTGGATCTGGATCTAGATGACGGACTTTTGGAATCGTCTCCAGAAACCACATGTGTTGTCTTCAGATGTGTTATCAAGAATCCTGCAGCAGTACAGGTGAATAGCAATACTTCTTTTAAAATGTACATTTAAGTAAATATCTATCAGCAGTAGGATGTAATACAATTCTGAACATTTATATACTTGCAGTATGACAAACTGGGTGTCTCTACTACAGTTTTATAAAGGGTTGGTTATAAATCATGGGTACCTACTTACCATTATGCATGTAATACTATGCACCATGACGCTTTTAGTGCATCATATCATCAGAAAGTTGCTTCAAATTTTTAACGAGTTGTTGCCGGAATGTCTACAACATGTAGATAAGTAGTAGTAGAAGAAGTACTTGTATGTCAGGCCGACTTCATAGTCGAACTATCTCTGTTGGGGAGAAATGATGATGCTGGCGTGACGACATAACCGCGAGGAATCGGAATCTGAGGACCACGAGTCACGTCGGGTCACTCCACCCACCAGAAGAAGCCACAGGATGGATGGAAGTGTGTGCAACATTTGATGGTGTGATGTTGGGGTAGTGCATTTGTGCAGGTTGGGCAGCTAAACTACCTTGGTGGACTGTCGAGTCTGGGCGTGTGTGATTCTGCAAACTTTAATCTCGTGTATCAACAAAAAGAGACTCCACTTGTTCTCACTGGAAAAGAAATCAACCAGGAGTGACATCTTGAGGATGGACACTTTAGTGCTGAATTGTGTCTGATGTTTGAAAGGCTCTTTTTAAACATGTTTTTATCACATTCTCAGAAGTGTCGGGAGACCAAGAGGAGCGTGGCGGTGAATACAGAGATTCATGAGCGCTTTGAAAGCTGCCAGGTGAGTCGAATGTAGCTTCATGCAAGTCGGTCTCTTAATTCTTGGCTGACTGTAATCTGAAAAGTAACCAAAGCTGTTGGATGAATGTAGTGGCGATAAAGTACAATATTTACCACTGAGATGTTATGGAGTAGAAGTATAAAATGGAAATACTGAAAAGTACAAGTAACTAAAATCTTTCCACTGCTGCTCATCAGCTGCAATTTATACAATACATCATATTCATTTATCAGCTTAGCTCTGTTACGTTGTTGTGTGGTGAGGTTTTTTGTTTGTTTTTTCAGGGTGACATCAACAAAAAGCAAAAGAGTAACGAGTATTTGGAGCAGCAGATTAAGGAAATGGCGAACGGCGTTAAAAAAGTCAACCCGAGATACGAAGAAGACATTGCCGTCTTCGAGGAAGAAACTCTGAAGATCAACGCCAATATACAAGTAGGTCCATAAGTTATCAGATAAACCTCTAGTGATTCCCAGAGGAGGAATATCTATTATTTTATTTGTTATGGAAATATGTTTGAGTCGAAGCAAGGAGACCTCTGGAGATGGTAGATGACTAATGCATAAATATTTATTTGATGCTCCATGATCATCGTGAGGATCAAGGTGTGAGCAGTACAGTTATGAACTCACATACAAGTTATCTTGAGGAAGCCGCACGGCGTCTGTGTTATGTCTGTTAAAGGTAAGAACTTTGTGTTCAGCCCTGAGAGACACGCTAGTGTCTTGTTTGTGAGCTTGCCTCGCCTGGAGAAGCAGACACTTAATAACTCAGATTTAATATAAACAGATCAAAAAGCTGAAAAGACAAGTGAAATTAAATTGAGAAAAAAGCAACAAAAATATAATCCGTCTGCTGTTGTTCCTCCCTTCAAGGTGACCAATAAGGAGCTGTCGCTGTTCCAGCAGAAACTGGAGGAGGAGGTGAAGAAGGACCAAAAGGAGAAGAAGGCCAACCAGGAAGGACTGAAGTCCCTGAAGCTGGAGATTGAAGAGCTGATGGAGCAACACGGGAGGTAAATACACCACTGTGGTATTACTACTACAGTACAAGAGTACTTCCTCCACCACTGTGGTATTACTACTACAGGACATGAAATCATCAACATTATTTTATTTAAAGCAGCTTTAACACAAGTCTAAACAAAAAAGCATCAAGTAACGACTGATTTCTAAGTATTTTTGTATATTTGTGTGTATCTCCATGCAGTCTGACCCAAAGCATCAGAGAGAAGAAAACCGACTTTGACGCAAAGTTGAGGGATTTCCTTGAGCTGAGGTAAAGAGGCAAAGAGCTGATAGTGAAGCACACATTTTAAAAACCTGCCGCACTCTGTTGTTAACTTGCTTTTGTTCCTTTCAGCAATCAGTCGGCAGCTGAGAAGATGAGTCTGGAGGACGAGGTCAAGCGCTGCAAGGCCTCGCTTACCTCGGCCACCAGGAGGTCTCACGCAGCTCAGGTATCTAACCTCGCGTTTCATTTAGTTCTGGACATTTAGTTGACTGGAGCTGTGTATTTAGAAAGAGTATGTGTACATGTTTAAAGTGATGGTTAAATATCTGCATCTGACTCGTTACAGGTTGTTAAAAGGACGACTGTTTATCGACAGTAAAGGATTTAAAAACTCATTCTTTTTGCTCCTCCAGGTGTCGATGGTGGAGAGCAGACGGGATCTCAGTCTGTTCGGCCTCTACAGGGATCTGGCGATCGGCAAGGCCATGCTGATCAAACTGGACGAAGCAGCACACAGGTAGGAGAGGAGTCAAAACCACAGTATATGAACTCTGACACCCGGCTGGTTTATTCAGAATAAAAGCTGTGTGATGTAATCGTTTTTTTTTTTTTTTTCAGATTCCCGAACCCAGACCTGGAAATAAGAAGAAACGGCTGTAGGCAAAATGTCCAAGAAGTTGAAAAGAAAATCTCCGCTGCTGAGGTACGCAAGTTTGACCAACTGCTTGATCGTTGATGGCATTCAGTCATAAACGGAAGAATTTTTAGAGTTGATCAGATTTGACAGCTGTAATGGATGTATTAATGGGAGTGTGTGTGTGTTCCACAGACGCAGTACAAGGAGCAGCTGGACCAGGTGAGGAACGGAAGAAGAGTCGGCGAGTTGCTTCCGGTCGCCGTCAACGACCAGCATGAAGCTGCAGCGGTAAGACGACACTTCATACATAACGGATATCATTGTTAAGTAACGAGCTTGAGGAGGTTTCATTGAGCTTTTCTCTATTCTTTTGTTTTGTTTTATTCGTTATCAGGGGCGGATCTACCGGGGTGGCATAGGGTGGCAAATGCCACCCTAAAAAAAGCCTTGCCACCCCTGCTGCCACCCCAGTTTGCAGCAACAAATTCAAAGAAAAGTTATGTCCAATTTGACATTTACGAGCGCAAATTTCCAATGTCCGACTGCTGTAAATGCAGCACGAGATTACGTCAGAGCAGCAAGACGCTGCTTTGTTTAGAAAAATTGAGTGGCGCGATTCCCGAAGCGAGGGAAGGTGCATGTCAACAGGGGCGATTTGTGAACGGCAAATTCACCTTCAAAAGACTGCGACCTTCTAGTCTGCAGTTCATTACGGATGTTGTGGGCAATGCCAAGCACTCCCTGACACTTCTTACTCAGCAAATTAATAGATTCTAGTTCAGAAATTATCACAACTAAGTTGATATCTTATAATAAAGTAAAAACTTTGATTCCTCTAACCAGTTTGTCATGCATTTCTTTATTCCAACACCACACATGATGTATTTGTTTTATCTACCCCCAAAAATACAAGTAAATACTAGTATATAAACTTGTGATTAATCGTGATTAATCACAACCTGTTATTGTGATTAACTTGATTACATTTTTCAATCGTTTGACAGCACTAATATATATAGATATATATATATATACTCACGGATATATATATATATATATATATATATATATATATATATATATATATATATATATATATATATATATATATATATATATATCCTATACCAGTTGTCAAGTGTTGCATTTTTTTACATATTTATTTATTTTATCATAAAATACACTTGAAGTTTATAATTTATAAGCCAAGTTTTTGAATATATATATATATATATAGTAAATAGCCATTTTGGAAAATAAGCACTGTAAACACTGTATTTATTATTAATTATTTTAACTCTAATTATATTCATGGTATTTGTCATTTTATATGTGTACAAAGTAAAAAAATTTAATTAAAATTAATTTTATTTAAGGATGATTTATGCTTTTGAAATATCAGTGGTTAACTTTACTAAGAAGCAGATTCACTCAGATCTGTCAGGCTACGAGAGTATGGTCTGTTGTTATGGCGGTTGCCACATCGCTTCTTCGGGCTGTGCCCAGCCAGGCTCCGTGGCAAGCCCGGCCACCAGGCCCTCGCTGACGGGCCCTCCCTCTGGGCCTGGCTCCAGATGGGGGCGCCGGGCTAGCTGCGGTCACTCTTCTTCCTCGGTTTTTCATGGGGTCTTTTGAACCATTCTTAGTCTGGCCCCTCACCTGAGACCAATTTGCCATGGGAAGCCCTACCAGGAGCACAAAGCTTCAGGGTCCTCAGGGTCATAGGGACACACAAACCTCTCCACCGCGTTAAGGTGATGGTTCCCGGAGAGGTTTTTTTTGGGGTGTTTTTTAAATGGGAAAACCTGAGCTCCAGGAGAAAACCCTTAAACCGAATCAACTATTTTTGGGGATTTATGGGAAAAACCTGAGGACCAGGAAAAAACCCACGTATAATGCAGGGGGAGAAGGGAGCAGGAGTGGATGGGAGGAGTCGTGAGGTAGATGGATGAAGGGTGATGTAGATGGAGGGGACAGAGATGAAGGGGACGGAGATGGAGGAGGGTGGTGATGGAGATGAAGGAGGTCTGAATAGAAGCAGGGGCTCCCCCCCACTTCTATCCACACCTAGATGAGGAGGGAGGAGGGGTGTCGCCACTGCACCTTTTTGTCTGGTGCATCAGGCTAAACAAACCCCTCCTCTTCTCCTCCTGTTCGTTCTCCTTCTTTTTCCTCTCCTTCTCATGCATTTTGTCCATCATCTTCTGAAGCTCTGTCTGAGTGTCCTTCTTGGAGGAGAAGACTCCTCTTCTCCGCCAAAAAGAACATCCATTTTTCAGGCTCAGACAGAGCTTCTCCAAGTCCAGTTTGTCATCCTGGGCCTGTCGGACTTTGGTCTCAAGTTCCTTTCTCTCGTCATCCAAGAGTTGGAACTTGGTCTCATGGCTCCGTTGTTTCTCTGCCAGCTCGTCTTCCAGGGCGTTGCATCGTGTCTGACAGAAGCGCTTACTCTCCACGAGTTCAGCTTCCTTCACCATCAGCTGGGTTGTGGTGTCTTTGAGTTGCCGAGAAAGGTGTGCAACATTTTTAATTTTGTCCTTACACCTCGCCACCATCTCATCAAAGCTTTGTTTGCTTTGACGCTTGGCGGTTTCCATCTTCTCTCCCTCGGTTTGAAAATGGTTTCTCAGCTGTTGGATCTCAGACTCCTTCTCTCTCAGGGTTTCAGAGAGCTTCACCGTCTTCTCCCCCTCGGTTTGAAGATGGTTCCTCAGCTGATGGATCTCAGACTCCTTCTCTCTCAGGGTTTCAGAGAGCTTCACCGTCTTCTCCCCCTCGATTTGAAGACGGTTCCTCAGCTTGTTGATGTCCGACTCCTGCTTGTTCAGGGATTCAAAGCTCTTCTTTGGCTTTTCCTGATTGGTTTGAAGACGTTTCCTCAGCTGGTAAATCTCTGACTCCTGCTTGTTCAGGGTTTCAGAGCTCTTCTTCGTCTTCTCCTGCTCCTTTTGAAGAAGTTTCCTCAGCTGGTAAATCTCTGACTCCTGCTTGTTCAGGGTTTCAGAGCTCTTCTTCGTCTTCTCCTGCTCCTTTTGAAGAAGTTTCCTCAGCTGGGAAATCTCTGACTCCTGCTTGTTCAGGGTTTCAGAGCTCTTCTTCGTCTTCTCCTCCTCATTTTGAAGAAGTTTCCTCGGCTCGTTAATGTCACACTCCTTCTCTTCAACAAGGTCCTCCTGATCTTTCAACCTTTCATTGTGAAAATTAACGATGGGATCAACGGCCGACTTTTCAGTCTGGTCAGTTTTGTTGGTTTGATGTGGTGCTGGACGCCCTCCAGCACCACCAACCATATCCATGGCACCGAACATGTTGTTGTACCAACTGGATCTTATACTACTATATACTATATATATATATATATATATATATACAACTATAATAGTAGTATTAACCGTTTCAAAGTAGATAGTATCTATAATAGATTGTATCTCTTGATCGGACTCCACTGCAACTCAACAACAAATGTGTGCTTTGTGTGATGTGCTTCTCTGGAATTTATAGATACTGCAGGGCCTTGGATCAAAGGCACTGGCTTTGATGCTGTGATGTCACTCATCAGAATGTTCATCACTGAAGGGGGGGGGGGGGGGGGTGGAATGGGGGTGGAAAGGGGGGGTGGTGGAAGGGGGCGGAATGGATGGAATGGAATGATGTCATATAGAATTTCTTTTTTGATATTAAGTCCACCCTCATGTTTTGGGGGAAAAATATCTTTTTGATGATTTAAACTGTTTTTTTTTTTAACAAGATCTCTGTAATACACCTTAATTAATAGGTAAGTATCCCCTCATATGATGCTTACTTACTAAATTATATTGGTAAGATACGTGTTCAGAAAAATATATTCACCTGTTCACACAGCCCACGACCAACGTCATGAACTAACGTCAGACCATTTTTAACAGAGTGGCTGTAATGTCCTGTATTCTGTTGAATTTTAACGTGGATTGAGACTTGTATCTGGCTGTAGCAGGAGAAAGAAATATGGGTACATGTTGTAAAGTGGTCGGCTCCTGTCAGATCATGTATTTGAAAATATTAATAGTCAGATTATTCCATATGCATGTGTAACCGCATGATATATGGCATCTATTTATTTTGGTTCTTTGGTGTCCTTGTTAAGGTACGTGTCCACAGGCACTGGTGTTTCCCCGCGTCCCATTCATTGTCTATGTGAAAAGCCGTGCAATGCATTCTGGTAGCGTTGCGGCGAATGTCGAGAGACGGCGCGCGAGTTGGCCGCTCCTCATTTGCCTAAAGTTGAAGATGACTCTACTTTATGCTAATCAGAGGCGCCGGGCTCGACTCGCCGCCTCGGGAACGCTCGCGAACGCTCACAAAAATGTGTTGTTTGAAGGAGAGCGCCTGTCAATCATCCTCTAGTGGCAGCCCACCAAGCGTACAATACTGGGAAGCGGCGCGTCCACACGCGTTTAAAATCGCCCCTGTGGAGACGTACCTGGAAGGTACGTCTGTCTATATGAAAAGCCGTGCAATGCATTCTGGTAGCGTAGCGGCGAATGTCGAGAGACGGCGCGCGAGTTGGCCGCTCCTCATTTGCATAAAGTTGAAGTCAAATCTACTTTCTGCTAATCAGAGGCGCCGAGCTCGACTCGCTGCTTCGGGAACGCTCGCGAACGCTCACGAAAATCTCATAAACTGAATGTTGTCGATCTAAAATGAAGACAGATTAAGCAACTGCATAGCTTATTTCTTGCTTAAAATGTTTTCAGAAACACCTTCCGGTGAACTATTTTGTAGAATAAGAGAAAGTTTCCAAACGAGCCGCCATGTTGGTCTGCGTGAACTCTCGAGCAGAGAGGACAGCTGTGAAAGCGATTGTCCATTAGGTGCAGCCATGAAGTGTACGCGTGATTGTATGAAGGAGAGCGCCTGTCAATCATCCTCTAGTGGTGATTGACAGGCGCTCACCAAGCGTGCAATACTGGGAAGCGGCGCGTCCACTCGCGTTTAAAATCGCCCCTGTGGACACTACCTGGAGCCAGGAGTCGCAAGGAAAGGAGGCACGGGAGGAAAGAGCTTAAAAACTGATTAACTATCTATCACAAAATGAAATAATAATTAAAGCACAGCGCTAGTATAGTTGCGATGCTGATTTGAGATGATAAAAATCAGGTTGAAGAACGTTATTTCGCTAACTATACATGTAATGTTAGCTAGGTCTGACGTTAGTTCTGTGTAAAGTAGTCTAAGAAAGCTAATATTGATTCAACGTCTGTCAAGGAAAACATTGTACTAAAGTTACTTTGAATCAAATGAAGAGGAAAAGTAGAATATTTAGTATAAGAGAAAAAGGAGAGAAAAATAGAAAATGAACTGAGCAAGGTAGTTGGAGGAGATGAGGTGGAAGGAGAGAGAAAAGAGGTGTGAAAATGTCAGTACTCAGTACAAGAATCGTTATAAAATGAGACATTTTTTGACACAATTCTTTGAAATTGCCTGAAAAATATTGAGCATCTGACTGTAATGAGATGTTTTCCCAACTTAATTAGTGGGTGAAGGAGAGAGAGAAGGGCAACAGAAAGGTGACAGAGATAGAATACAAGGCCAAGGCGACAGGAGGAGGTGGGAGAACACCACAGCGGTCGAGATATGGAGGAGGGAGAGCATAAATGTAATGTAAATGGCAGCCTGTGCCCTTATGTAGTGTGTACATACTATTTCTCATCAAACTGTGATAACTGTGAGTAAATTCACGTCTGCCATATGTTGCCACCCCTCAAAAATTCCTGCCCCCCTCTCGCCACCCCATAAATATTTTTCTAGATCCGCCCCTGTTCGTTATACAAAATAAGGAAGTAGAAGACATAATTCTGTTAATTTAAGATTAAACTTCGGTCTACAAAAAGTGAAAACCTCTACTGCTACTTGAGTTTCTAACACTACAGGACAGACACAACCACAATAATGAGATATGACTACTACTAGTTAAATGGACAGGCCATGTTACCATTGGTTCATTTCAGAGTCCCTGCATGTCGGAGGGAAATATTGACTTTTGAATAATAAAGATTTTCAATACACGTCTTGTAAAAATGTTTTTGAGTATTTGAGTATTTTAATGATTAATTAAATGTAAACTCTCTCTCCTCTCTAAACGTTGCAGTCTGTGGCAGCCAAAGAGTTTGCCCCTCCCCCTTCGTCGCCTCGCAGCACTCCCCCGATGGTCCAGCCGTCTGCAGGCGAAGCCTCGGCGTCTCACTCTCCACGCAAACCTCCGAGCCGGACCGCCGAGCCTCCGCACAACACGGTGTTTAAGAAGGCCATGGAGCGCCTCGCCACCATGTTTCCTGACTACACCAGGTAACCCGAGACCTGGTGGCACTTTAGACCAGAAGTCGAGAGAGACCGGGGTCTCGACATCACGATTTCACCTCCTAACATGGAATAAATGGGAAGATTTATATTTGCTTAATAGAGGTTGTATTCATGTTAAGGTGTATTTTTGGAAGAAACACCGTTCTGCTTTAGACTGCACACTAATCAATACTGCATCAGCTCATTGACTATTTCTGTTTTCTTCTACTTTACATCTCGGAGCTACAAGAGTTTTTTTTTACTCTTATTTCACACTATTTGATCCATGTCAATCCTGAGAATGATATGTTCATGAAATGTGTATAAATACGTGTATTTTGTTTGTGTGTTCAGGTCCGACTTGATGAGGTTTCTCCAGGAGTTTCGTTCATCCAGCGGTGGTAGCCTTAGCTGCATGGTGCTGCAGGATCTGGTCAGTGGAGTGACCCAGCTGATCCTGGACCATCAGGTAGGGTTTTCTTTTTTTTTAAAGGTCAAATATAATTGACCACTCATTGTCTCCATTAGGAGGACCAGATGTGAAGCCTCGGCATTTGTCTTGAAACACACATCACATCGACCGTTTTGTCTTCTTTTTCCTCCCAGGAGAAGCTTGCAGCTGCCAACCCGAACACCGTGGGACGGGGAAGTCCAGCTCAGGGTGCCGGCCCGGTCTGGCAAGCAGTTGAAAACAAGAGGGAAACGCACTCCAATGCAGTAAGTCAGCAAATACTCCCTTCAAATAGTTTATTGTGTTTAATACACACTCTAAGTAAGTAACTGATTCCTCGGCTGTGACTTTGAAAGTCACTTAAACAAAGCGAGACTAAGTTTGGTTACGAGCTACAGCTTTATTCTCTTGATTGCAGCTGAATATCGAGGATCCTTGCATCATCTGTCACGAGGACATGAATCCAGTGGACATCTGCGTCCTGGTGTGCAGACACAGTTTCCACGACGAGGTGAGTGAAGACAGGCTCCTTAAGACATCCTGCTTCATGTACTTTTTTTTTAAAATCAACAGTATAACTGATATGGGATGCAAACAGTATATTATTATTTACTATGACTTTTTATTAGGCCTGTTTTCCTGGCTGGACATGCAAAACTGCATACATTCTTGAAATACAACTAATAGCAAAAACTAAATGTATTATTGTATGGAATTTTTTCATTTTCTGTCACTGATTTTTTTTTCAGATCATGTTAAAAGTTTGATTTATGTTTCAAATAATTATTAATATGTACAGCTATAAATGAATGTACTTAAATATTTGTTTCGTTTTTTTTTGTGTGAAGTAACACCTTTGGACCGTGATTACTGTTCTCAGTATCTTCTTCTGGCTTTAACGTGCAGCCTTCGTGTGTGTTCAGTGTATTAGGTCTTGGCTGAAGGAGCAGAGCACCTGTCCCACCTGCAGAGATCATGCATTGCTGCCTGATGATTTCCCCGCGCTGTCTAGCAGAAGATTCCAGGCTCAATAATAACCTGACCCTCATCATTACCTTACTATTTACCTACCCGCATGCATGCTTTTGCCTTTTTTTTCTTTTTTTAAATCACATGTCATTAAAGAAATATTGAGAGAAGGCCATAGTTCTTTTTAGTATTATGTCAACGCTTTGAATAAAGAAAGGCATCTTGTGTTTGAGCTCGTCTCTGTTGGATGTTTCGGTCACACCGCAGATGAAAGTCAGTATAGTATGTCGAAAAAAGTCACGAAAAACTCAGAATAGTATCTCATACAAAGTAACGAAAAAACAATTTTTTCAGTATGTTGGGGAAAAATGTATATTTCTGAAAAAGATCATGAAAAATTCATATTTCAGTATGTCAAAAAATCATGAAAAACAGTACAGTATGTCAGAAAAAAAGTCATGAAAAACTTCATAGTATTGTATGTGGGGAAAAAAGTAACGAAAAAAATAATCTTAGTGTCAAAGTCATGAAAAACTTAAAATTTTAGTATGTTGAAAAAAAGTAATGAAAAACTTCAAATTTAGTATGGCGAAAAAAGTAATGAAAAACTTCATAGTTAAGTATGTGGAAAAAAGTGACAAAAAAATAATCTTAGTGTCAGTCATGAAAAACTTAAAATGTTTGTATCTAAAGTCAGAATAGTATCTCATACAAAGTAACGAAAAAACAATTTTTTCAGTATGTTGGGGAAAAATTTATATTTCTGAAAAAGATCATATTTTAGAAAGTCGAAAAATTCATACTTCAGTATGTCAAAAAAAATCATGAAAAACAGTACAGTATGTCAGAAAAAAAGTCATGAAAAACTTAATTGTATTGTATGTGGGGAAAAAAGTAACGAAAAAATAATCTTAGTGTCAAAGTCACGAAAAACTTAAAATTTTAGTATGTCGAAAAAAGTAATGAAAAACTTCATAGTTAAGTATGTGGAAAAAAGTGACAAAAAAATAATCTTAGTGTCAGTCATGAAAAACTTAAAATGTTTGTATCTAAAGTCAGAATAGTATCTCATACAAAGTAACGAAAAAACAATTTTTTCAGTATGTTGGGGAAAAATTTATATTTCTGAAAAAGATCATATTTTAGAAAGTCGAAAAATTCATATTTCAGTATGTCAAAAAAATCATGAAAAACAGTACAGTATGTCGGAAAAAAAGTCATGAAAAACTTCATAGTATTGTATGTGGGAAAAAAGTAACGAAAAAAATAATCTTAGTGTCAAAGTCATGAAAAACTTAAAATTTTAGTATGTGAAAAAAAGTAATGAAAAACTTCAAATTTAGTATGGCGAAAAAAAGTAATGAAAAACTTCATAGTTAAGTATGTGGAAAAAAGTGACAAAAAAAATAATCTTAGTGTCAGTCATGAAAAACTTAAAATTTTTGTATCTAAAGTCAGAATAGTATCTCATACCAAGTAACGAAAAAACAATTTTTTCAGTATGTTGGGGAAAAATTTATATTTCTGAAAAAGATCATATTTTAGAAAGTTGAAAAATTCATATTTCAGTATGTCAAAAAAATCATGAAAAACAGTACAGTATGTCGGAAAAAAAGTAATGAAAAACTTCATTGTATTGTATGTGGGGAAAAAAGTAACGAAAAAATAATCTTAGTGTCAAAGTCATGAAAAACTTAAAATTTTAGTATGTCGAAAAAAATTATGAAAAACTTCATAGTATGTGGAAAAAGGTGACAAAAAAATAATCTTAGTGTCAGTCATGAAAAACTTAAAATTTTTGGATGTTTAAAAAAAAATAATGAAAAACTTCATAGTATAGTATGTGAGGAAAAAGTCACGAAAAACATAATTTTAGTGTCAAAGTAATGAAAAATTTAAAATTTTAGCATGTCGAAAAAAAGTAATGAAAACGTCAGTTAAGTATGTGGAAAAAAGTGACGAAAAAAATCTTATTGTCAAAGTCATGAAAAACTTAAAATTTTAGTATGTCGAAAAAAATTATGAAAAACTTCATAGTATTGTATGTGAAGTTCAGAAAAAAATAATCTTAATGTCAAAGTCATGAAAAACTTAAAATTTTAGTATGTTGAAAAAAGTAATGAAAAACTTTATAGTATTGTATGTGGAAAAAAGTAACGAAAAAAATAATCTTAGTGTCAAAGTCATGAAAAACTTAAAATTTTAGTATATCGAAAAAAATTATGAAAAACTTCATAGTATGTGGAACAAAGTTAAGAAAAAAAAAATCTTAGTGTCAAAGTCATGAAAAACTTAAAATTTTAGTATGTTGAAAAAAGTAATGAAAAACTTCATAGTTAAGTATGTGAGGAAAAAGTGCCGAAAATTTTTTTTTAGTGTTAAAGTAATGAAAAACTTCAAATTTAGTATGTCGAAAAAAAGTAATGAAAAACTTCATAGTTAAGTATGTCGAAAAAAGTGACGAAAAAAATAATCAGTGTCAGTCATGAAAAACTTAAAATTTTAGTATGTCGAAAAAAGTAATGAAAAATTCATATTTTAGTATGTCGAAAAAAGTAATGAAAAAATTACTTTAGTATGTAAAAAAAAATCATATTTTAGTATAAAAGTCATTAAAAACTTCATTTTGAAGTATGTTGAAAAAAAATCTTATTTTAGTACGTCAAAAAAAGTAACGAAAAAATTCATAGTATATTATGTCGAAAAAGGTAACGAAAAAAATATTTTGGTATGTCGAAAAAAGTAATGAGAAATTCATATTTTAGTATGTCAAAAAAGTAATGAAAAAATGAATATAGTATGTTGAAATAAGTAGTTTAGTATGCTATTGTAAAGGAGGGCTGTCAAACGATTACAAATTTAATCGGATTCATCACAATTATTTACCTTACCTAAATATAACCGAAAAAAAATAAATATTTTCTCTGTTTATTGTTATAAATGACACAAGGCACCAGAACAATACATTTGAAAACATTCAACTTTGCGTTTTCATACTTTACTGTGACTTTTTTTCAGCCCTAGTATACCATAGTATTAAGTTGTCACAATACATAATATCATTAAATGTCATACTGTGCCCACTTCAAACCAAGTCTAGTCTGGCTCCCTCTGGTGGTAGCACAATAAACACATGGTATTTGTGTAACTTGTACAAAATCTGAAGTATAGAGAAATAAACCTCTCAGTGATCTTTGCAAAATATCATTTATTCATGTCTACAGCAGGATATGTGGTCACATGGTCCAAAAACAGTGTTATAATTATGAATTGATACTTGAATAAAAATCAAAGCTAATGGTTCGTACATTTAGAAAAGAATAAAAGGGACACAAGTCACAATCTACAGTTTGTGTACACATTTACATTCTCTAAGAAACGACTGTGCCACACAGGTGTCTGTCTGCACACGCATGACTAAACAATGCAATAAAAAATCATTGTGGTTACTTTTAAATACATTGTAATCGGTCACACATCGTCAAACTGGTAATTTATTAAATTAAAAAGAAAAAACACTAACTTGAGATCTGAAGGGTCACTTGTTAGATGATACTTTCGGTTTTAATTTTAAGATTTAAATGACTATATTTGATGCTGGTTTGGTAAAACTATTAATACTATGACAAACATTTCACAAGACAAACACTAATAAAAGTTCGGTGTTTTGCTTTTCTTTGAGGGGGGGGGGGCTTATTGTTTCAGGTATTTTTTTTTATGAAACAAGATTTTCATTCACATCTCGTGTTATAAATCAATCAAGAATCTAGAAAACCATTTGGTTGTCTTGACATTTATGCATTTAACAAAACAGAATTGTGTCTAAAAAAAAAAAAAGCACAAACATCAGACAGCACAGAGAACTGAGAAACCTCACTGATAATATGATATCAAGCACTACCGTTCAAAAGTTTGGAATCACCCGTTTTTTTTTAATTTTTATTGATGTTTTTTCTCCTTTTCCTTCTGTAACACAGACAACACGTTTTTTACATTTGAAAATGTTTTGGCCCCAAAATAATAATACTAATAAAATAAATGTTATTATTATTAATAAATTATTATTATTATTTTGCCCTTGACACTGAAACAGGAACTAGTGAGGACCAACTTTTGAACGCCATGTAAATAACACAGTTTACAATGATAATAATTCTAACAGGAAGTCGTCCAGGTTGCCTAGTAACAGGTGGGAGAAGGTCATTTCAAGGCAATAGGTGAGTTTTTAAGACAGGGCGAAATGTTGGCATTAACAGTGTCAAAGTTGACTGCCTTAAATAACCACTTTGTGGGACAGTTCACACAGTTTTTGTAGGAAATAAGTGCTTTTTTTTCTCTGATTCGTGGGTTCACACTGTCTCTCACTTGCTGTTGCCACGGGAGCTTCGCTGTTTGGTCATCGTCGTCAGCATCTGGCTGATGTAAGAGGTCAGGAGGTCGTCCATCTTGTAGCCCTGCAGGGTTCGAGGTCGAAAGGGTTCGACATGCTTTACTAAACTGAGGTTTCCCAGATGGGGAAATGTGGCTTTTTACATAAAAACAAACATTCTTACATGACAAGCAGCATCTAAAACAAAGTTAACAGACTTATAAAGGAATTTGTTTAGTGGTATCTCTATTCTGTCCCCTCATGTAAAAGATCTGGGGCCTCATGTATCAATGTTGCGTACGCACAAAAACGTGGCGTACGTTATTTTCCACGCCAACGTTCAGATGTATCAAAAGTGAAATGAGCGTGGAAATGTGCGGTGTCCCACGCCAGCTTCATGGCTGGCGTACGCACGTTTCTACAGCTATTGTTCCTTTGGCGACACTCTGAGGTGATGCTGGGAAACTGTTAATTATGTGAAAACAATTAGTCCTCAGAGTAATGTGCACATCAGAGACACATTAATGGACAATTAACACACAGGTGTTTGCAATCATATGGATGGATATAAAAGCATGCGCAAAGTGATGAAAAAATGGCATTAACAATGGCAGCCTTGGCCTTGTTAGAAGACATCGCAAACGGTAACATCAGACGTGAGAGGGTGTTTAGAGAACGGGAGGATATGTTAGCAAATGACGACAACTGGCTCATGAGTCGTTTTAGGTTGCCGAGGCCAGTGTTACTGGAGCTGTGCGCAGAGCTGCGGCCGAAAACATGGAAACATTTTCATTCAATAAATGTTCAAATAATATGTGATGCGCAAATGCAGCTCACCAACATCGTGGCAAGGTGGCCTGGTTCAACGCATGACTGGTTCATTCTTACTAATAGCATGGTTGGTAACAGGCTGGAGGCTGGCACGGTGCGCGATGGGTGGCTTCTCGGTGAGTAAATGTATCCGTTTAATTGCGCCCCGAATGTAAACCAGCACAACGCCCATTTGGGCACGTGCATTCAAATATGTGCATTTGTTCTTCCCTGGTGAAAATAGAGCGGCAGAGCATCTAACAAACCCTTTATTGTCTCCTTGTGTTCAGTATTTGTGTCGATAAACGCGTGCGGAAATGTCACACTGCAGTAGCCACGGCGCACTTCTGCCGTCATTAATATATATAATAATATAATATATAATATATTAATATCCTCCTGCCCCCCCGCCCGTTGCAGTCACGCTTCGGCGGTGGGCCGAAATCCTCCTCTTCACCTCCACCTTCACGTCGGACCATTTCTTTTTTATTTCAGGGAGTGTGCGCTGCTCCGACCCCAGAGCGTTCACTGCCTCACACACACGCTCCCACTCACATTTCTTTTTTGTGTGTTTATGCCTGATGAGAGGCTACCAAATAATACGTTCTTCTAGTCTCGACTTCGTTTAAGAGCGTTTCGAGCTCAGACTCGGTGAAGTTGCGCTTCTTCCCTTTACTCATTTTCTAGATCTGATGGTGCAGAGAGGGGAATCCCCGATGCAGGTCCTATTTAAAATCATTTGCATATTTAAATGGGGGCGTGGACAGGGAGGAGTTTAGCACTTCCACATGTGCGCTTAATTCCACGTTGATTGGGATGTACAAAGGAAAAGTGCTTGGATCCATGCGTACGCACACTTTGATACATCTGATTTTTTTTGTGCGTAGGACAGTTTCTGGATTCTAGCGTACGCCATGTTTCAGTAGGAAATCCACGCAATTCTTAGTACATGAGGCCCCTGATGTTGACTTATATAAATTATGTTTTATTTTGAAAGCTACGCTGCTAGTTATCTGACTGCTGAGTGTTAAATGTGCTCACTCACCAGTGAGGTCTCACACAGCAGCTTGCTGCCTCTGACCAGGTTTCCGATGGTGATGTGGAAGTACGTGTTGCCGCTGCTCCAGTTGGAGATCTTAGTGAAGGGGTGAGTGGTGAGGATGTCCTGTAGGGAATACAACCAGATAGAAATACTGTATAAATAAATAAAATATATATATATATATATATATAAAATACCCATGACAAGTGGACTCACCTTAGACTTGAGATCAATGAGACTGACTCCGTGTTTGTTGATCGCTATCAGGAGGGTTTCTGGGAAATTTGGATCAGTTGTTTGCTGTAGAAAACCCCCCCCCAAAATAGAACAATTAAGAAAAAAAAAAAACCTTTCACACTACTAAAAAAACACATACATTAATAGATAGATAGATAGATAGATAGATAGATAGATAGATAGATAGATAGATAGATAGATAGATATTTCTCTTCTAAAAAGTGACGTGTTTGTTTACCTTGACTTCAAAGAAGGCGGAGCCGAACGTTATCCACTTGTAGATGATTTTGAGGAAGGAGAGTTTGGCTTCTTCTCGAGTCTTCCCCGAGTGTTTGTTGAAGAGCGACATGATGGACTGAGAGGGAAACACGTTCATTCATTCATTCTGCTTTGCATAATGATGTCTGATTGCTCTTGTTTTGGACTCTCACCCTCTTCCAGTCGTCGGGCGACAGATACCGGATCTGGTCTTGGGGCACGAGGTCCTTCAGGACCTTGGAAATACTGTGGAAGTGGGACTTGTCCTCCTCGAACTTCACCCTGTAGATGAGTGCCGCCAGCTGGTGCACCTCCTCCCTGGAACACTTGTGGTAGCCTCGCAGATACTTGGGCAGCTCCTGCAGAGAGGAGACGGTCGCTGCGTGTGCACGTCTGACGTGCACGGTCTGACGTGCACGTATGTGTGTGCAGGTCTGGATGGGAGGGACTCACCTGGTAGTAGTGGAAGATGGAGTCGGCCATGGAGTCTTTTCCTGGCACCGTATTGGTCCACAGCTTCTTCATGAAGAACACCTGGTAGGTCAGCGAAGGCACTACACCTGCACACAGGGGTGAGATAAGAATAGGAAGATTCAAAAAGTCTATTTGAAGATTCACAATAAAAGTGTGAGGTTTAAAGAAATCCTTTTTTTTACCGTCTTTCACTTGTCTGGCTTTCTTGATCCAGTCGGTCAGGTGCCTCACAAAGTCGAAGAAGAAGTCGCCGTCGGGAACGCTGATGACCTGCAGAACCACAAACATTTAGAGATGTATGGAAATGTTCATCTCCATCGTTTATATATATAATATAGAATTATTCTTTACCTTGTCAGTGATCTTTACAAACAGACTGAAGCCTTCGGAGGATTTGAGCAGAAGGCGTCCGGAGATGTTGTGGCAGAAGTCTTTGGCTTTGGTGCTCGACTCCACTTCAAACACCTGCCGACACAAACAGGCTGCTTTTATAATAAATACTTCATGCATACTGCAAATATCAGTACGGGTATTGATTTCACAGGTACTGGTATCACATTTTTAAACTATTTTTCTTACTTTTTTTTTTTAGCATAATTTCCCATTAATTATGGCATTTTATCCCTGTTTTTATGTCTACCTCTCCTCATAATAACAACAATCAAATAATAACAATTATATAATAATATAATAATAATTACATAATATCAGCAACAACAATAATAACAATAATTAAATAATAACAACTATAAAATAACAATACAGTAACAGCAACAATAATAATGACAATAATTTTTTTTAATTAAATGAATAATAATTAAATATCACTATATTAATAATAATTATTATAATAGATAATATTTTTTTTCTGACCTTATAGGACCATAAAAAATATTCACTATAATCTAACGGCTTAGTATATTGAACTGAGCAGTTCATTTTTAATTAGTATGTCAGATTTAATGAGGGCCAATATGAGCCCCATATACAGCACTATATTTACTGAAGTGATGATATTTTATGTAATAACATATATTTGGGATCAAAGTTGCCCTGACCTCGTCGGAGTCGTCGGGGAAGTAAACTTTGTGGAAGATCTGGGTGGTTTTGTGCTGGATGGCCTCCACCTCCACCAGGTGAGGAGGGTACTTCCTCGATCCGTTCCTGCTTAAAGAACACACAGCGGATGTAAATGTGACGTGAACTCGGTCAGGAGAGAAGAAGAACCTGTGAGCGTGACCGACCGTAAGGCTTTCTGGAGCCGCTGCATGCAGTCCGGAGCCAGCTGGTGGTGTTTCCGGGCCTGGAGGAACTTCTGGACGTGAGGCAGCAGGACGTTACTGGGAGGAAACAAACCAGTACAGAGCCACAGCAGTTCCCAGCCTTTCTCCTCACTGTACCTACACACACACACACACACACACACAAACATATATCCATAAGCACTCTGTTTATATTGTGTGTGTGTGTGTGTGTGTAAGTGTACATGAATGTATGTATATATATATATATAGGTAGATAGATATAATTATTATTTTTATTATCATTATTTTTTTTTATTACATTTTTGTAATTTATTTTCTTTTTTCTTTTTTTTTCAATAAAATAAAATAATATATATACAGTATGTTGTGCTGTATAATTTGATATAATTTCGGCTTAAATAAAAATTTGAATAAAAAAAAAGTGCACTGTTATTTTGGAGAGTTTTAAAAACATACAGTCTAATCCTCCAGTGAGTTAAATAAGACAATATGGTGGAACATATTCCAAATGAATGGCCATTTTTGTTCTGTTTATTGGTTTTTACTTGATGTGATTGTCGGTCAGCTGTCTGAGAATCTGACAGAAGATCTCGTCTTTGAGCGGCTCGGCCTTCAGAGCGCCTTCGAAGATCTGATCGGTGAGCTCGTTGACGGATCGCACACGTTTGGACGGGTAGTCGCCCATATACTTCATCATGGGTTCAACCGGGGTCAAGGACATCAACCGCTAGGTGTCTTTACTTTTAATTCACTACAATCAACAAAACACAAATTTCAGAGAAAATCATGACAAAAGAGCTACAAACGAAGGTTTTCTTAACTTTCGAATGTCTGTTCCAAACGTGATCATCTAAATAATCTGAAGGCATTCTGTTAATCAGAGAAAGAATAAACTTTTTTTTTAGAATGAATGGTTCACGTTTCCATGGAAACAATTCCTCATATTGATGGAAAACATTTTCAGACAACAAAATAACTAAATAAGTATAAAATTGTTCTGATGAACAATAAATTAGGTGAATATGGTAAAAAAAACTAAATGAAAATAAAGAGACACAACACACACACACACACACACACACACTGAAGGATATCTATGAAGACGAGGCAGGCCTCCTGGGAGAGCTCCTCGTGGGCCAGGACTTTCTTCAGCAGAGGCTGTTTCAGCGGCTCCCTGGTGCAGCTCCACAGACGCTCCTTCCCTCGACTCTTGGAGATCATCACCCTGCTCAGGGTGCTCTTAGGGGGAGGCCTGGAAACATCGCGGGAAGGGTTAGAACGGATGAAAAAACACACTTTATACTCTATGTAAACGGTTGGTAAACACACACCTGAAGTAGTCGTAGGAGAACTCTTCCAGAGTGTAGACCTTCACCTTCTCCTCCAGGCCGGAGGTGCTCACCTGGGACAGGCCGATGGACTCTCGTCTCTGATCGGGGGTCATGGTCACGAGAGCCTGAGATGGAGACGGAGTGGAACATGTCCTCTTAAGTAGGCTTTCTATCTCATATTAAAGCGTTAAGGATGTGGGAATGGTTAGCGTAGCTCTGCATAAAGACACGACGACCTCCCTATGTGTTTATGCTAAGCTACGCTAACCACGACTCTTTTCTTAACACGACTTGAGTTTGATTTCAAGTCTGTCATTTCAGACTTGGACAGAAAAAAGAAAGCGTATTTCCCGAGTTGAACTTATTTCAGCAGATGGGAGAGACGAAAAACTTCCATCATTTTATTTTGCCCATTTAATGTCTCCTGAAATCTGATTGAAATGGATTAAATATACCATATTTACATAATTGACCGAAACATTAAAGTGATGCATAGTTTCGGATACCTTTCGGCCAGATGTTCTGCTTGTAAAAGCTTGGTATTCGGATTTAAATTGTAACGATTTAAAGTTAAATTGAAGACATTTTTAAAAATCACATAAAATGCAAATTTAAACCCTGTTTCACAATCAAACCACCGATATCCACGATGATCCCGATAACGGAGAAATTCACCACGATCAACTTATTGTGAGTGTTTCTTTATCGTTGTCGAAAGCTCACCACGATGTCGTACTGCGGCCTGGTGATGGTGGGCAGCACGTAGACGCAGTCGGCGGGGAAGTCCCCCCTCTGTTTGGTCCGGTCGTTGATGCCGTGAGCCCAGCCCGAGTTCATCACGTGCTCCCCGTCGTGTTCGTCCAGGATGATCAGATCCCCCTTGGAGAAACTCAGGAACGTGGAGTCGGCCCCCGCTGCCAGATAAAAGCGATCGCATTTAAAGGCACTGTTGAAAATACCAACACCCAGCAGCACCTGTGAGACGTACCTGGGTTGGGACAGTCCAGCAGACCCACCACGTACTTGGACCTCTTCCTCAGACCCTCCAGGAAGGAGACCACCAGATCGCGGATGTCCTCCGCGTTGTTGGAGGTGAACGTGTACTCGTCTCCTTTGATGGTGGCCAGCGTGAAGCTCTGACCCTGGAGTTTCCCCCCTCTGAAAGATGACATCATACTTTAAATAAAGGGCGAAGCATTTCAGAGGCGCTGCCTGCAGAAATGGAATATAATATTCATAACTGAGTTTTAATTAGTGTGTAATCAGCTGAAAGTAAGATGTATTTTTATTTTCATTGGCTTATAATGAACCCTTCATATCTACAGGGAGTACGCCATGTTTTCTTTTGATGAAGAAGAAAAATAAAGTTTGATTAACATTTTTTGTTGATTTCAGCTTAGCTACTGATAAATAATCATGTCCTGGAATATCATTTCTTGGGGGTAAATGCGGTCTTCATACCTGCTGCTGGACACGGCGGTGATCTCTGGGAACGAGAGCTCCAGAAGGACCTGCTCCTGTTCGTCCACAAAGTAGACCCCGGTCCAGTTCACCGCCACGATCACGTCGTTCTTGGGCAGACTGGGTCCTGAGTGGACAGACGGATCCATGAAACCCCCAAACAAACACCCGGGTACGTTAAACATATTAATGATGATACCGTATATTTACCGACCTGAGAACTTGAAGGCCTCGTAGAAGCGTGAGAAGAGTAAAGGCCACTTTAAACGAGCGAAATCCACCACGTCCTCCTTCACCCTCTGTGTGCTCAGCCTCCTTTTAGTGTGTAATCCCTTTTTGTGGGCGACGATGATGAGCTGGCTCCACTTGTCTGCGGTCTTGGCGGAGGTGATCTCTCTGTCGGGGATGTAGGACGGGACCAGGGTGAGCAGGCGGTCCTGCAGGATCTCGGAGCCGTAGTCCACGTAGTACTGCTGAGAGGCCAGCTCCGCCAGGTCCTCCTCCTTTTTGTGAGAAAAACAAAAAACACTATATCAATATGATTAATCAATCAATCAATCAATCAATAATAATATATAAATATAATCAATTTATAAAATACATAATGATAATATACAAGTAATTATAATATATTATTATAATCATCATAACAATAATGTTGTTGAAGATCTCTAAACTAATTGATTACTCGACAAATCGTTTCAGCTGTATTTGTATAAACAGCTGGCTAGTTAGATAAAAAAAACATATTTTATAGTATATTTATTTATTTTATTTTTATTTATTAGTAGGAAGTGGCATTTAGAAATGAAGGTAGATGCAGAGTGTCTTGTCTATAAATAAATAAAGTAAATTAATTAAATTAATATATATAAATAAATATATATCTATATAAATATGAATAAATAGGAATTAAACTAATGAACTCCCTTTCCAGTAATCATGTCAAACAGCAGCTCACCCTCTCGCAGCGGTACTCCCCGAACTTCACCCCCCTGACGATCTGCTGGTAGACCAGGTTGGTGGCGACGTGGTCCTCGGCCGGGTTGTGCCAGGGGTTGAAGATCTCCTTCCTGAAGAACAGCCTCCAGGGGGCGTTCCTCTCCTGGGCGCCCTGCTCCTTGGCGTACTGCTCGCACTGGGAGACGGCATCCATGACGTGGTCGCTGCCGCTGCCCAGCGACGACACCTGATCCGAGGCAGAAGGCCAAAGGTCAAGTCAGCATCGTATTACTGTGCAGCTGTGAAGGATCGCGAGAGTACGACGGGCAAGGGGAAAAAAAACTAAATAAAATAACAGAGCTGAGCGAGAGGGCAATATTCCAAGAAAAAAAGTCGCAAATTTGCGAGTTTATTACGATATATTTATGGTAGCTAACTTCCCATGAATATAAATTTGTTTCTAATGAATCTAACGTGTACAAAACGCCTCGTTACGGTCCTTAGGGTGATGATGCTGATGGTTATATTTATATGAGGCCAGATGCTAGCGATAGCAATCATGTATTGCCAAGCAACAGCAAACATCCGGCCTTAATAGGGAAACCGCTAGCAACAGCCATCACTGTAGGGACCTTAACAAGGCGTTAAGGTAGTCATGGTACGAATAACATTTATATTGTTACTCGTTGTTTTAAATAAACATGTTCTGTATTGAAACAATGCATAATTACTTAACAATTAATTATTTATATTACAGTTAAATCATATTTGATACTATATATGGTGCTTTATCGTTGAACAGTCATGTGACATTTTTTTTAAATTGCAAAATTCGAATTTTGTTTTTGTTGATTCTGTTTAATAAACATCTCACTAGCTCTGTTTTGATGCTTCCTCCGGTTTCACCTTGTCAAACAGGGCGATGTACAGCGAGAAGCCGAAGCGGTCCCTCAGGTTGATCTTCTCCGCCAGAGCGTTGCAGAGCTCGCTGGCCGTGGTGGCGGAGTCCGCCAGCAGCGTCTTGGTGGTCCCGTCCATGAACGTGACCGGCAGCATGATGGGCTTCTTAGATTTGGTGGCCTGATGGGAAGAAAGGTGGCGTTACTGAATAACAAAAGGCTTGTTATCAAACCATCTCACCCTCCATTAATAATAATAATACCTGTAACTCCAACCAAGATGGCGGCTGGGTCCTGGTGCGGTTGACAAACGTCCTCCTCAACCTTTCCTCACAATATGGAGCGTAACCGGGGGGACCGTTGTTTAAGAATGTCCGTAAATACTGACGGCAGCGGGCAAAGAAAAAAAAAAACATACAGAGTCAGAAAATCTTCAAAGACGAGAGACAAAACTGATGTTTTTTTTCTGAAGCTGATAAAAGTAAGAAGGTAAAATCGCAAAATGTGATGAAGTACGCCAAGTTTATTTTCTATTTGGCAGCAAAAGCTGACATTTCTTACCTTGACGAACTTCTCGGAGGGGGCGAAGCAGCCCACGCACAGCGACAGCAGGATCCACCCGCGGGCGTGGCTGCTCTTGGACGAGTTCTGAGTGAGCTGTTTGCAGATCTGACAGTAGATCTCGTCCCTGAGTCAGAGAACAGAGAGCTGAACTAAACCAGATCCAACAGGACGACCAGTTGGTTTAAAGGAATACGTTTCATCATTCTATGATGGTCAAAAGTTATAGAAAATAATTATTATCTGAGCAGCAGAAACAGAGATATCATCCTTTTTTATTCCCCATATTCCTTCTGAAGGAGGTTTCTGGTGATCCTGCATGATTGTGTCCGATTTTGCAGAAACATTAGAACAATTACATAAAAAAAAAAAAATATATATAGTAATACATTGAGACTGATCCAGGACCAGTTAAATAGTGACATTAATATCATTAAAACATCTCACCTGAGGGCGGGCCGCAGGATGCCGTTGCCGATGATGAAGTGGAGTTTCTCGAGGTTGGAGGTGGGTCGGTCCTCCAGCATGCTGTTGCCCTGGAGACCGTAGTCCCCCTCCGTCAACCGCCTGGTCACCTGCCCCCGACAATGAATAGAAACAATACTTCAGTCTTCTTTTGGCTTTAGGATGGATGGTTTTAAACTGGTTGACGACTGGAAGGACTTCCCCAGGAGACAAAGAAACGTGTGCACATCTCAATCATACAATAGGAAAGTACAGAGTTAGGATGAGAGGTTGTAGGATCGAGTAGGTTTGTGTACTGCTTATTTACGGCTTCCCAAAATTAAATTTAAAAAGATACATATATATATATATAGAGAGAGTTGTGCTGCAGCTGTGATTCATGGTGAACATTTTAAATATTGGTGGGTATAATTACAGACAGATTATAATGCATTATAAGTAGTTTTCAATGCATTATAGAAATGTGCATCTTAGAATGGACCACATGAGAACAAAAAAAGCAAAAAATATTCACTGTTTTCAACCTAAATCTAACAGTAGTGCCCTCAAAGCTAGAAATACAAGCAATGTGTGGCTGGTTTGGATCTCACCTCCTCGGTGATCTTGGTTTTTCTCTTCAGGGTCAGAGACACCAGTTTATGCCTCACACTGTTCCTCTTCTGGGTGTCTATGGAGCTGTTCTGTGGACACAAACACGGGACCCGTTGGACCACGGCGGCGGCGAAGAGAAAACGTTATTATTGACGGCTCAGCGTCGCCTCACCTCTCCTTCCACCTGCATCTCCTGCAGCTCCCTCTTGTACGTCCTCTTGCCGAGCGTCTCGTAGATCTTCGTCATGACGGGTATCTTCTCGCTGCCGTCGTTAAAGACCAACTGGCACTTGGGCTCCGGCAGGTCTCCCATGAACCTCAAGACGGTGATCCAGACCGCCAACGCAGCCTGGAGAACAGGAATCAGCAGAGAGGAGATGAACCTGTGGTGTTTCCCCACGTTTGGTGATTTCAGAAGAGGCTTTATGCTCTCACCAGCTGGTCTCCTTCGTCCTCGTGGAACAGCAGCGGCTGTTTGAGCGGCCGTCTGATGTACGTGTGAGTGGAAACGCCCTGGAAGTACGTGGCGGCAAACTTGGAGAACTTGTAGTCGGACAAATCCTCGTCTTCTTCGTCGGGTAACGGCCGAGCTTCGTTCAGCACTTCTTCTCCTTCTTCTTCTTCTTCCTCAGCTTCAGCTTCCTTGGTGTGAGGAGTTTTCTCCAAGTCCTGAGTGGAAGGAACATACATATCGCTGACCTTGGAATATATGATAATACCAATAATATTTAAATAGAAATAAATAGTAAAAAGACAAAGTTAGCTACTGGATGATAATTTAAAAGTTGCACATCTGGCAATGAAAGTCCCAGAAGATATTATTTCTAAATATACCAACAAAAAAACGCAAAAAGTGTGAACAATGTTTCGGATCTTGAATTCTTATCTTAACAGGCAACAAAGTTACTAAAAGTAAATTAAACTATGGTGAGTTGACAATTTTTACAACACAACTAAAAGCTCGTACTTCGAAGCCAGCGGGCGCCTGTCCGTCCTGGTTGGGCAGCGGCCCGGTGCTGCCCAGGAAGCCAAACATGCGGTCCACCATGTCCGAGTGGTCGACGGGCTTCTCCTTCTCCCTCTCCATCTGCTCCAGGAGCTCCTTCTTCCTCCTCGCCTCCTCTTTTTCCTCCCGGTCCCGCTCCTCCTGCTGCTTGGCCATTTGCTCCAGCCTCTCCTGGTGCTTCCTCTCCGCCTCCGCCTTCGCCCGCCGAGCCGTCATCTGGTAGCGCAGCTGCTCCTCCTCGGCCCGCCGCTGGTGCTCCGCCTCCCGGCGATGCTGCAGCTGTGAGCCAACGGGGAGACAGAGGAGAAAACAGCGTTCACAGAGGCAGGTCGGGTGTGACACCCATCATTTCTGAAGGGAAACCCGACGGATGACTAGAAAGAATATAAACTATTCCTAAAATCTCTATTCAGGTTATTTTAAAGGGCCGTCCGTCCACTTAACCTCTTCCTTGCCGGGTCACTGGAACTGTCATTGAGTTGCTCAGGAATATTATATGATACTTTCTCCCAAAGCTTTTTATATCTTATAAAGCTGATAACAAACTGAGATTAAACAAAATATGTACAAAACAAGTAATTTATTCAACATTATCTTTCAGAAACAGGGAAACGAGAAAGAAATGTTCAACCATAAACATTCTTTAAAAAAAAAGAAGCTCACAGACATTTTCCATATTACATAAACAGACATGTAACCAGGTTGAAATTAAAAATAACTTTAAAGATAAAATATAAAAGAAGGTTTTTTTTACGGTGACATGTTAAAGACGGCGTATTAGTGGAAAAAAAAAAAAAACGGAGCCGAGAGAGGGGGGCAATATTCAGAGAAGAAAAGTCTTTATAAATATACAGTATATATAGGCGAATTAAACAAGTTGTTTGGTTCCGCTAACACTGGATGTTGCCGTTGCTATGACAACAATTGAAAACTACCCAACCACCCGATCAATAAAACCCCCATAAGATGACAATTTGGCCTCATATAAAACAAAAACCATCAGCATCATCACCCAAATGAGGCGTCGTCACACGTTGTGATGGATTCATTAGAAACATAAATGCGTACATTCTAACTCGCTCACCTTTTTTTTTTTTTTTTTACCAACAGTGGCTCTAATACACCGTCGTACATATTTTAGGATCACATGAGAGACTTTTCTGAAAACGACCAGGTCTAATTAGTTTTTTGGGTTTCACCGTGTTTAAAGGCCTCGGTATTCGTCAAACAAAGTGCTTTACAAAATGCCAAAATATTATTTCACGGCCTCATCAGTACCTAATAAAGCAGGAAGTCTTTGACACATCGTATTCTCAACACCAATGGTCCTTCCTTTCTGGCACGTTAGCAACATGATATAAGTAGCAGTAGTAAACGTAACAACTTTTTACCTCTGCCCTCAGCCTCTGGCAGAGGCGTCTGGCTATCATGCCCCGGGTGTAGGCCTGAAGGGTCAACACGGCACGGAGGCGCCTCCAAAATGTCTGCCGGACGAGGAAACCACGGCAACGGGCCTGGATGAGAGTGATGCGGAGGCGGGTCGTCCGGTAGCTCCTGTAGTGCTTCCTGGAGCGGTAGACGGCCTGGAGGCGAAGGAAGCCGGACTGCATCTGTGCACAGGGAGAGAGGAAGGCGTTGTCAAGGCGACGACACACTCGATCTGTACATGACAACAACAATACTTCACAGCGAGGGTGTAAAGGACTCACTTTCTGGTAATTCTTCCTGCACTGATAACCCCTCCACACCTTCTGGATGAAAGTCACAGCACTCTTCAGTCTGAGAAAGTGAGTCCTGACGACAGAAGTGACAGAGAGGAGACTTGAAACCAGGCAAGTAAGTAGTTTTACTAGGATTGTACTTCAAGGTACTTGTACTTCACTTATTTCCATTTTATGATACTTTATACCCCCTTCCTGTCCAGTGGAAACTCCAGATGTGTTTGTGATATAAACAGAGGGATGACGTGTTCCTTCTCCTACTTCTTAAACTAAATAAAGTTTTTACAAAACCTCTTGAAACAGCTGGAAAACGCATCGTCACAGCGTTCTTCTGACCTCGTGAAATGACTTTTTTAAGAGCTACCCAAAAGTATATAAAGGACTTAAACTTAGCACAACCGCAACATCTACCGCAGCAAAATGCAACAAACAGATTTATACAGCAGTAATATTCATCCATAAACATCATATTTAAAAGTAAAACACTGACAGGGAACATTGTACTACACAGTGAGTACATTTAGCTGATAATACTTTTATTTTAGTCTTTTAGTCTTTAAAAAGGGGCCGTCTGAAGAGGAAAAGGCGTAGCATACTCTTATTTAAATAAAATATATACATAGTAACAAATACATATATATATATGTCCCAGAAAGTCCTTCACCTGTCGATGAGTCCGCGTACGGCCTTCTGGATGAGGATGACCTTGTCCGTGATGCCCTTGTCCCTCTCGATCTCCAGCTGCATGTCGTGGTGGTCCTGAGGAGAAACAAGCATGGACAAATCACACACACACACACGCACGCACACACACACACACACAGACACACAGACACACAGACACACACACACACACACACACACACAACAATAACCTTTAGGAAGATCTTGGTCTTTCCGATCTGCCAGTCGTTATGCTTCCCCAGCCGGGCTAGGACTATTTGCTGGCACGTCCCTCGCAGGTCGTCCTTTATGGAGAGACATCAACATACAAGTGAGGAATCCTGGAGCGGCAAAGACAGTATTAAAGACGAAGACCGACTGGAAGGGCTCATCGGAGATATGACAGGGCATTTCAAAGACGACAGAAAGTGTCGGTAGTGGTTTAGACGTTGACCTGAATGTGAGCAGGTTTCACCCCCGGCATGAGGACTCGGTATCGGTCCACGAACTCTCCGAAGCTGTATCTGATTGGATAGCCGGCTCGCCGAATCCTGATGGTCTCCATCATGCCGGAGTATCGCAGTTGACGAATACAAAGCGCTCTGTCAAATAACTGAAAAAAACCCCAGAGAGACAGAAAAAAATAAGTAAAAAGAAGCTTAATTGGACTCAGATGTTCTCTTTTTTTCAGGAAAAGTTTGAGATTTTGGGAAACAACGTCTGTGAGGTATTAAAGGTACAGCAGCTGGCTAACGTAGCTTAGCACGAAGCTTGTCTCCGAACAAAGGTCTCAGACAGCTTACATAAATACCGTATTGTAAAAATAAGGATTTATGTGGTGGGATGTTTCTAAATATCATGTCCAGGAAGTTAAAGTTGTCATTTCAACACTTTTCTTGTACAGTGTTTGAATTAATAAGCTATAAAAAGCCCCTTGTTTCCAGTCCATAGACTTCTTCAGGGCTTCCTCATATAGAGCGAGGTAATATGTGACATATTTCAGGACACAAACTTGAACCTGAGCTAGAAAACAAACAAAAAAAAGGCCTCACCATCGGCTTTTTGAGCTCGTTGGGTTTTATACAGCGGACGAAGAACGGCTGACACACGCTGAGCGTCCTCATCAGCATCTCCAGCGAACGCTTGAACTGACTGCTCAGAGTCGGAGAGCGCTTCCTCGTCTCAGCACCCTTCACACACACACACACACACACACACACACACACACACAATGTGTTACACTTACATAACAACTGTTGAACCTGCATTTTAAAACTGCTTTTCATGTGTGAACTTCATTATTTTTTCTGAAATGATCACAAAATGCCTGCAGCGAGCTAAAAATATTCATCAGGTCAAAGAATTACAGAAATAACATGAAAGAAAACGGTGAGAATCAGAGATTGAATACTTAAAGCGACAAAAAGTAGTTCCTGAAAAACAGAATCGGTTAAAAATCTTTGTGAAAGGCCTTGGTGTGTGTGTGTGTGTATTCCCCCTAATACCCTATTATCTGCTATCTAATTGGACCACTGCTACATTACAAAGAAAGCAGAATAAATCAATCTAATATGTATTTTTAAGTGCTTTAGAGACAATCTGGATTCCATTCATGTAGCGTTTTGTGTGGACAAACACATTTTCAACACAATGCAAACACACACAATCACTACTCAACACAAAAGAAACAGACAAAATCTCTGACCGCCGTCTCAGTAAACAGAAAACACGTTAAAGCTCTAAATCCCCTCGTCGTTCTGTCGAAAAAGCAATTTGAGCAGCAAGCAGACTGAGAGGTGTGCGTGTCAGAGAGATTGCTGGTTAAATCCCATCAGATAAAGACGTTTCCCCCCCGCTGGTACCTGCAGTAACAACCTGCACACCTGCTGGAGGAAGAGAAGATCTTAGGGAAGGAGTGCTCGGGAGGGAGCTTTTTAAAATGTCGTTAACATGAACACACGGGGGGGGGGGTTTAACGAGCACATGTCTCTTGGCTGTTGATTACCTTGGGAGCAGGAGTGCTGGGCTGCTGATAGCCACACAGAAACTGATGTGAGACAGATAGAGGAAACAACCGAATGAGAGGAGCTGTGCTAAGTCAAAAAAAAAAGAAAAGGAGGGGAATAATATGAGTGTATTTTTGTGTTTTGTTGGTCTCACCATGGCGACGTCGGCCTGGAAGATCTGCTTGATGAACTTGTTCTTGGAGGAGTGAACCAGCTGGATGATGTCGGTGTGGAGGCTGTCGCGGTTCTTCTCCAGGAAGCCTGCAGGACGGACGGGGAGACAGAGAAGGCGATGTTCAAGAACAGCAGCTACTTTGTTGAATGGATCCCCAACAAGATAAATGTATGTCGTAAATCTCCATCACTGCTGGAATCCAAATCGAACCAGCTCCAAATTCTACTCAGACTCATCGTGGCTGGTTAGGACTTATTATCGAGGTCGGGGAGGAGAAGCGTGTGGAAGAAATCTCACCTCTGGTCTCGTAGTGCACGACTCCAGCGAAGTGCTGGATGCCGAACTGGGTGGCGTAGCTGTTTTTAGGAGGGATGTAGTTGGAGTTGAGCTTGTGCTGCGAGTTGAGCTTGTACAGCATCGTAGCGTCCGTCCCCTGAGAACAGAGATAGTATCAGCTATGAAGAAGAGCTCCAATCAAACCACCACATATGCTCTTCGTCCTCCCACCTTGGGGAACTTGCTCTCCTCGTCGATGAGCGAGATGATGTTCATGGGCTTGTTGGCGATCATGTCCAGCGCGTCCTGGTTGTCGGTGAACTCGATGTGCTGCCAGCTGATGTCCTCCAGGTTGTACTCCTCCTGCTCCAGCTTGAAGACGTGGCGGACGAAGAACTGCTGCAGGTTCTCGTTGGCGAAGTTGATGCACAGCTGCTCGAAGCTGCGATTTGACGGAAACAACACTGTTTGACGACACGAACTAGGGCTCGATCTACATTTTGCTGTGTTGGATGAATGCACCGACGACGAGGTTTAAAGCACCTGTTCACGATAAAGTTCTCAAAACCGAAGATGTCCAGCAGCCCGATGGACCGGCGCGCGATGTTGCTCTCGCAGGACGGCGGTCTGTAGATGGCGGCGTTGATCTTATCCACAATCCAGACGAACAGCCGCCCGTAGATCCCCTGCAGGAGGAAGGTGAGAATCAGGGTTCATACACCTTCTCTAAAGTCAAACTCAAGCACTTTTCAAAGCATTTCAAGGTGCATTTCCATGCTTTTCAAGCACCTTCCAGCTGTGCTAAACTACATATTTGTATCCAATGAGAAGTTATTGTCCTATAAACAACCAACATGATGTTTGGAGACACATTTTTACAGAAGGACCACAAAGGTCTGATCTGGGGTCAGTTTCTGAATTTGGTAGATGTGATTTCCTGTATTTTGTTGCATTTTGGGGATGGCTAGCTGGAGAATGGAAATACCTAAATTTGTCCAGATTTATAGCCTCTGAAAGATGGTTACCTTGACGAAGGCGTCCCTGACATCCAGGCCCTGCTCCGCGCTGAGCGGCGTGGCGACGCTTTCACCACGAGTGATCAGGGTCCGCGTGGTCAAACACACCATCACGTCCTTCGGCTCCACCTGCAGCCGCGCCCGCAACGTTGGAAATATAGCAAAAATGGATAAATTATATGGAAGATATGCTTTATTTTGAAAATCTCTCTCTTACAGGAAGATATTGTTACAATTTTTGTACACAAAAAAAATATATGATGTTTTCTTATAAATTAAATTATAAGTACAGCTGACATGATTAGTGGATTAATCAATTAATTCATGTAAGAAATACCAAAGTTCCAGTTTTTCAAATGTAAGGATTTGCTGATTCTCCTTTTAATAATGTTAATTATTGTAACATATTCATAAAGATGTTGAGTTAACATTTTCTATTCAGGACCTGTACTGTCTTAAACATGTATTACAGTGTGGTATTAGTACTTTTACTAAAGTAAAGGATCTGAATACTTCCTCAACACACACACACACACACACACACACACCTCCATGAGTGAAGCAGCAGTAATCAGGTCGGGAGATCTCACAACCACGCAGGCGTCCAGGTTGTCGTACGTACGCGCTGAAATAAAACAACAAAAACATCATTATTCATTTCCTGGCAGCTCTTCTTCATACTGCTGGATGATGCGTTTATTAGTTTACGAAGCGGCTCCATCGCATGTCGTACCCTCGAAGCGCAGGTTGCCCATGTGCAGGATGGCGGCCAGCAGCTTGGAGATCTCCCAGTTCTCCGTCTCGGTGAACATGAGCACCTTCATGGCCGACAGGATGCTGGAGTAATCGTTCAGGTCGTCTCGGCCGTCGCACGCCGTGCAGTTACCCTGGAAACGACAGACAGACTCAGCAGCTGTGGACTCATGGGGGTCTTTGTAGAAGATCTCATATGTCATAATGAGAAAGATATCACTAATTATAATTAATAGGAAAAGGTTTACGACGAAGTATTGGTCAGTTTTATTCTCATAATAACGATATTACATTTTTTTGTTGGCGCCTTTGTGGACACCTCACAAAACATGAATAAAAACATAAACAAACACAACACATTTATCAATAGTGAAAAAAATCTTTGTATTTATAATTTATAATGCTAATAATGCAGCATGGACTCACCATGGTGAGGTAGGAGTAGTCGGTGGCGACGCCGAGTCCCAGCTTGGCTTTCATCTCAGGAGCCATCCCCTTGAGCACGCAGTAGAACACGTGGTAGTTCCTCTCATCGGGAGCCTGCAGGGGCCGAGAGAAGAGGCTTGAAGTGACGACTCGCCTACGGACACTCGAGGACGCGTCTCACCCCCCGAACCGTCTCACCTGTCGACACACCCGAGACTTCTCCAGCAGGTACTGCTCTATCTTGGCTCCCTCGATGGCCCCCCGCTTGGTGAAGTGGATGTCGATATACTTCCCGAAGCGACTGGAGTTGTCGTTGCGAATGGTCTTGGCGTTGCCGAAGGCTGAATGGATTGACAGAAATCATACGGTGAAGTGAGGTGAGGTTCAAAGTAAAAAGGAAATAATATAAGCGCGCTATAAAAAAGTGAATTTGAGTGTAGAAAGCCTGTCTGACCCTCGAGGATGGGCGTGGCCTCCAGGACCTGCTGCTCGATCCAGGAGTGTTGCCCACTGATGGCTGCGAGGAACTGCAGGATCAGCTTTGTGCTTTCCGTCTTCCCGGCTCCAGACTCCCCGCTGTCACACACACACACACACACACAGAGAAACTTTACACACTAGAACAACTCATACAACATTAGATATTTCGGGCTTTCTTGACTTCGACCAGTGAATGGATTCCACTCTTGTGTCTGTACGTTACATATGAAGGTCAGCAGCTACTTCGCTTTAAAGAAACAAAAAATATCTGCCAACCAGCATCTGTTTAGTCCACCGATGAAAACATTCTATTTTGTTTGTATATTCCTTTTAAAAATTGAGTAAAAAAACACATTTTCATTTATTGGCTTGGAACGGTTGCCTGGCAACCGACCATAACGAGGTAATTAGTTAAGATGAAGCACTCCTAAGTGAAACGCGTTACCGTTGAACGGAGCCGGGTTAGCAGCTTCCTTGTTTCCAGTCTTTGTAGCTTCATATTTAGCATTAAGACTGGAGATAAATCATATTACATTATTATTTTAGAGATAAGCTTTTGCTGAAAAGACACTGGAATGGTACATCAATTACAGAAAAAGACTCTTTCTAATTTTTGCGGACGATGTGGTCTTGTTGGCTCCTTCGAGCCAGGACCTCCAGCATGTCCTGGGGCGGTTTGCAGCCGAGTGTGAAGCAGCCGGGATGAGGATTAGCACCTCCAAATCTGAGGCCATGGTTCTCGACCGGAAAAAGGTGGCTTGCTCCCTCCAGGTTGGGGGGGAGTTCCTGCCTCAAGTGGAGGAGTTTAAGTATCTTGGGGTCTTGTTCACGAGTGAGGGAAGGATGGAGCGTGAGATTGACAGGCGGATCGGTGCAGCGGCTGCAGTAATGCGGTCGCTGTATCGGTCCGTCGTGGTAAAGAGAGAGCTGAGCCGAAAGGCGAAGCTCTCGGTTTACCGGTCAATCTACGTTCCTACCCTCACCTATGGTCATGAACTTTGGGTCATGACCGAAAGAATAAGATCCCGGATACAAGCGGCCGAAATGAGCTTCCTCCGCAGGGTGGCGGGGCGCTCCCTTAGAGATAGGGTGAGGAGCTTCGTCACACGGGAGGAGCTCGGAGTAGAGCCGCTGCTCCTCCACATCGAGAGGAGCCAGTTGAGGTGGCTCGGGCATCTTTATCGGATGCCCCCTGGACGCCTCCCTCGGGAGGAGACCCCGAGGAAGACCCAGGACACGCTGGAGTGACTATGTCACCCGGCTGGCCTGGGAACGCCTTGGGGTCCTCCCGGAGGAGCTGGGGGAAGTGTCCGGGGAGAGGGAAGTCTGGGCGTCCCTGCTCAGGCAGCTGCCCCCGCGACCCGGTCCCGGATAAGCGGAGGAAAATGGATGGATGGATGGATGGACTCTTTCTAATAATAAATATGTCATTTTTAGATTCTAGATTTCTAGATCAGTGCTCTTCAACCTTCGTCGTCTGTGTTTATGTTGTTTTTTGACGTTTTGATGTGCTTCTGTCGAACACACCTGATGATGCAGCACTGGTCCTTGTTGTTGCGCTGCATGTTGAAGTAGCAGTTGTCGGCGATGGCGAAGATGTGCGGCGGCATCTCTCCGATCTTCTTGTTGGTGTAGAGGCGGATCTGGTCCGGGGTGTAGATGGGCAGCAGCTGGTAGGGGTTCACAGCGACCAGGATGGAGCCGGTGTACGTCTGCAGGGAAACCCCCGAGAGAACACAGGCGGCAGGGTTTATTTTCCAATAGGTGATCGATACGACCCTCGTTGGTCCCTGAAGCGTTTCTCAATTAAAGCAACTACTTCATTTGATTGTCTGCTTTTACAGAATGAACTCACAGATGGATTCACAAAGAACGGACTGAAGCCACCTTCCCCCCGTCTGGAGGTCCAATTCACAAAAGATATTGCACTAATAATGTTTTTGCAGCTAAGTGCAATTTGCCCCCATTTTTGGGTGTCTAATTTATTTAAAGAGCACTTCGCCATTACAAAAAGGTTGAGGGGAATTTAAAATATGCAGCATTAATTAGAGGTAAGTTACTTATCAAATGTGCTTCAGTTATGACTCTGAAGACGATAATAATTTGAGTGCATGAGTGCTGGTCTTTGTGAATTGGACAGTATTTGCATAGAAAGGGACAATTTTGTGCCAAATATCTGCATATGAGCTGATTTAAATAAGGAGCACTGAGATGCAGGTTTTCTTTCTTTTTGTCTTTTTTCGTGCAGGTTTAGACGCAGCAATGGTCGCACAATCCTGTTGTGAATTCGCCCCAATCAGAGTTCATTGCATTGCATCACATGAAATTGCAATTTTGCAGACGTTACAGTGATTTTTTTTTAATGATGGATGTTGTCATCCAAATGCTTTAAAACGCTACTGAAAAAAGCCAGAGCAGAAATAATTGAGCACATAAGCAAAAATAAATAAATAAATAAAAATTAGTTATTAGTAATAAAGGAGGAAACGGTTGCACTGTAACTCGTGGAAGACAAGAGAAGCCATGAATGAAATGACACCCCATTAAACTAAATATGTTGTGTTCTTGAGAGATTTATCAACCTTCTCCTCTTGTCTATAAATCTCTAAATGGTTTAGGACCAAAATACAAAAATCATTGAAAACATTTAAATGCAGATTTAAACTTCACTGGATGTCAACTTTTTTAAATTTCTTGTTTTCTGTCTTTCAAAGTTGCATTTCAATGTTCAAATGTCAAATGTTCAAAACTTAATAAGGGTCTATAAAAAATAAAGTTACATCCTTGACTGCTCTCGCCACCAATAGTTACAGCGGTTATGTGTAAAATAAAAAGAAGACGGAGAGAAAAGAAGACGTGTTCGGAGGATGTGGCATCGCAGAAGCATGTCAGCACATCTTCAGTCTCACTAAGACTGAATTAGTTTTTATTCTAGTTATACTCACCCTTCCACCACAATTGGTCTACATGGAGAGAGAGAGAAAAACAACCAACAGCTATTATAGAGCTAAGTGGGACGCAGCCTAAAATAAAGGAATACACAACAAAAAGTTTTTTAAGGAGCATATAACCCGTCTTTGGTCAACTGAGCCGTTAAGCATCAAATACTAGACGATGTAAAAACAGATTTCAGGCCTCTTGGTCTCAGTTTGGGTGGGAAGACGAGAACATCCACGTTTGACAGGAAGGAGAACATTTTTAAAAAAGCTTGTTTTTATTCGTTACTTAAGTTGATTTCAACGCATTTATCAATTCTAATGCTTTAATAACGCGTCCTATGTTACATTTAAACTGTTCAGACCACATTTCTTGGAATAAATTCATAAATAAAGCAAGTTCAACTAATTTATCTGATTCAATTATTTTTTATTTGATTTATTTTTGTTGTTCAATTAAAAGCCCATTTTAAACAGATACTATAATAAATAATTAATTAAATCAATTAAATTATGAATACAATTATTATTAATTCCTTTTAAGGATAAAATATGGGTCCAGGTTATTACGGGTTAATCCTCTTTTTTTAATTCAATTATTTTATGTTGTTCAATTAAAAACACATTTTAAATAATATAATAAATAAATAATATCAAATTAATTAAATTATTAATAAAATGTATTTTACTTTTAATGATAAAAAATGGGTTTGGGTTATTATGGGTTTTTGGCTTTTTAAAAAAAGCCTTTTGGTAAATTTTGTGACCAAGTGAAACTATTTAATTTATATATATATAGTAGAACATTACAGCAACTGGCTTTCTCCCCTCTTGAACCCGGTTACAGGGGCAACCCAGGTTGGGATAAACGCACGTGAATTGTTTAAAGTAATTCTGTAGAAATGCATCTCTTTCGACCCCCTTTGACATAAAAACCCCGCAGACGTCGGCCAAAGAGCGACGTGGGGACAATCTGTTTATAGCAGCAAAACGAAGGTAAACAGCTTAACAACCCGAATAAACAGCTTCTCTGGGCGGCGGCCAAATTTCCACGTTAGCAAGGAAGAAGACATTCGTTTAGCGTATCTCCTTAACGAGCGCTACGAAGAGGAGGGTACTGACATAGATGACGTGCTCGTTGTAGCGGATGAGCAGGTTGCGGAGGATGCCGGCCTCGTTGAGGTCGCCCAGGCGGATCATGTCCTCGACCCCGTGGATGGAGGTCGGGTGCATGGGCTTAATGTTGGTGGCATTCTGAGGGGAGATCCAGTGTTCCTACAGGAGAGAGAGATTAGGGATTATTCTCTAAACTGACTATTTTATGGATGTTTCTCAATTCATAACAATAACAGTATAACAACTGAAACTGTTCAACTTGCCCAAATGCTGAAAACAAACACCGTTTTTAAACCAATTTGATGAAACGAGTTTTCCTGTAAAAGGAACTTGGCCATCTTCTATTGGCTCTCTGGTTCTTCTCTTTTTTTTTTTTAGAAGAGAGGGAAGGCTCTTGTGTTCAGGCCTTCACGTTATCTTGTTTATATCTTAAATAATTAGAAAACTTTACAAAAATAACAATTGCATATCGTCATCTTCACAGAAATGAATGAAATGCTGAGATTTTCTTTAAAAAAAGTTGTCTTAAACTCCCTTAAACTCAGGAAGGTTTTGGTGACCCATTTAAGGGGTTGTGACCCCCCAGGTTAGAAACCAGTAGACTAGAGGGATTAGGGGATTTTGTGGTTTTGTCCATCATTTATTTTAGTTATGATAAAGTGTAACTTGCTGAGATACAAAAAATAAAGTCACACAAACAGTGAGGACATGAGTTTCAGACGATCAGACAGCTAATCCAGATTATCAAAACCCCTTGATATTAAAGGTAAACCTCTGAAATGTTGGGAAAGTCTTTAATGGACGTTGTTTAAAGTCTGTAAACTCGGCCACAATATCAAAATTGAATTGTATTACCAGAAAAATCTGGCTTTTACGAATAAAGACTGCTTTGATTTGAACTCTGGCAAGCAGGAAGTCAAGTCTGTAATCAATACCTTCACATATTGAAAACCTGCCCAATGAACTCTTAAACTACTGTTTATTTCCATATTTCCATTTTAGATCACCTTTTCACTTGAGTTCAGCCTGCGTCCCTCTGGCAAACATCTATAATAAAACCAATTAATTCCCAAGATAATGATCCTGGAGTTATTATAGGGGCATAATTCTTTGACTGTATTGTTATTTGGAGATATTGGCTCAGCTGGTAGATGAATATATGGCTGTCCAAAGAAAAGAGCTGATATTAAAGATTTATATTCTTATCTTTCTTGAGAATACCAGAACGCAGGCCTACTTTTAAATCATTTCATAGATTTTAAGAAGGCTTTTCATGGCATAAATCATAAAAAAGATTGAAGTCAGCAATCTGTGATGGATGTTTGGGGACAATTATACCATTCGCCTTTGTTTTCTCTTCTAAATAAGCAAAGCTACAACAATCTAAAAGAATTATCCTTGAATAAAAAGCCACCACTGTGATTCTTTCCTGATTCTAAAACACAAACAAACATCGTATCTATTGTGAAGTCCATGTGTTGACTTACCCTCCCCTCATCATCCAGAACCTGGATCTGTCCCGAGTCACACAGTTTGACCACGGCTCCCACGGGCACGTCGAACTCCCGGCCCGTTTTAAGGTCCAACCACACATAGTCCCCCTTTTATTCACAAACAAAACACAGATCTGCTTCAAATAGGCTGAAATAGGCAATTTAGAGAGAAAGCAGAATTTCACATAAAAGGAATGGTATCATATCGCATGACAATACACTTAGTAATAGTCTATTGTAAACAAGTTCGAAGTATGAAGAGCACAGAAATAATAATCCAGATGTTAAGGCCCCTCAAACTGCCAAGAAATAACTATCAACAACATTTAACATCTATTTTTGATACCATTGTTGGATGCTCTTGCTATAATCTGGAGGTTTTCTTTCCTGATTATTCCTGTTATGTATGTTGAATTAAGTTGCACCACACAAACCTAGAATTGCTCACTTGTTCAGCAGCCAACACTCTGAATGGGAGGATTACGTCTGAAAAAGGCTTAAATGTGAGAACCTTCAGTCGGTGTGGAGGTGACATAACCCCGGGACGACCTCGGGGCTCCATGGGAGTCTATATTTAGTGTGGAGGGCAGCTGAAATCCTTATTCTATCCATCAGTCCATTCATCTAATCTTCTGCAGATATCATAATTGCCTTCTGCTTATCTGGATTTTAATTCCCTTTTCATGAACAGTGTCACCTATAAAAAAGGGTGACGGAGTGAGAAGGAGTGACCTTCTGCCCTCCTTCAACTTCAACGCTCAGACATAAAAACAGGCCATAGACCCCCAAACAGTCTCTTAGCGGCTCACAGGCATCCAATTACTGCAAGTTCTGTCGTTATTTGGATTTCCAAACGTGCAGAAACTGTATTCAGAGCGACACTTAATGGATGTCGACTCATCGTCTCAAAACAAAAACACCAGATTACAGTGTAATGAGTTCATTTAACAACTCCAATGTAAAAAAAGGCAGCATCCATCCATCCATCCATCTGTACATCCATCTGTACATCCATCCATCTGTACATCCATCCATCTGTACATCCATCCATCCGTCCGTCCATCTGTACATCCATCCATCTGTACATCCATCCATCCATCCATCCATCCATCCGTCCATCCAACTGTCCATCCATCCATCCATCCGTCCATCCAACTGTCCATCCATCCATCCATCCGTCTGTCCATCCATCCATCCATCCATCCATCCATCCACCCATCCATCCATCCACCCATCCGTCCATCCAACTGTTCATCCATCCATCCATCCGTCTGTCCATCCATCCATCCATCCATCCATCCATCCATCCATCCATCCAACTGTCCATCCATCCATCCATCCGTCTGTCCATCCATCCATCTGTACATCCATCCATCCATCCATCCATCCGTCCATCCAACTGTCCATCCATCCATCCATCCATCCGTCTGTCCATCCATCCATCTGTACATCCATCCATCTGTACATCCATCCATCCATCCATCTGTCTATTCATCCATCCATCCATCCTTCCATCCAACTGTCCATCCATCCATCCGTCTGTCCATCTGTACATCCATCTGTACATCCATCCATCCATCCATCCATCTGTACATCCATCCATCTGTACATCCATCCATCCGTCCGTCCATCTGTACATCCATCCATCTGTACATCCATCCATCCATCCATCCATCTGTCTATTCATCCATCCATCCATCCATCCATCCGTCCATCCAACTGTCCATCCATCCATCCATCCGTCTGTCCATCTGTACATCCATCTGTACATCCATCCATCTATCTATCCGTCCGTCCATCTATCCATCCATCCATCTGTACATCCATCTGTCGGTCCGTCCATCCATCCATCCATCTGTACATCCATCTATCCATCCATCTGTACATCCATCCATCTATCCGTCCGTCCATCTATCCATCCATCCATCCATCTGTACATCCATCCATCTACCTATCCATCCGTCCATCCATCTGTACATCCATCTATCCATCCATCTGTACATCCATCCATCTATCCGTCCGTCCATCTATCCATCCATCCATCCATCCATCTGTACATCCATCCATCTACCTATCCATCCGTCCATCCATCTGTACATCCATCTATCCATCCATCTGTACATCCATCCATCTATCCGTCCGTCCATCTATCCATCCATCCATCCATCCATCTGTACATCCATCCATCTACCTATCCATCCGTCCATCTATCCATCCGTCTGTCCCGCCATCCATCCATCTGTACATCCATCCATCCATCCATCCTTGTATCCATCCATCCATCCATCCATCCATCCATCTGTACATCCATCCATCCATCCATCCATCCATTGATCCATCTATCCATCCATCCATGTATCCATCCATCCATCTGACAACAGAAAGCTTCTGAACGTCTCCCAACATGACCGACCTGCTGCAGAATGACCATGGTTCAGCCTCGGGTTGATACCAGGACATCAGAAGTCACCACATGTGGACTCTGAAAAAGAAGAAGTCATCAGACTGAGAGAAACTCAAACAAATCAATTCAACGGAGATTGGAAAACAGTATTTTAAACATTTTACATGAAATGCGCTGCAAACAAAGCTTTGTCCTGACATTGTGGGTGGTTAGCATGAGCACACAGGAAAATACCAACTTCAAAATACTCAAAAGCACACAGTTATATGATATATTAGACATAACAGAGTTAGAGTAGAGATAATCACCCCTGTGGTTAAGCAGGACATGGGAGCCCGGTGAAGGAAAGGGGGTTGGAGGTGGTTAAAGGGTCTGATGGGGGCTGTTAAAGGCTTAATTGGATTCCTGGGGCTAATCTCATCGCTTAAGTACGGAGCCATAGTTGTTACAGTTATGACTGCTGAATCATTTTCTCCCCCACTGAGCTGTCTTTCCTTTGTTAGCCTCAGTCAGGGTGACGGAGGTGCAATACTGTACGCAGAATACCACGGCCTTCTTGTTTCCTGTCGACTGTGTGAAGCAAAGGGAAGGGATGTTAAACCCACGCTGCATCGTTTTTCATTCATGATTCAAACACACCAAGACACAGTCCAGATTGGAGCTATGAAGAAATCAAATAGATTGATTTGAATACATTTTTTAAGAAGAATTGAGTGGTTGGGGTTAAAGGTGAAAGGGAACCATTTTTATTTTATGAAATACAAACAAGTTGAGAACAAAAAACTGTATGAGTGATGAAGATAAGTGTAATAACGATCCATTAGTGGTCCAATAAGTGGATTAACACGTAGTTGTGGAAACCTTTTGTTTGACATGTTTGCAGGTATACAGCATGCAGGGCATTTCCAATCATATGCATCGAGTCACAATGTGCTCAGCTAATGCCAAGACACAGGCTGAGCTGTGGTTTCTTTTATCCAGAACCACAGGAGGCCAATCTGGCGAATGTCCCAAACACAGCCCTCTAGATCTCCACTGTACAGAGTGTATCCACACTAACACACACTAACCTAAATCTCACATTTAATGATTTTGCTGTCGGAGGTCAAATTCAAGCCGTTGCTCCGGCTCAGCACCGCGTTTCTCTGCCGCTGCATTGGAATCAATAGGTTGTGCAACCCAGAGATTGCTTTTAAATCCCTTGGTGAGGATATAAAAGTAATTTTCTTAACCTTCAGAGTCTGAGCCCCCGTGTAAGGAGATCATGTGACATGCAAAACAGAGATACATACACGTATAGAATACACAAGTATGGAAACCAAATCCACATCACGACGTGACACTCATGCAAGCTTCCCACTGCTTTTCCTCATGTATTCAAATCCGAACATTCAAATTGTTGAGTACGTATGCGAGCTAAACCAGCAACGGTTAACGGATACAGATTTTAGTTTTTTTTAGCTGTCGGACAGTTATTTTCTGACATGGAACTGAAGGAATTATATTGCTTTTCAAAGCCAATGGAAATGGAAAGCCTTCATCCTTCCTCCATCTGCAGTCTTGTCTGATAAATATCGTTCTGTGAAGTTATTACAAGTAATGCTATTGGTTAGCATGACTAACGCGTAACAACAAAGTCCTTCTACAGATGATATATATATATATATATATATATATATATATATATATATATATACGTCAGCTTATAAGACCTCACGTTAACCTGCTCAGAGGGTTTCATGCAACGGCCAACAGCAATCTTGCTAATGCGCCTCGGCTGTTAATCCGTGTGTGTGTGTGTGTGTGTGTGGGGGGGGTGTCTATAATGCTAACAAGCATGTGTAGTGTATGTGTGCATCGGTTGTGACTCACATGGCAAGGATTCAGAGGAGCAGGCCCAGCGAGGCGGAAAGCTTTCATTGTCGACTGAGAACAGAGTTCGATGTTTCCATGACGACCACCGGTTCTGGTTCTCTGCAAGAAATAATAACGACAATAAGATTTTATAATATTAAAGTCACACTGTTAATGCAGAATTCAGGGGGACTTAATTACTACTATGCACGTAGTCTTTGCAAAAAAATAAAAAAATAAATAAATAATGCAAATTTGAAAAATGTATTTTCTTTTCTTTTACATTTTTTTTCCTACACATTCATAGCCAAGTTTTCTTTTGGTGCTTCTTGTAGTCTGAAGATGATAAGTGTCAATATGTCACATTTTAAAAAAAAATCGTTGGTCATGTGCCGAGAGAAGATCAGTTCACTTTATCATAATTCTCAGCTATATGACATCATCTCTCCAAAGCTCATTCATAGTCGATTTTAGGAAGGAAAAATACAGAACAGAAAAAAACATAACGGGCAACGTTGTTTGAGTTACTTTTACTGAGAAACAAGTGAAAAGAATTCTGTGTTCAGCTTAGAATGATAGGATTTTCTGCATTACATTCTCACAGGTCACTGTAAACCGAATATCTTCAGGTTTTTGGACTTTAGTTTGAAGAGAAGCAAGACGAAGACGTCACTTTGGGCTCCAGGAAGTTGTGATTTTGCCTGAATGGTTCAATTCTGTTAGTTTAAGCCTGACTCTTTTTTTTGCAAATATTTTGATTAACATTGTTGGAGTTATTTTCCATGCGAAACTAGAGGAAAGCTAAAAATTAGATCTGCTCCTTTGCATTCTCACAATTCACTGTAAGCTGAATATCTTCAGGTTTTTTGACTTTAGTGACGAGACGTCACTTTGGGCTCCAAGAAGTTGTCAAATGTTTTTTTTTTTTTTATCACATTCAGCCTGAGTATTAATATTTTCATTAACTGCAGCACTTGAGATTCTTCTTTGGTCAAGCCATCTTGTTTTTTTATCTAGTCGTATTCACTATCTTCTTACCCCCTTGATTCCTCCTTGTATTTTATGTATTATTGCTTTTTCTTCTATAGTTCCAACCAACATCTCCTTTCATTCTGCCATCCTGTGTTGAACTAATCGTCTCGGTGACACATAAACTGTCTGAACTGATGAGAAGTAATCTCTACTGGAATCTAAATGGGAAGTAACGAACCCATTCACACTTAACCCAACACACACACACACACACACTACTGCCAACTTGAAGGGTACATAACTGCTCCTTTAAGTGTTGGCACAGGCCGGAGAGCCGTAAGAGGCTTTGGCCTAAAGCTACAGCAGAGCAGCAGCAGCAGCAGCAGCAGCAGCAGCAGCACTGTGGCCCGGCTGCAGGTTAAACCCTCGGCCGACCCCACGTTCATCCCCGGCCCCTCTTACCTCCAAACACTCTGTAAGATCCCCCTTTTGTCGTTTCACTCCTGTGTTTTCTTTTTTCTGAAAAGGTGTGAAGAGGCCCAGAGTTGACCCGGTTGTTGATCAAGAAGGTTCAGGAGTGGAGGAGAAGTCTTTTCTATGTGGTCCTACTTTTTCTGTCTCCGTCTTGGTTTAGAAACCTCCCCGTCTGCCCTCCTTCTTTGGTGGCCCTCCTTCAGCGTTTGAAGGCCCCCCTGTTACAGTTTTGGTGTCTGGGTCGGTGACGGGGCTCTGCAGTCTCCCTTCGCCGCGTCTCATTAATGGCCGCTGATCCTGATTAGCCGGGAGGCGGAGCCTGTCGGTGGCACATACAGAGATCAGCTGGGAGTTGGAGAGGGAGCTGACCCGGGGGCAAGACCTCCAAGCTTTCACCACATGCTGTGTAAAGTCAAAAACATTTGCTCAACTTACCTCCAGTGGCATCTTTCCAGGCTGATCGTAGTAGAGATTCTGTGGAAAAATATCTTTGTTAAAATAGCTATGATTCAGACTTCAAATGCAAATAGTGGTGGCCCCAAAAGAAGAAGAATGAAATGATTCAAACAACCATTTGGCAGATGTACATGACTGGGGAGAATATCTAACTATTGATTTTATTATTGATAAATCTGTTGTGTTGCATTTATTTATGTTTTGTAAGGTGTCCTTGGGTGTCTTGAAAGGCGCCAACAAATAAATGTATAATTATTATTAAAAATAATACTGTTGGAACTTGGATTTTTTAAATGTATTTTTCACCCCAGAAAAGCTTAAGCGAACATTGGACGGTGCTCTAAATATTGGTTTAGTCTGTTTTTCTACTCCTTGGTTAGATTTGTGAGTCTAAACTGTGATTTCTCAAACACTACCGCTTTTGTCCACAGGGGTCGCCAAAATCCACACAAAAACACAAAAGTTCCTCAAGTAGCTTCGAATAAAATTGAATAAAATCACGACAAAACCTCCCAAAATAGGTTTTCCTGTTTTATTTCAAAGTCATGCCACAAGTTGACATTAAATACAAAAGAAAAAATAATAATTTCAGATTGTAGCTAGAAAATAACCACAGTGTAACCGAGAACCAAAGTCAACGAGCACGCATTGGAAACAAATAAAAATAAAAAAATTGGAAAGCTCACGCCGAAAAAAAAGAAGAAGAAACACACGGACAAGCACACGGGCACAAGAACATACAGCACAGCGCTCTGAAACCTAGCTATCAGTAAACATACCAGTTTGGAACGCAGGGTAAAGTGGATATATAAAAAATTAACAAGGTTATAAAATACTGATAAAAGATACTTAGTTAGAAAGACCGTAGCATCTTCTATAGAAGTGTCACCATGCAGTAGGTATTCCAGTCTCCGGTTAATAAACATCAGCAGAAAAATACAAGAAGAATCACAAGCTCATTCCTTGAGTGGACCTCAGATTAAAAATGCCAATGACAGGAATGCGGATCCGGAGTCAGATTCAATACAACACCTGGTGGATTCTCTCTCGAAACGTTAGACACATGCGGCAGATCAGCAGGCAACAAACCTCAACTGCAATCATGTCATCGTGGACGAACGGGGGAAAAGCTCAAATCTCAGCACCCTTAAATCGCACGTAAACCCAACGAATTCCTCGTGACTTCCCTTTTCTTGACAGTTTTTTTTAAGGAGGCGATTCGTGTGGGAAGACATCCTGTCGCACCTCAAACTAGTCCAAATCCAAATCGTCCAAATACCCATTCTCGTCATGTGAAAAAGGTTGTTTTTTTTTACAAATATTTTGCACAGCATCCTGCACTGTAACATTTTACATATCATTATATTAGTGTATATATGGCTGCATATGTAAATAAGGTATTTTATTTATGTTCTTGACTGCAGTACCTTGCTTTATTGTTTATTCTTATAAATATCAGTTTGTTAGTTTGTGAAAATGTACTTGGCAATAAACTCCTTTCTGATTTCTGATAAATGAAAGAAAAATATATAATTTGTTTCCTGAAAATCCATAGAACAGACCTCGGATGCTGACTCTATTGTGAATGAGATTTAGGGGTGTAACTAATCGGATGAAGCTAGACCTGGGTCTGTTTGAGTCTTAGTCAGTTGGTTGACTCATAAGAGTCATATAGTGTCTGATCTGAAATCTTTAGATTCACTCGCTGCCCGTTCATTGTTTAAAAATGTGTTTGATGTTTGCAACATGCCCATAAATAATCCTTCCTTTCATATTCTTGCAGGATTTTCTTGTTAACTCCAGTCCATCAGTGTGTCTTCGCTTCGTTCCCGCTCTTTTCCGATTGTCAAAAAAAGATTCTGTGTAAATTTAGTAGACGCAATCTTTTTCATATTTTCAGACACGAGAGTGGAATCGATTGTCTCATGTTTCCCGAAATGTCTCTTCCTTTAAGGTGTGACAGGCTGTGTTCCCACATTTTTTATTTCTCGTAGAAAAGTGGCGACACCATTAGCAAACCGCTAACTCCCGAAACTCCCGCCATGATTCACGCAAATTTTAATAATTGATTTGATTCCTCATCCTCTTCTTTAAATAAAAACATCTCTAATAATCTCCGTGGCATCCATCAAAAAGCATGGATCCCATGATCATAACCGATAAGTTGGCGTTGCTGCTACTTTTATATACATACTGTATTCCGCAGGTCACCGGATACAAAATATTAAAAAACTGGAATACTGTTTGAATGCATGCGAGTGTGCAACATAAGCCTTCTACTTCACACAGTATGTTTATCGAAGTAGCAACAGCAGATTATGTTTCGCAACACTCCCAAGAAAAAACAAAAATATAGATATATATTTGTATATGTATGTATTATATATATTCTGTGATTTGTAACGGCGCAAGCAGATTTTGAAGCGGTTTTGCTACATGCATTGGCTTTTTTTTTTTTTTTTTTTATTCGTACAAAAGTCACCGACGCTGTGATTCAGATGGTCTGTGTTCTTAAAAACCTGCTTTGGCCGTGCGGAAAAAATATGTACAGAAAGCCGTCAAAAAAACCAGGCAAGGTCCGTACACTCCAACCAAGCCTGGCTAGTCTAGTAGCTGGAGTGTATATGTGTGTGTGTGTGTGTGTGTGTGTGTGTGTGAGGGAGGTGGTTAACAGTGAAAGCCATAACACTTTTGGCAAATAATCACAACGTGAAACAATTACAAAGAGTAAGACTGGCAACAAAACTGAAGACAAAGTGGAGAACAAAAAAAGCAACAAAAAAAGGTAAAAAAAAAAATCCTCAAAATTATAACAAACATGTTTAAATAATACTGTCTTACATTTGTCCAACAGTCACATGGCAAACATCTTTACAAAAAGCATCCCTTTTCAGTATAGACAGCTCATCTTTTTGGCACATGAGTTCAAGGTTTCACGGCTCTGAAGCCTCAAATACTCCTGACGTAACGAAGCTGTCAGGTTGAGTGTTGGATGGTAAATTACTGTAAAAAAAATATTTAAAAAATGAATAAATAGGGAGCCACGAGAAGACTGTTTGCTGCTTAAAAACACAAAAACGTAAAATACTTTGATCGGTTTAAGAGAAGTTCTGGAATATAAATCAACAACGGTTCTATAGTAATCTATATTAATCCAACATGTTTTAAAGTTTAAAGTTTCTGAAAACTCATATTTGAAAAATAACCAACAAGGACGTTTTAACAGAACCTCAAAGACGTTTCTAACCACCTGGATGAGAAAATATTTGGTCTGCTGTGGAAAATATGAATGCATATCTCACGTCAATTAGACTATTTATCAAATTTAGCAATCCACCCACCATCTTTGTTTCTTTGATTAGGAAGCTACTGATGAAATGGTTTTTTTTTTTTTTTTTTTTCAGTCTCGTCACCAGAGGAAATGCATTATTTAAATAAAATATTTGGGATATTTGCATTTTATTTCAATTATATTGTTAGATAGATGGAGAGATATTAACATAAATTTCAAATTAAACCAAATTGTGATTTAACCAAAACAGCATTACAGTTGCACTTTGTTTAAGCCGATCAATCGAACGACGGATGACAGAATAGAAAAAGATGTTGTAAATAAATTGCACTGACAGCACAGAGTCGCCACATATGATAACATCACAGTGTTTGAGTGCTGATATTGAATGAAAACTACATTTTAAATTAATTATCCTCATGTTGGAGAGACTGAATCCAGTTCAAGACAAAAAATAAAAAATAAAAAAATCAATACACAGACAGATAATATCACAGTGTAGGAAACCGTCTAGGATGCCTGTTCTGTCCGCTCTGCTTGCAATATTTAAAATGTATGTTTTTTATCGTGCAGCAAGCAAATATTTTGTTCATCCAGACAGAAAAATACCTTTTGAGGATTCCTTCCTTCAGAACGATACAGTAAACAAAAGAGGCAGAACGGGAGCTTCGTTTCAACCAAATCCAGAGCAACAACTTAACTTTTGGCACCAATTATTATCTCTCACATTAACTCTCATATTTCAAGCTGATTTTTGAACATATTCACAGTCTGATTTTAAACATATTCACATAAATATGTTTACACAGTCACACCTGGAAGCTGTTACAATAGCCGGCTATTACGAAGCTCCACTGGTGCGGTTGGGGGTTTAGTGCCTTGTACAAGGACACTCACGTGATCTTCTTTTAACCCTCATGGTGTGTCAATAATAAAAAAAATAAAAATAAAAACAGATATCCAGATGCAGGCCCCATTTTTAACACCATCTGTCAAATTCAGTCTTCGGCTCATGTTCTGTCCCAAACAACATAAAAAGAGCACAGAGAAGATAAATAGCACCTAAATAGAAGTCAACAACTGCTGCTAATGTTCACAGATGCTAGAGGCATTATGAATGCATCGCCGTATTACAAGACATACATGTTTTCAAACTCGTTCATATGATCACACTGACATGAGGTGCATAAGTGTAAGACATGCGGACTGCTCGAAAACTAGCATTTTATATAGAAAGAAATGATTAGATATAGTTGATAACAGTTGAACAGTACAATACAAGGCCATGAACATATTGGAAAAAATAACCCATGCAAGACACATTTATAAAGATGCTGTACACAAAAAGGTGTGTGATCAGTTCAATGCCATGTGTGACAGTTCAAGTAATGGAAAAAGGCGCTGAAAGAAATGAGGATTAAAAAAACAGACTCAATAGTTCGACTGAGAGATTTGTCCAACTAACTGGTTGTCTTACATTCAAAGGAAACGTCTTGATAATTAGATACATTTTTAATTATACTCATGAAAAAAATAAATAAAAGACATACCGAAAAGTCAATAAAACTTGGAATGATAAGTCTCATCAATACGACGGAGTTTTAGGGTCACTGTAGGAAAAAAAAAAAAAAAAAAAAACGGAGCCGAGAGAGGGGGACAGCATTCTGGGGAAAAAAGTCGCAAATTTGCCGCTTTATAAATTTTGCCAATATTAACAAGTTGCCTGGTTCCGCTAACACCGGATGCCGTTGCCATGACAACAAGTGAAAACTACCGCTAGCATCTTAGCCCAACCGCCCGATCAATAAACACCCATAAGATGACAATTTGGCCTCATATAAATAAAACCTACAATAAGCATCAACATCACCACCCTAAGGAGCTTAACGAAGCGTTGTCACGCGTTGGGATGGATTCATTTGAAAAATAAATTAACGTACATTCATGGGAATTTAGCTAGCATGAATGCCGGTTGTTAGCATTGTAATAAACTCTCAAATTTGCCACTTTATAAAGTGGCAAATTTGTGAATTTATTTAGTGGCAAATTTGCAAGTTTATTACGATGCTAACAACCGGAATATAACTTTCATAATTTCCTTTTTCTCGTAATATTTCCCACCTCTCTCGGCTCCATTTCAAAAAAATTAAAAATTAAAAAATTCCTACAGTGGCCCTAATACGTCGTCGTACATCAATTATGTTGCGCTTTTGAAACAAACAAAAAAGAAATAACACAAAAGTTTAGTTAAGTATTTTTCTGGCCTTTTCTGTCCCAAAACAGCCCAGTTGCTTAAAAAGGTTCAGATTGGGATGGCCACGCCCCTAAGAAAATGTCTTAGCTCATCCCGGAAAGATCGGATATACATCGCACCGGCATCGGTTCAACATGCCGTCTGAAATCCTTCCCCCCCCAAAAACACGTCCGATCCCACGACTGCCTGCCGCGGATGCAAAGCCGGGTCCGAGGCGATGGCACAGGTTGTTTGGCAGGACGCCTTCTCTGCTCGCCGCCTCGTTCTTCCCCCCCACTCTTTATAATGAAATAAAGTGCAAGGTGTGTGTTTTTCCTTTCAGCTCACACCTTTCCCCAGAAACAGTGTTTCTCTTCCAGGTACAACACAAAGCACACCCACACACACCCACACACACACACACACACACACACACACCTGTTCAACAGCAGAAGCACAGCTGCTGTGTCTTGGGGGGGTCACGTAGTTTTTCGGGCCTAAAAGACTCAACTCAGAGGAAGCGTCAGGCAGTGGTGTTGCCGTTTAAGAGATGATGTGGCACAGGGGGTGGTGGTTTGTAGCTAGGCTTGGGCCAGACCAGGACCAGGCCAGACCAGGGCGGTCCGAAGAGGGACTAAGAGAGCAGAGGCTCATCTTTGGTCCCATAAAGCACTTGATTATGTCAAGGTGAATCGTTGCGCTCCGCTGGATGGGTAAAGGTAGGTAGGTGGGGGAGGGGGCGTGCCATCAAAAGCACCGGTTGCTAAGCTACGACCAGAGAGCAGGCAGCACAGGCAAAGAGTTCAGTTTTTTCTGTTTGTTTGTTTTTTTTAAAGCCATGCAGTTTTGAGATCGTCCATAGCAAACCGGCAGATAAGCATCTCGGGGGAGTTTTGACACGTCGGTTGGAAAGATGGAAGACGGGAGGCAAGATTTCAGAAAAAAGCTCTCGGTTAAAGAGGGAGAGAGTATCAGCTGCTGTTGGCTTTTCCTCGGTGAAGTCCACAGTTTAAAAAGTGCTGCATGCACTCCAAAGCTCCAGCAAATAAAAAAAACAACAGGTGGGGGGCAGTATGTTGAATGCATGGTCATACGTATAGAGAAGTAAAAGGAGGAGACTGATGAGGACCAGTTTGAAGAAAAAAAGTGTTTAACGTCATCCCCGCCTCCTCAAGGTGGAGAGACAGACTCAACCTTAAGGCAATGCATAGCCCTTGGAAACATTGGCACATGCATGGAGAGTGCAGACATGTCTGCTGTGTGTGTGTGTGTGTGTGTGTGTGTTGTGTGTGTGACAATATGCAGAAAAAATCTGTGTGGATTCGGGTCAGACCGATGAACTGATTTGTATTCAAATAATATGTTAAATCGTAACTCAGTTTTCTTCTGGCGAGAAAATCTGACTTTGAGAACAAATTTGTGAATCAATTAAATAACGGGACGATATTTAAGATATTAAACCCCCAAATATTGTCTTTGGACATCTTTTCGCCCCGAAATCTAGTGAGAGGCCTTTTAAAAACCTTTTGTAACAAAGCTGAATTTAAATGCCGAACCAGAAGAAGATAGGGAAACAATAATAGAGAGCGCAAACAGCAGGAAGAAGAAGAAAAAAAAAGACACAGTGAGCTCCCGCCCCGGCTGGAGGTTGGGCGTAGATCGTCGTAGTTATATAAACGATCGCATCAGATGTTGGTGAGCGTGGTGGAGGTGATGAGGCGCACAGTGAGCGTGCCCGGGAGGTCGTTGTCTTGGCGACTGCCCTTGTCGCGGAGGTGAAGCGTGTGCTGCTCCTGCCGCTCGTTGGGGTCGCTGAACAGGATCACCTGACCCAGGAAGGTGTCCACGATCATGTTCTTGTTGTAGATCTGTTGGCCGCTCGAGGGAGGAAGGCAAAGGTCCGAAAGAGGAGGAACGAAGAGGGTTGGGAAGGAAGGAGGAGAGAAAAGACAAAAAAAGGCAATAAGCAGTCACGAAAAGAGAGAACGGGAGAAAAGACAGAATTTAATATTTGATAGGAGGTAGAAGAAGCACAGACGAAGAAGGTGCTGATATACAGCAAATAAGTAAAAATTATAAAGATAATTAACTAGAAAATGTAAAACAGATACATGAGGAAGAATAAACAGTGGGAGAAAAGACAAGAAAAGAGTCTTGAACCTTGAAGCGATCAGGATTTTAAAATAAACTTTCTGCATCTGCTATAAGTGCATTTTAACGTGTAGGCAGTAACAAAATACATTAATTGCTGTATTCCATTACAGTTACCAGGGGTAAAGATGTAATCAGATTAGAGTACATTTAGTAAAAATAGGGGTTATCAGCAGGTTTATAGCTTTAAGAATGTAATGTTTAGGTTTATAGCTTTAAAAATGTAATGTTTTTTTTATGTATTTCTTTTCTTTTACAGTATGTTGAATGCTTGAGATAAATAACATTAATAAATAAAATGAATGAAAAAAAAGAAATACATGAATAAATATAAAAAGAATAATAAATAAAATGAATGAAACAAATAAATAAATAAAATAAATAAATAGAATAATAAATAAAATGAATGAAACAAATGAAATAAATAAAATAAATCTAAAAAGAATAATAAATAAAATGAATGAAACAAATGAAATACATGAATAAATATAAAAAGAATAATAAATAAAATGAATGAAACAAATTGAATAAATAAAATAAATTAAATTAATTAAATTAAATTAAACAAATTAAATTAAAAAAAAAAATAAAATAATAAAGGCTCCACTACGTGCAGATTATGCACACATCACAACACCAGTATGTCCTCTCTGCTCCGTTTCTGTTTCTATGGATCAGTGCGTCCTTAATAAAGTGGCTTGGCTCGTCAGCAGAGCAGCAGCAGCAATTTCACAGGTCTGATTGAGCAAATGCAATATCGTATTATCAACAATAATTTACACCAGCTTTCATGTATCGCCCGATACTGAGCCTAAAATCAAGCCTGTAATTGATTGGTGATGGATGTTCAGTGAAATTCATTTTCGTAGCTCCACACAACGATAATTAAGGCAGGTGAGATATGAATATGGCGTAATACGTTTTTTTTTTAAATGTGTATGAAAATGAGTGATTCAACACGCCGGGACGAAGTCAGCCCAGAATTATAATTATTATAATGTGCTTTCAGGAGAGGGCCGTAACCTGCGTTTAGACTGGAGGAGCTGAGGATTACATTGGTTCCTGTCGGATGGTTGGAGGTGCAATAAGAGTCCTGAAACAGGGGGAAGTGCTTTCAATAGAGTCAGGACATTAAGGGTTGGAGTTTGCAGGGCTGGAACTTTGTGATAAAACACAGCAACGACCTCAGGAATTGGAAACGAATCGTGAGACACACAAAGATTCCCTATTTTTAAACTTTTGCAGCGTTGGTTGCTTTTTTTTTGTGGAAACAGACAACAGGACCGGAGCTGCTACTTCTCGTGAGCGTAAGCTAAATCCTGCAGTGGGACGGCGGCAGAGAGCGACAGCTCACCTCGATGTGGATGCCCTCTTTGGGCTTCTTGCGGTAGAAGAGGCCTTTGATGTCGAAGTTCGGGCACCGTGTGTCCTTGTCAACTGGCGAGCGGACCCTCTCTCCTTCACAGGTGATGATCACGTACGGATCCACGGCTGAAGACGGAAAAAAAGAAGTTGGCAATCGTTGAGGTGAAGAGTTTATTCCCAAAACATTGCACTGTAGGATTGCTTACTTCACAATCGCTCTGGCACCATCGAGTCTTAGTGATTCATATTAGAAATTAATCTGCCAATTATTTATTCGAATAGTTGCTTCTTTGTTTCTTAAAAAGTTGTTCAACTAAAACCTTCAATATACTTTCATATACACCAAAGAAAAGCAGTTTTGTCTTTGAGCTCTAGATGCTCACGATATCAAACGGATCCCAGATCAGTCGGTGTTCATCACAGACTGGAACTAGCTTGAAGTGAAGGTATACAACAGTTCCTCTGATGTTAACTAGTACAAAGTCTTACAGACGGCTGTGATCAAACCAAAACCCAAATCACACTTCATCAGTTCCAGTTCTTATAGTGTAGTTTTATCTTCTTGTTTACAAGTGGAGGATATCAGTACGTCGTTGTGTTGATTATAAGAAGAGCTCATCGACGTTAATATGACAGATAACACCGAGGTGCTGCCAATCCTCCGACAGGCGTTTTCTCTGAGCCACGTTTATGTTTCTATGGTTTGTTTGTCTTCATTAATTTCACCGGATGGACGTCTGACGACTGAAATGTTGTTCATAGAGAGAACAAAGATAATATCCCTCAAGAACTGTTTTTAAGGACAGTTTTGAGGTATGCATTTTGTATTATTTTATGCTTCTACAGAGATAAATATAGTACATTTTAACACCATATTTATCCGACAGCTGCAGTATTTTTTACAAAAACATAAAATGAACTTCAAATAAAATTATTATTATTATTATCAATACTAACACATTTTTTCTTGTTTTAATATATACATGTCTTAATTTTTTAAAATTATTATTATACATTTTTCAATAATTTCTTATGATTATTTTTTTTAAATGCAACAAACTGTTTACATGTATGGTTCCTCACATGTTTGTTCTACTACTTTTACTGAAGTGGGATTTAAAATAAAGCACTTTTACTATTATTAGAGTATTTTTTTAATGATGTACTTTTATTGAAGTAAAGGATTTGAATACTTCTTCCACCACTGCTGCCCTCAGTACATCTAAAGCCACAATGTGGAGGATATCAGAACTTTGGACTTTAGTGCCATCTGGTGGACACCGTCAGTATTTACCAGGAGGATCTGACCAGACAACAGATTTTTTTTATCAGAATTGTCCAATTTTTATCATATTTAATTTGAAAAAAACATGAAAAATCCACACATGTTGGCTATAAATGTGACTGATGCGAGTAAGGACCGTACACTGCAGCAGCCTAGAACTAAATAAGCAGCTACAGTTCCAGCAGATGGCGCTGTGGTACCTCGTGTTTTGCTCAGAAGTCTTTCCTTACTGGGATGGAGGCAGCGATGCTCTGTGGGAGTTTTACAGGAGTTTTTACAACAGAAAAACATGCTCGTCGACATGCAGAACACCACGTTGAGTCGTGGTCCTACCTCCATTGGAGTCCTGTCCCTGCAGACCCTCAGCGTTCAGTACATGGACCTGAGTGACTAGCTGAGGGTAGCCACACATCCCCGTCCAACAGGTCTGAGGAGGCTCGTCCAGGGTCAGCTCTCTGGAGAGAGAACGCCACTGTTACAACACGTGTTATAACCAACTGGACTGCTTGACTTCCGGCCGCTCTTTAAGAGTTTGAAGGAAGGAAAACAGTCCGAGAGTTACGTTATGTGTTTCAGTGGTAAAGATATCAGATTTACTTGCAGTCTGAAGGCACATCAGTGAAGACGCGGAGCAGGAAGTCGCCCTGCTGCCTGGGGTCGAAGGTCGTGGGAATGATGACGTAGCGGCCCTCCTTCAGCTCCTTCCTGAGGAAGACGCAGCGCGAGTTGATGTAGATGGAGCCCGCTACTTTCTGCTGGGCCGAGTGCATACGGTACTTACGGTTGAGCTCCACCTGCAGGAGGAGGAAGACATGACAGCAGACATGAGTCCACCTGGAGGAGCTCGTCAGCTGCTGTTTGTGGTATTTTGCGTGTGTTTCTACCCGGTGGATATCAAAGCCGATGGCGAGGTTTTCCCCTTTGCCCACTTTGGGTGTGGCTCTCTTTTCTTTCTGCTGTAAGCAGATCAGCACCTCGTCCTCCACCTTCTTCACATCAAACACGTACTGAGAAAAGAGGGAGGGGGGAGGGACCGTATCATCCAGCAGTGCTCACACATCTCTCTATCACATGCTCATGAACTCCCACTCACCTGAGGGTTCTGCAGGAAGGTGGCCTTGTGATTGATGCAGCCGCCGGAGCGGTTGCGGAGAGGATCCTGGCGGTGGACCCAGGAGCCCCGCATCACCTCCTCCTCCCAGGTCTTGTGGATGCTCAGGTAGGAGGTGTTGATGAGGCGGCACAGGATGAGGTCGGTGAAGTACTGGCAGAAGTCGTCGAACGTCATCCTGCAGGAGGGCATGAAAAGGAGAGGAGGAGAGAAGAGACAGGAGAGAGTGGATACCGACTAGAAGGGGGGAAAAGCTCGAAAGAAGAAGACCTTCAAAAATAGAGGAAATGAAATGAAATCAGGAACAAAGAAAAGGGGTTACGTGTTAAAGGGAAACTGGGATTTCTTTTTGTCGGCACTGACATGTAACAAGATTACATGTTGGGTGAAGGTAAATTATCATGATGTGTTCAAATGTTATCTGTAAAATTCAGTTTTTGGAAGGAATCTTGAATAAAGGAAGGAGAGGTGTTCAAAAAAATATAAATGTTATTCCTTTAAAAGTATGTTAAACCCAAGATATGCAGATATATCTCTGCAGCTTGGGTCATAAAAATGTCTGATTAATAGCAGATGAGTTGTGGGTAGATTAAAAACATCACTAATGAGAAAAAATATTAATTACATTCTCGCAGAGAGCAGAGTCTCGTCTGTTGCTGCTCGGCTCTCTGAAGCTAAAATCTTACCACTGCAGAAATGGAAACATTAGCAATGACTGAAGTCGTCTTTTCCACTCGACATCAATACAATATATATAATTTAAAAAGCAACGGCGTTCGAGAAAGTGAAGGGGGAGAGAAAAGTTCACGCAGCTGCGGTTCTCTAAATGTGAGAAAATAATTCATTTGGGTGGTTGATGTGGGCTCATCGCTATCCAATCCCCAACCAGGACTTTATTAACCAACCAATCAGACAACGGACATGTCATCATTCAAATAAGTTGGAACCGTGCCAGCGCCGCCGCGATGGATGAAATAAATAACAACACAAATAAATAAATGACTCACCAGAACTCGCCGTCGTCCTGCACCGTGACGCCGAGCTTCTCTCTCTCACTCTTGCTCACCTTGTTCCACTCCTCTGAGCTGCAGCGATACATGACACACACACACACACACACACACACACACGCACACACACGGCAGAAGTAGCTTATTTAACATTCGTATGTTTTAAGGAGATGTTAATGTTAATGATGGCATCATAAACACGTTTATTGTTCGATCATCAGACATTAATAAGAACTTATATGAAGTTTGTTAACATTTATAGATCTCTTAATATCTTAATACAACATTGTTATAACTTTAGGCCTGGTGACTGCAAAAAGCATAGTCAACTGCTAATAAATACATAATAAAGTATTTATCAATCTTAATGAAGATTAAAAAAAACAAAGCAAGTCTACGAAAAAAGCTTTCAAAGACATAAAAAGGAAGTTATACATTATTATAACAGAATTACAAACAACTAAGAAACTTCAACCGACGACAGTGTAAAAATACTCAAGTTCTGCATTCAAAGTAAAAGTACATCATGTACACTTAAAGTACCACAAGTGAAAGTGTACTCATTATGTAGAATGGCCCAATTCAAATTATATATTTATGGTAGGCCTATATTGGATTATAATTATTTATGCAATAAATTCCATCACTTTAATGCTGCTGCTGGTAAATGTGGAGCTATTTCATAGAATATACTACTAAATAATACATTATAGTTTAAAAGTACATTTATATTTTGTATCTGAACGAACATAGTAAGCCTAACTGATACAGTCGAATGCATTTATTGGAAGAAGAATGACGTTATTTAAAATCTGATATATAATCATGTTAATAAACATGTCATGAGGGCTTATAAAGACCTTATAACCTGTTAATTAACAGTCATTAAGGCCCTTGATTTAAAGCGTTGCCTATATTTGAGTGTATGAACGGTGGGACATTCTTTTAATGATGAAGATTATCATGAATGTGCTCGGAAGGTGTATAAATGATGCATGCCCGTCTGGCCCCCGCGGGTGCTGTTATGTTTACGAGTCGGTTGAATGTGTGTGTTTGTTGAGTGTGAATCATTCCTGAACATCCAGGTCCATTCTGCTTCCACCGCTCAGGGGAAACCTCCTTACAGGACGCATTAGCTCCGTGTTTATGATTCACCGACATGCATCTCCACAGTCTGTCAGACTCCATTTACAGTAGCAAGTTTTTTTTTGTTGTTTTTAAATCAAACCATGAATAAATTATTCAGCGAGCGCGAGCGAGTGATTGAGAAAGAAGACAGACGACTCGCGTCGCTTTAATAACATCTTTCTCTCTCTTTCTGTTCGAGCCCTCATCAATAATTCACGCTCCCATTATGATCATCGGGCTTTACCACCTCCCTGTTTGTTTCACAGAGTCCGTACGCCAACAACGCAAAGACGGAGAGATGTCTTCCCCATCTCAGCATCGCCTCTCGACGTGGGAAGAGTGGGATTAAAGTCGTAAAACTGGAAGGAATCCTTCTTTTCTGGAGAGAAACCCGTTTTCATTCAGCTACATGTTTTGAAGGTTCAGGCAGCCTAACAGGCAGCATCTGAGCTGCACTGTTTGATATTATTCTCTACAAACAAGCAATGCATCAACATGGCTGAATCCAATCACACGTCTTTGCCTTGTGGCCCCATTACCTTGATTGCATCTTCATTTGTCATCGTGACATTGTGGAGCGTTTTCGTCCACGTCATCGGGTACTCTGTATGAGTTTTTTCTTTTTTTGTTTGTTTGCTCTTTCATCACCAGCGACTTCTTAGAGACCAGAGTGCTTCGACGTTTAAAGGACAAATACTCTCCTCTGCTTCACTTACATGCACGTTGATATTCCACTATTATTCTGAGTGTAACAGAACAATTACAGGTGACGCAAACACAGAATATTCTGAATTAAACCTAAATGCCGGATAAAGAATTTTCAGATTAAGATACGTGACGATATTATTCTGGCTTTAGGAGTTTTCTTTGAACACGAAGAGAGTGCGATCAGATAAACACGTCTCAAATGAGTTTTTACAGCAGTTTGTGACACATTTGCATAACGATGGGAACGAGGGTCCACCCATGTTGGAAAAGGAGGGATATTTCAGGTTGAGAGGGCATTTGACTTTAATTAGAGTATGCACGGCTGCATGTTCAACCAATATTAGTGTAATACACCTTTTCATTAGCCATGCAAGCAGCTGAGCAGGGATTCTATCTTTTTCAGAAGGGCAAACAGGCTCGATGAGGCACGATATGACGAGCTGCACCAGTTCATCCACACCTCCAGGGGGCAGCGTTGTAACTGACCTGTCGCTCCAGGGGCCGCTCCACTCCTTTTCTCCCCAGGGGTTCCTCATGCGGATCATGTGCAGCTTCTCCGACTTGAAGAAGGCCAGCAGTCCGTGGCCGAGCCGCACCTTCCGCACGTCTGTGACGGCGTAGGCGTGACCTTTGACCAGGCCGCAGTCCAGCCGCGCCTCCATGTCCTCTACCGTGGTCGCCTGGGTAACGGGGTGAAAACAGAGGAGGTTCAGTAGTCGATTCTTTTGTGGATCTCTATAAATATTAATATTTAGGAGGCTGGCACAGTTTCCAGGGATGTTTCAAAGGGGTAGGTGTTTGTTAAAAAGTCCCACAGGGACGCTGATGCAGTTTTTCTGTGGAAACGGCACAAAAAGTTCTGCTTCTGTTTGTCTGGGAACCAAAAAAACAGATATTTGTTCCTTTATTGCAAACAGCAGAGACGTGACAGGAATCCAAAGAGCGAGATGCAATATAGATCCCCGGTCAGACTCCTTTAACAAAATAATCCAGTTTTATTACAATGCAGTTCTTATTTTTGTAGTTTTAGCCAAATAGCATTGTATTCACTAAAGTAATTGCTTCGATCTGGGACATGGTGCAGGCAGAGTATCCCACAAACCAACAGTTTATTCTTTAAAGCATCTGAAATGTGGATAATAATCTCTTATTGGAGGAAAACTATGTTGGTGTGATTGATGAATTGTTTGCTGGACACTTGGAGACCAAAAAGTATCTGAATTAATTCATAAACCACATGCAAATTTGTACATTTGACTAGTTGCAAGCCGTGTTGACCTGTGATGACCTTTACGGGAACGGAGAGCCGGAGAGTACGAAATGGAGGAGCTGTTGCAGCTTATTAGCTGAGTTCATTCAAGCCTCATGCATCGCAAGAATAATAATTTATGAAAAAAAAAAACAGAATAAAAGGTGGAACATGCACTTTTGTATGGAACTGGTTATATATGATCTCTGAGGTCTCATTACTCTTGCAGTTGAAAAATAGACACAAAAAAAAACAAAAAATAAACTCATGCATATAAAAGAGGCATCTCATTTAAAAATTGGAACCGTGTGTGACTCTGAATCCCAATAAGGGATTGTGAATAAGTTGTTGCTTGAGTGGGACGTTAGGGAATAATAAGATTGGCATGAGCCGGATGTCTTTAGATGTTGTCTAAAGTCCAGAAAAAGTACTCAAGTTCAGGATTTCTTGAATCCTGAAGCATTATTTAGAAACACACGGACAATATTGACACCGACGTGAACTTTGTATTTTGTCGCTTCAAGTTTGGGTTGTGATCAAGAACAATCAGTATCACATACAAGATACTGTGCTGTGAGCCTGTCTTATCCCGGCATGGAGAGTGCATCCATGTGAGAAGTACCTAAACCAGCACCCAGGCTTTGTGCATATATTTTGGAAAATGAAAAAAAGGCATGCTCAACATTATCCAAATGGACAAATAAGAAGCGCTGGTCATTTGTAAGTACCTCACGTAATCTCAGACAAATAGCTGCTCTGCTTTGAAGAGCCTTTGAAAAAGCTGCAGAGAGGATTTTTATGAAAAAAAAAAAAAAAGAAAAGAAAAGCACGTTATCTTTGCTGCGAGACATCGGCGGCGAGTGGCTGCACAAAGTCAACACACAGACTTTCATCCCTGGGCTCTAATTATTAAAGAGCTCTTGGGCACGAGAGGGGGGGTCTGGGGTGGTGGTTAAGGACCAGGAAGAAGCATCCTCATCCTCATGCATGTTCTCCTCGGGGAGTGAATATTCATCCGATGCTTTCGTTTACGAGCAAACAGCTGCAAAGCTGATGACGTTTCCATCAGGCTCGGCTGTACTTTGTGTTAATTTGCTTGTTAGCAAATGTTAGCGTTGAGCCCGAAGCGACGTGAAGCTCACCCTGATGGAGCAGCTGATGAGACCGTCTCTGTTGTGGACTTTGAGGACTCTCTCAAACAGCTGGTTTCGGGCCACCTCGTCCGTTGCCATCTGACCCTCCAGCAGGTCCACGGGCTCTGAAACCCCTCCTGTGAAGTCCACCAGGGCGTCGGCGGTGTTTCCCCCATCCAGAGCCTCGTAGATGCCATAAACCCTGAGAGTAGAGGGTGGAATTGTGGAAGAAAAATTGTGGAAGAAAGAGAAACAATCATTTTGATACTAGATTAAATGAGCTTTCTGTTTAATCCTTCGAAAATCCAAAGCAGGATCAGTGATTCTCACAGTATTTTTTGTTGAAATGAATTCATTCCAATAATGAAGCTTTTCTGGATTTGCATATCTGTTGGCATTGATACTAACTTGGCGTAGGCCTTCTCCACCAGGGCGCTCCAGAACTCGTTGCTGTCGTTGGAGTGGCAGTAGACCAGCTGGTTGTCCACCGTCGGTAGCCGGTCGTCGATCACCACGTCCACCCACTCGCCGAAGCGCCAGAAGCGGAAGTGGAAAATGCCGGCGTACGACTCCGGCTTCTCCGTGTCCCACTCCTGCTCCTTCCAGTCGGGGATGACCTGGAGGAAGAGGAGTGGAGGAGGAGGAGGAGGGGGCAGGTGAAAAACCAAACAAAGCATAAATATAATGTTGTGGTGGAGTCGGCGAGCGAGACAGCGAACCCTCATGTCTGCTGATGCAGTCAGGATCAGCAGACAAATTTATCACCTCGGCTCTCCCAGTCATAAATCCAGCTGTAATAGGACATGGGTGAGAGGTTAGAACTGTAGTGTGTGTGTGTGTGTGTGTGTGTGTGTGAAACCTCTGTAACCCAGCCTCCATTTTGTGAACTGTGGTTATGATTACAAACAACATATTCACACAATCTATAAACTTACACAGGGAACAGAAATCAACAATTGGCTGCAAAAAAAAAAAAAAAGGAAATACAGAGAAGTACGAAGCATATTGTGCAGAGAAATGTCTTAGTTTGTATCCCAGTCATGTCTTTCCTTTGTGGGATAGAAAATGTGTAAAGAGTCTTTGTTATCTAAAGAAATGTCTGATAGATACGGGAGCTTAACTGGAACACACAAACCAACCTTCCCGAGGTCAAAGCCATATTTCTACTGTATTTGTGACCTCACTACATGGTTTTATTTCTGTATTATCAAAACCGCTGTGACTCCGGTGCCTGAGATCCCTCCACCTCCAGCAAATCTGACCCATCTAGTTTCCTGATCCTGTCATTGTTCCACTTAAATGCTCACCTACATTGATGCTGTCGATGCTGAGGCACACGCAGGTTTAAAATGTATTGTTTTCACACATTGAGGCTCTGAGGATTTAAAAGTGAGGAGCAAAAACCAGGCGTAGATGTTTCATTGTGTTTGTCAGTTTAAAGCAGAGTAGTTTGTGTTTAGAATAGGAGAATGCTGTAGAAAAAAATTATCTTTTGTAGCCCTTATATATGTATTCCTTTGTGGTTCTCCGTATGGTTGGTTTTCCATCCAACAGTTAGGTTTGTAAAACCTATTTTTGAATTATTCAACTACACAAAAACATGACATTTCTCAGGAAACACACAACGTGATTGTTGCTCTCCCCCCGTTCCCACGTTGAACCCAGCCGTAGGAATAAAGCATGCAAGAATAAAACGAACAAATGACGGGTGTGAGCGACACCACGCATGAATTAAGTGACAGCGTTCCAGCCGGGAGTCCTCGGAGATGTCAAGGTGCGCTAACTGAACAGCAGTCCCTGTCAAACGTCTCCTTGGGAGGTGACACTCACGCTGACGGAGAGAATCCGGCCTCTCCGGAGGGTTCGCTCCACGGAGCAGCAACAGCTCCTTTAAAGAGGGGAGGAGGTCTTCCTCTGGAGAAGGCTCCGTCTATCTGAGGTTTCTGACGGGGAGGGGAGGGGCCAAGCGGGGCTACACGGCGACTGGACTCGTCAGAGGTGTGAATCTTCCCTGGCCTCACCACTCCATTACGAGTCAACGAATCTCATTACATCACATCGTCAATTTTCTGTACTCCTGCATATGACTTCTTTTTCAAGAAGTGTCTTGAACATCAAAGAGCTCCATCTTTTCAATACTGAGTCACTCCAGTACATTTTAAATGTACAAAAAACAAGGTTTTCACAGGAGCTTTAAGGCTGCTGACATGGTTTAGCCCGGCAGATAGCAGACTTTCGTTGGTGAGGTAGAGAAATGAAATGAGGTGAAGGATCACAGTAAAATCAACTCCCGATTACGATTCACTGCATGGACGCAGAGGCATTCACACTTTCCACACCTCCACTCGATTCACACACCCGGGGGAATAAAGAGGCTTCTCCTTCACTCCTTCCTCCTCTCTCTCGACTGATCCTGAGTCCAGCACCAGCACTGAAAAAGGGGGGGCTACTTGTTCACATAGAAAGCTGCTCCTGCAAGCTTTCAGGTGATACGGAGCTTCATGTCAGGTATCAGATCCGAGGCAAACAAACGGGTGACAAACAGCACTAAGCAAGGTTCCCTCAGGGCTAAACCCCCCGGCGCCGGGGCTGCAAATGTCATCAGATCTTGTTGCCTAGCAGTTTTACAAATGCCTACGTCTGTGGGAGACCTGCCCCCTTCCATCGAGGGCAGAGTGCAGCAGCAAGGAGTCGGTGACTGGATAGAAGGCGGAGGACAGGCAGGCAGGCGGAGAAGTGAAACGCTTGGTTTCCACGTAGCTGCCCGTTAAATCACAGCCCCTTGCGGTCTGTCAGCTGCCGAGTGCCTCGTCCAAGCATGTCTACGGAGTTGGAGCTGCCCTTCCGGCCGGACACGCAGCTGACGGAGGTGATGCGCCTGCGGGTTCAGTCCCTGCAGCAGCGCGGCCAGAAGAGGCAGGACGGCGAGCGCCTGCTGCAGCCCAACGAGGCCGTGTACCGGCTGGACTTCTCCAAGCAGTCCCTCCGGTACTCGCGGTGGGCGGTGGGCTTGGCCCAGACGGGACGCCTCTCCGTCACGGCCACCTCGCAGCTGTGGACGCCCGACCTCACCCACCTGATGACCCGTCAGCTGCTGGAGCCCGTCGGCGTCTTCTGGAGGGCGCCGGGCGACGCCATCGACTCGCCCATCCAGTGCTACGAGGCCGACATGCACGAGTTCGGCGAGAGGATCGCCGAGTTGGCCAAGGTCAGGAAGGTGATGTACTTCCTGTTTGCGTTTGCAGACGGCTGCAGCCCCGAGACCGTCGACTGCTCCATCACCTTCACGGTGGACTGTTGAGATTTTTTTTTTTCTTCTTCTGTGCTTGTATTTGAGGAAGTTACGTTTAAGATAAACTTGTATTTTGTATGGATGGATACCTCGTAAGAAGAGAACTTCTATATCACATCACCTGACTACCTATAAGCCTCCACTCTCTCTCCTCCCTCCTGCAAACAACACTCATTTCTCATTCTACGTCTACTGAGCCTGTCGATCATGTATCCTATGTGGTTAAATATAGCTAAATACAAATAAATCCAATATATAGATATATGAAAAAAAGGTGTATCTGCATTTTCTTAACCGTCCTCTGTTGTTCACCCTCTTTGACAAACAGCCAGCCCGGAGGGGTTTGGCTACAAAATGAGTCCCGTGCGAGATAATGGATAGAGACAAGTGTGTGTATGTGCTGAGTATATTCCCCAGTGGATGGGTGGGGGGATGCATGGGGGTGCATGGTGACCCTGACAAACAAGAGGGAGAGGGGAGGCATGTGGATTTCATCTCTCAGCCTCAGCCTCCTCCTCCTCCTCCTGAAGGGGGGGGGGGGCTGACTGTGAATGGGAAGTCGGTGTCAGATGAGGTGTGAGAGAAAAGAAAATAACTGAGATGTCAGGAGGTATTAGACTCGCTTCTCGTTGGTAGAAAGCATGTAACTAACCTACCACCTGAGACGACTCTCCAGTCTGTCATCATAGAAACAAACGCTCACACTTACAGCTAAAAATATGGACTCCCTTTGGAGGTCATCTCATAATTAAGATAACAAATATATATATTATATTATATATATATTCAGTGCAAGGTTCTAAGATGAGCTGCTAATGAAAGGCACTTTTCCTCGGTAATTAACACGTACGTAAGCAACACAAAATAACAATGTTTTGAAGCAGCAGCTCTCGGGTCTCGATGGGGAACGCAACCTTCTCCTGTGAGAGTTGGACCATCACTTGTTTTGCTTTCATCGGAAATAAGAACGCTGCTGGCCAACGACACAGGAGACAAAGGCTGCTTTAACAAACAGGCTTCCCAACAAACTAAAGCTGCGGGCAAAACTACAAACCGATGGCATGAAGCTATTAGCTAAGCTGTTTTCCCCCATTCGATTTCTCCACAGTCTTTTTTTAATTTAGAATAAAAGCACAACTCAGTTTTACAGTAAGTAGAGCCAACAGCACTCTGAGTTAGTGCGTCTGACTCTCGGTATCAAAACATCTCCTTGGAAGCCCAAACGAAAGGTTGAACTGAAGGACGGACAGTTTGGACACAGTTTGTCTCCCGTCTCGTCTGATCATCGTCTCTCGCTGAGATGAGATTTGGTTTTATCCTCTTGTCTCTCTCCCTTGTTCGTTTCATTCTCCTATCTGTGTGACTCATGTGCTACAGGTGGAGACGTTTCATTCTCCTATTAGTGTGACTCACGTGCTACAGGTGGAGACGTTTCATTCACCTATTAGTGTGACTCACGTGCTACAGGTGGAGACGTTTCATTCTCCTATTAGTGTGACTCATGTGCTACAGGTGGAGACGTTTCATTCTCCTATTAGTGTGACTCACGTGCTACAGGTGGAGACGTTTCATTCTCCTATTAGTGTGACTCACGTGCTACAGGTGGAGACGTTTCATTCTCCTATCTGTGTGACTCACGTGCTACAGGTGGAGACGTTTCATTCTCCTATTAGTGTGACTCACGTGCTACAGGTGGAGACGTTTCATTCTCCTTATTAGTGTGACTCACGTGCTACAGGTGGAGACGTTTCATTCTCCTATCTGTGATTCATGTGCTACAGGTGGAGACGTTTCATTCACCTATTAGTGTGACTCACGTGCTACAGGTGGAGACGTTTCATTCTCCTATCAGTGTGACTCATGTGCTACAGGTGGAGACGTTTCATTCTCCTATTAGTGTGACTTAGGTGCTACAGGTGGAGACGTTTCATTCTCCTATCTGTGTGACTCATGTGCTACAGGTGGAGACGTTTCATTCTCCTATCAGTGTGACTCATGTGCTACAGGTGGAGACGTTTCATTCTCCTATTAGTGTGACTTAGGTGCTACAGGTGGAGACGTTTCATTCTCCTATCTGTGTGACTCATGTGCTACAGGTGGAGACGTTTCATTCTCCTATCTGTGTGACTCATGTGCTACAGGTGGAGACGTTTCATTCTCCTATTAGTGTGACTCATGTGCTACAGGTGGAGACGTTTCATTCTCCTATCTGTGTGACTCATGTGCTACAGGTGGAGACGTTTCATTCTCCTATCTGTGTGACTCATGTGCTACAGGTGGAGACGTTTCATTCTCCTATCTGTGTGACTCATGTGCTACAGGTGGAGACGTTTCATTCTCCTATCTGTGTGACTCATGTGCTACAGGTGGAGACGTTTCATTCTCCTATCTGTGTGACTCATGTGCTACAGGTGGAGACGTTTCATTCTCCTATCTGTGTGACTCACGTGCTACAGGTGGAGACGTTTCATTCTCCTATCTGTGTGACTCACGTGCTACAGGTGGAGACGTTTCATTCTCCTATCAGTGTGACTCATGTGCTACAGGTGGAGACGTTTCATTCTCCTATTAGTGTGACTCAGTGCTACAGGTGGAGACGTTTCATTCTCCTATTGTGTGACTCATGTGCTACAGGTGGAGACGTTTCATTCTCCTATCTGTGTGACTCATGTGCTACAGGTGGAGACGTTTCATTCTCCTATCTGTGTGACTCATGTGCTACAGGTGGAGACGTTTCATTCTCCTATTGTGTGACTCATGTGCTACAGGTGGAGACGTTTCATTCTCCTATCTGTGTGACTCATGTGCTACAGGTGGAGACGTTTCATTCTCCTATCTGTGTGACTCATGTGCTACAGGTGGAGACGTTTCATTCTCCTATCTGTGTGACTCATGTGCTACAGGTGGAGACGTTTCATTCTCCTATCTGTGTGACTCATGTGCTACAGGTGGAGACGTTTCATTCTCCTATCTGTGTGACTCATGTGCTACAGGTGGAGACGTTTCATTCTCCTATCTGTGTGACTCATGTGCTACAGGTGGAGACGTTTCATTCTCCTATCTGTGTGACTCATGTGCTACAGGTGGAGACGTTTCATTCTCCTATCTGTGTGACTCATGTGCTACAGGTGGAGACGTTTCATTCTCCTATCTGTGTGACTCATGTGCTACAGGTGGAGACGTTTCATTCTCCTATCTGTGTGACTCATGTGCTACAGGTGGAGACGTTTCATTCTCCTATCTGTGTGACTCATGTGCTACAGGTGGAGACGTTTCATTCTCCTATCTGTGTGACTCACGTGCTACAGGTGGAGACGTTTCATTCTCCTATCTGTGTGACTCATGTGCTACAGGTGGAGACGTTTCATTCTCCTATCTGTGTGACTCATGTGCTACAGGTGGAGACGTTTCATTCTCCTATCTGTGTGACTCACGTGCTACAGGTGGAGACGTTTCATTCTCCTATCTGTGTGACTCACGTGCTACAGGTGGAGACGTTTCATTCTCCTATCTGTGTGACTCATGTGCTACAGGTGGAGACGTTTCATTCTCCTATTAGTGTGACTCACGTGCTACAGGTGGAGACGTTTCATTCCCTATTAGTGTGACTCACGTGCTACAGGTGGAGACGTTTCATTCATCCTATTGTGTGACTCAGTGCTACAGGTGGAGACGTTTCATTCTCCTATTAGTGTGACTCACGTGCTACAGGTGGAGACGTTTCATTCACCTATTAGTGTGACTCACGTGCTACAGGTGGAGACGTTTCATTCACCTATTAGTGTGACTCACGTGCTACAGGTGGAGACGTTTCATTCACCTATTAGTGTGACTCACGTGCTACAGGTGGAGACGTTTCATTCTCCTATTAGTGTGACTCACGTGCTACAGGTGGAGACGTTTCATTCTCCTATTAGTGTGACTCACGTGCTACAGGTGGAGACGTTTCATTCTCCTATTAGTGTGACTCACGTGCTACAGGTGGAGACGTTTCATTCTCCTATTAGTGTGACTCACGTGCTACAGGTGGAGACGTTTCATTCTCCTATTAGTGTGACTCACGTGCTACAGGTGGAGACGTTTCATTCTCCTATCTAGTGTGACTCATGTGCTACAGGTGGAGACGTTTCATTCTCCTATCAGTGTGACTCACGTGCTACAGGTGGAGACGTTTCATTCTCCTATTGTGTGACTCACGTGCTACAGGTGGAGACGTTTCATTCTCCTATTAGTGTGACTCACGTGCTACAGGTGGAGACGTTTCATTTTCCTATCGTGTGACTCATGTGCTACAGGTGGAGACGTTTCATTCTCCTATTAGTGTGACTCAGTGCTACAGGTGGAGACGTTTCATTCTCCTATCGTGTGACTCAGTGCTACAGGTGGAGACGTTTCATTCTCCTATTGTGTGACTCATGTGCTACAGGTGGAGACGTTTCATTCTCCTATCTGTGTGACTCATGTGCTACAGGTGGAGACGTTTCATTCTCCTATCTGTGTGACTCATGTGCTACAGGTGGAGACGTTTCATTCTCCTATTAGTGTGACTCACGTGCTACAGGTGGAGACGTTTCATTCTCCTATCTGTGATTCATGTGCTACAGGTGGAGACGTTTCATTCTCCTATCTGTGTGACTCATGTGCTACAGGTGGAGACGTTTCATTCGCCTATCTGTGTGACTCATGTGCTACAGGTGGAGACGTTTCATTCTCCTATCTGTGTGACTCATGTGCTACAGGTGGAGACGTTTCATTCTCCTATCTGTGTGACTCATGTGCTACAGGTGGAGACGTTTCATTCTCCTATCTGTGTGACTCATGTGCTACAGGTGGAGACGTTTCATTCTCCTATTAGTGTGACTCATGTGCTACAGGTGGAGACGTTTCATTCACCTATTAGTGTGACTCATGTGCTACAGGTGGAGACGTTTCATTCTCCTATTAGTGTGACTCATGTGCTACAGGTGGAGACGTTTCATTCTCCTATTGTGTGACTCATGTGCTACAGGTGGAGACGTTTCATTCTCCATCTGTGTGACTCACGTGCTACAGGTGGAGACGTTTCATTCTCCTATTAGTGTGACTCACGTGCTACAGGTGGAGACGTTTCATTCTCCTATCTGTGATTCATGTGCTACAGGTGGAGACGTTTCATTCTCCTATCTGTGTGACTCATGTGCTACAGGTGGAGACGTTTCATTCGCCTATCTGTGTGACTCATGTGCTACAGGTGGAGACGTTTCATTCTCCTATCTGTGTGACTCACGTGCTACAGGTGGAGACGTTTCATTCGCCTATCTGTGTGACTCATGTGCTACAGGTGGAGACGTTTCATTCTCCTATCTGTGTGACTCACGTGCTACAGGTGGAGACGTTTCATTCTCCTATTAGTGTGACTCACGTGCTACAGGTGGAGACGTTTCATTCTCCTATCTGTGTGACTCATGTGCTACAGGTGGAGACGTTTCATTCTCCTATTAGTGTGACTCACGTGCTACAGGTGGAGACGTTTCATTCACCTATTAGTGTGACTCACGTGCTACAGGTGGAGACGTTTCATTCACCTATTAGTGTGACTCACGTGCTACAGGTGGAGACGCATTATTCTCCTATTAGTGTGACTCACGTGCTACAGGTGGAGACGTTTCATTCACCTATTAGTGTGACTCATGTGCTACAGGTGGAGACGTTTCATTCTCCTATTAGTGTGACTCACGTGCTACAGGTGGAGACGTTTCATTCACCTATTAGTGTGACTCACGTGCTACAGGTGGAGACGTTTCATTCACCTATTAGTGTGACTCACGTGCTACAGGTGGAGACGCTTCATTCTCCTATTAGTGTGACTCACGTGCTACAGGTGGAGAAGTTTCATTCTCCTATCAGTGTGACTCATGTGCTACAGGTGGAGACGTTTCATTCTCCTATCTGTGTGACTCACGTGCTACAGGTGGAGACGTTTCATTCTCCCATCTGTGTGACTCACGTGCTACAGGTGGAGACGTTTCATTCTCCTATTAGTGTGACTCACGTGCTACAGGTGGAGAAGTTTCATTCTCCTATCAGTGTGACTCATGTGCTACAGGTGGAGACGCTTCATTCTCCTATTAGTGTGACTCACGTGCTACAGGTGGAGACGTTTCATTCTCCTATCTGTGTGACTCACGTGCTACAGGTGGAGACGTTTCATTCTCCTATCTGTGTGACTCACGTGCTACAGGTGGAGACGTTTCATTCTCCTATCAGTGTGACTCATGTGCTACAGGTGGAGACGCTTCATTCTCCTATTAGTGTGACTCACGTGCTACAGGTGGAGACGTTTCATTCTCCTATCTGTGTGACTCACGTGCTACAGGTGGAGAGGCCTGAAACGGCTCCACATCCCCCTGATCCACATTCCTCATCATCTACACCCTTATATCTTTAATGTTGTCGTCTTGATTGTTTACACTGTAATGTCTATCATGTTGATCTGTTACTGTTGCCTCAGAATTATTAAATGTTTTCCCTTTAACTGAACTGAAGATCAAAGGACAGAGGGTGTCATATTCTGCACAGATTCTGTAAAGCCCCTCAAGGTAAATTTGTGATATCTGGCTGTATGTAAAAAAACTGACTTACAGCCTCAAGCAGCGTTGCTCTCGTCTAGATAGCAAATGACAAGGAATTATAATAAAATCCTATCAGAAATATGTAATGAAATCCTCAGATGTAGAAAAAAAAAGGGATTTAAGCAGCAAACGTGCTGCTCATTTGAGATGGAGTTATGGAGATGATGTGTGTGTTTGTACGATGAGACAAACAGAGGAAACGGAGGGACGATGCCGTGGAAGGGCAAGCAGGTCCTCACTACAACAGGTTTCTTGTTTCAAATCCCATTAAACCTGTAATCACTGTTTCCTGTCAAGATGGATGCCAAAGATAATTTCTGAATAACCCTGACAACTAAAACTCCTATTTATATATGTGTGTGTCTGTGTGTGTCTGTATGGATATATAGAGATTTAATATTACGTGAATAAAGTCATAATTTAATTTGAATAAATAATCGTAATATTTCAGAAAAAAAAAAAACTGTGCTGTGTAATAAATTGTTTCTCTGCTGATGTTGCAAAAAATATTGCTCGGGACATTTCAGTACTGAATATTGTTGCTAGGGAGCAAATTCTACACCATAGCGCTCAAAAAGACAAGATAGACGTTAAGTGGTAAACTTTAGAGGCAGTCTTCAGCTCAGTTACTACACAGACATGATATCGTACTATTACATTTCGGTTCTGGTGCTCAAAAATACAGACGAGGCAAAGAAAGAGGAAGAAATACACATTAGACAAACATTTAGAGACATTTAGACGACTTACTTTTTGCCACAGAGACTCTCTAGAGGCCAGACTGGAGCACGCCGCCACGAACCAGCAGTTTCCCAGCTGTCCCTGATGTAAATCGTGAGCGCTGATGCCATCCACAAACAGGTGAGGGTCCTCACACAGCTCCTAAACACACACAGGACAGGTACAACACCTTCTTTATGTGGAAAAGACAGTTTAAAAACAACCAACAATCAAAATAAAGAATTTCCAGTTTGTTATTTTCCATCTCCACCCTTCATACCGATCTACAGTGAATCGTGAAAAAAAAAAGACCATCTGTCCCGACGCACCCACGTATCATATTCATGATCTTCTGGCCAAGTGTGGGAGGGGATGCATGCATTTATGAAATCACATTTCCTGCTGCTGCAGCGTCCAAGTCCATTTTTTTTTTTGCCACTACGTGTGCAGACGGACCTTATTACAGCTAACAACATGGTGCTCAATGAGCTGCTCTCTCCAGTACGGGACACACACACACACACACACACACACACTCAGACATCCTGCGGTTCCTGTGATAATGTGTGGGATGAATACTACAGCCGACACGAGCCATTTACAGAGAGACACACCGTCCTCTTCCCTTTTGTCAACACACACAATAGCTGAACTTCAGCGTAAATGTCACAAACGAGGGGAGCTTCGCCAAAAAAAAGAATGATTTCCACTGCCTCAAAATTAAATAAATCCTAAAAAATATGCAGTATAAAACAACACAAAGTATATTAAAGTTGTGCTGAAATTAAAATTCAATATATATTTTATTGACAGTATAGACTTAGTGGGGTTTTTGTACTTATTCGGTAAAAATTGTACCAAAAAAGTGATGAATTTCCGTAGTCTGCACAAAGCAATAATATGCTTGGGTCATTAGCACACCACAGAAGATAAAAGCTCTTCCCCTCGTCAACCGTTGCTTGGGAAACCTGTTTTATTTATGAACTCTTTTTAGGATGGGAAAAATATGCAAAATAACTGCAGCGTCATTTGAGTTTAGATTTCCTTCACACAAAGTGAGAAAGTATTCAAAGCTCAGTCTGAATGAGGTTATGTTTAAAATAATAATTCATAAGTAGAATAGAAAACGTGTGATTGCTCAGTGAAGTCAAATCATGATTTATTGATTTTACAATACATAACAAACAAGCGTTGATCATATCGGTCATTTCAGTGACTGATATGTGAATGTTTTTAATATAAAAAGGTTAACACCGGACTTAACGTGAACCATAACACAGCTTCATATTTACTCCAGCCTGCAGGTCTCTGCTGGTTCTGGGTGTGAACGGTCTGTCCGTTTCCTGCTCTCTGCTTTACGGGCCCGGCGGGTCGATGCCGGGCACCTCGTCCATTACTCACCAGACAACGGAAAGCACAGCACCACTTAACAGCTCTTTATCTTTACACACTTGCAGCACTCAACTAGGGTCAGAAAAGTAAAAGAGGGGAGAAAGATGGAGGCACATGAACCTTCAGCCATGTGGTAGACTGTACATGTATTTGGTGTATTCATATAAAGGTGTGTTTATATGTAGTGTCGTGAAAGGCACCAATAAATAAAATGCATTATTATTATAATTATTATGAATCATAAATAAAGAGTGGATCGATGGTTAGAAAGCGACTGCAGTGACCAGCTGCATGTTGTTTTTCCTTCTGAGGGCTCGGGTTTCCTCCCACAGACCAAACACATGCAGGAAACGTGGAGAATAAACGCATTTCTCACGTGTGTGAATGTTTATATGCGTTAAGCCTGCAACAGCTGAGCGTCACCTCCACCAACATCAGTAACAGCACCGGCCTTCAGAAACTCACGTGGCTGCGTAGAAATGCCGATCACAGCATAAACACACTATGGTGCATGTTCAAGTTGAGACAAAACACACACACACACACACACATACAGAGGACACTACTAAGGTCAGTAATATGCTGACTCTGCAAGGCTGAAATGCTGCAAAAGCATACTTCTAATCAGAAGCAGAGGCCACTGCGGTTCTCCCCGGAGGCCTGCAGGTCTCCAGCAGCAGCCCATCTGCCCTTACAGAGACCAGCAGCCGAACAACTTCCTGTCCGAAACGCGTGCAAGTCAGCAACCAACCGCTGTGTGAAGCACACAAATACCCACACTTAAAAAGTCATGAAAACATTAAGTATGTCTCTATACATAGTTGCAACCGGTTGCAGCATCCACAAAATGTCTTTGCAGCACATATTTGAGCGAGAGGGTGCAATATTATGATAAAGTGGCTCCAGTTGAATGCATACTGCATGCAACAGTAGGCCTAGAGGTACTTTGTGAGGGCAGCTTACTGAAAGTACAAAGAAAAGTGTACACAGTAGAACACAGTTTGGATCTCTGTCTGACGCCAGTGCCACAGTTAAGATCTCCAATCCCCCCCCCTTGTTGGGAGTCTGAGCAGCGGTGAGGTTCTCCCTGTGGTGGCCTGCCGTCCAGGGATTGGCTCAGGTGGAAGAGTAATAGGGTATCGATCGGAGCCCGGCCCTGCAGACACTGAAGTAATGTGAATATTGTGGCTGAGCACAGCCTAATCATTTAGCCTGCCACTGAGAACCTTTCAGCCGGCTTCATCGCGGCTTCATCCTCAGCACCATCCATCAGCACAACCGGCCACGAGCAGGGAAAGGCCAGAATACAAACAGCACGGATTCTTCGGAGGGTTTAAACGCACACTTTTTCTCATTAAAACGCACCGACTTTACAACGTCTCACATTTGCAAAGCCGATCTTTTTTTGTTTACATTCAAGTTCTGTAGATTCTCCGGCGCCGATCGGGGGGAAAAGCAAGAACTGCCAGATTTTCTCTTTGTCTTACAACATACAACGTCATGTCATACCCCCCCCCCCCCCTCCCCGCCTCGCCAAGACGTTAACAAACCACAAATCGGGGGGAAGAGATGCAGGGAAGGGGAGGATGAGAAGGGCAGCAGCAGCAGCAGAGAGACAGACAGGCGGACTGACGATGTGAGACAGACAGAGAGAGGGGGAGCATTTTATTAGCGCCTGCTCTTTTATGCTCGCATGCTATGCCACCGGGACTTCATCGCTGCCATAAATATCGCTGAGATGCATCCGAGCAAGGATAACATGGAGCACAACAACCTCTAGGAGGAGGAGGAGGAGGTGTGAACCTTCACCCTGCTGATAACACGACCTCTCTGATCCTCACATTCACATCGTGAGGAAACATGACCGTTACTGATGCAGACACATGGCTGAGGGGGATGGGTGTTTTTTTTAAAATCCACAACAAGAACACTGAAGAACACTGAGGTACATTAACTTTATGAATTAACAAATTGAACTGCCAATTAAGTGACCCACGCCGCAGTAAACATTATGAGCAGAAACCCTGAGAGTCGTGCTTTAAAGGGACGGTTCGGGTGTTTTGAAGAGGAGTGGTATGAGGTAATTATCCGCAGAGTATTAACTACAGTAGACGGCGGTCGGCACGCCCTGCACAGGAGCCAACGACGTTCTGCTGCAGACGACGGCAGTAAATACCTTGAATGTATTTTGGTGTTCTGTATTTTTTTTCTCATGATAGCAAGCTAGAGATGATAGTTACGATTAATCCGATATCGGAAATTCATCAAGTTTGATTATATAACGTCCTATATCGTTGCACGAGTGAAGATTTAAGATTGAGGAGTTGCATGTAAAAAAAAAGTCTCTTACTGAGATCCATGAGGATAATTCAGGTTTTTTTTGGAAGCGTCCACTACATATCACACCGCTGCTGACAGGCTTTTAAGGGGGAGAACATTTTCCAGAGACTTTTGATGTCGACACTGAAATTTATGTCTACATTTGGATATTTTTAGAAGTCTACACGGAGCTCAAACATAATATCGGTCAGTGTCCCATCACGCAGATCTTTCATAATGCAACATGACTCTAAATATTAAGAATCCCGTTAATAAATATGACTGAAGTCTTTCAGGACACCAGTCCACTTTATCTACCTTCATTAATGTTTCATTAAAGTTTACCTGAGTTCAATTTGCTCTTCCCATAAGTAAATCCTCCAATTTGCTTCATTTCCATTTCAAATAAGTGTTTTTTTCTGCAAAATGTCGCCGTTTCAACTGTTGGCATGAATGGGACTTTACACTTTGTATTATTCAAACCTAAAATCATAAATGCTGACTAAAAAGAGCGAACAAAAGCTTATATTCAGAACCCTTTTAACTCATAACATTCCTCTTTATCTCCTCCTTTATTACATATTACTGTATTGTGCTTATTATGCCTAAAATAAGCTTAAATGTTGTTGTTTTTTGTTAATTCACTGCAGACAAGTAGCCACAGTGTGTGAGCTTGAACAAAAACCTTCTGAAAACGTGCCTAACCTTCCGACATAAAACTGCCAAGACACGAATCGTCTCCTGACGGAAATGAGAGGGGATGCTCCTCTTGCCTTTTCCACTCCTCTCCCGACTTCTTCCAGTTTTTTTTCCGTCTGCATGACTGACATCGGCACAGACCATAACATATAATCTGCGTGACCCAGTTTCCATGGCAATGCATGCTGGCTGTTGCTGCGGCGGCACACGGGCAGAAGGAGGTTACTCCATCCATCCACAGCCGTGGCCTGCTGTGTGAGGGGGGGGTCGGCTCTCTAAATCCTGAGGCCCTGCATCTGATATCTTCTGCCACGGAAGCATACACGGAGCACCGGCTTATGCAAGGAGACTAGAGTGGAGCTACGACCGATGACTTCTGACTGGCATAGAGACACATCGGGGCTGAAAGAGGTGGCGAAGAAGATGTGAATCCCCTCCCGGCTCTGCTTTTGCTTCTTAAGTCAGCTTGAAGCAGCGAGGATGAGGAGGATCGTCTGTCTATCTCTCTCTCTCTCTCTCGCTGCTGAAGTTGAACAGGAAACCCACAGCTCAGGTGTTTCATTTGCGCTCCCCATAGGGAGACTGACTGACTGCACACCGATCGGCTTGTTGCGCTAACCTTGGCACGTGTTGCTACCGGCGTACGGCTAGAACTTGAGAAACAATCGGCATCCTCCCAGTTTTCTCTCATCTGCTCGGCACAAATCACGTAGGTGACCTATTTTGGATTTGAAATGTTGCCAAAAAAGGCACTTTTTTTATGACAGGTTGGTGCATGTTGTGGTTGAACTGCAACAATAACACGATGCAAACGGGTCAAATCCATCCACATGGAGCCACTTTGACAACTCACGGTTGTCAGTTATGTGTCAAACCAGCAGCTGCATGGCAAACCAGCAGCAGCAGTACAGTATGTACTTGCCTGCCACCTGCTGATTAAAGTGGAGGGTAAGCACTAAATTTAGCAACAACTCTGGTTTAAAAACTTCTAAAACCCTCTCCATGAAGGGACCTCTGGTTGTGGGAGCTCCCTGATCTGATGTGAGTGTTTTTAAAAGGATAGCCATCCGAAGACGCATGAAGGGAGAGGGTGTGGTTGTGTTATAGCAATCATACAGATTTGTTTAAGTTCAATTGGGTTTCAGCTGTGCTGGCACAGATACATTAAAGTTTTTAGTATATTCAGTATTCTATTATAGCTGTATATCACAAAAGTGAACTTTTACTAAATGTATTTATCCCTCCAGATGTCCTGATCAAGATGAATTATTACACTACAAGTGTAATTTTGAAGCTTTTGCGGCCCGCCACGCCTATAAACATGAGGTTTTAAACTCTTTCACTGCACAAACAGACGTACGTACCCGAGGCCTCTTCCAGACCACGCGTCCGATCCTGTTGCCCAGGTAGAAGAGCGAGTCGTCGGTGGCGGGGAAGCGGGGGTCCTCAAAGAGCAGGCCACTCTGCAAGCACTGCCTCTTCAGGGTGGAGTACTGCTGCCCCTCGAAGGCCTTCACTGAAGTGAACATCCTGCAGCCCTAAAGGAGGGGGGGGGGACATTGGTCAGACCAGCCCTGTATATTACACACAGATATTACCCTTCCACACACACACACACACACACAGCTGACTGACAGCAGGAGTCCAGCCGGGTTTCAAACCCCCGAACGGTGAAAAGCTCAGTGGAAATAGGAAGTCGATGTATGCCGCTGCCTTGAGCACAGCCCGGATTCACTGGGTCAAAATGATTTATCCGTCAATTCACCGGTATCCTCTGGGGCCTAATTATCACCGCTTTGCATTAAAGAAGCCACGCGCTCATTGATCAGCTCGGCACCGGCAGCGAGACCGGTGAGTCAGCGTGGAGACAAACGAAGACGGAGATACCGAAGGGGACGATCAATACGGACACGTTGGTAATACACAAAACTTCGGCCATTATGACCTACATTTTATTGTATAATAAAATGTATTATACTATATAAAGTCTCTCCAGCTCACATGATTGTTCACTGCATGCCATCAATATAACACTGTGATAATTAAAGCAATACAACTGATGTCCATGACGTAACCTCTGTATTCATTTATATATTAATCAGTTGAAAGCTGCATTAATTATTTACTCTCCTTTTAGCTCTGGTTTTATCTCCACCAACTCCTCAACAAAATATCAGACTGACTCAACTATGTCCACCATATAGTCGCTATGGGTTGCAGTACAGAAATACCAAAAATATGTTGTTTCGCCAAAGAGTTTATTTTTCCAACAATTAAATTTTCCATTCAGTCCATATATTTGTCCAAATTCTGTAAAAAAATAAATAAATAAATAAATATAAGAAAAAATTTAACAGGAACTTGAGGCAAGTTGGTTCAGTCAGAAGGTTTGCATTGTGGGTAACGTAGGTGTCACTGTCATGAGTTGGACTGTTACGATTGTATTCTAAATGTGAGACGCTAAAACGGCAAAGTCACATTTTAAAATAGACTTTTTTGATGTTTTGTCTGTTAAAATATGACAATAGTGGCATCAGCCTCAAACGGATCAGTATTCTATTATAGCTGTATATCACAAAAGTGAACTTTTACTTTAACGGCTTTAAGACATTCAATAGACTTCTAAATGTATTTATCCCTCCAGATGTCCTGATCAAGATGAATTATTGCTCTGGATGTTCTGGCTGTTGGACTAAAGACATTATTTTGAGTCTTAATTAATGAACATTCACAGACCTACACGGCTAATTCATCATTCAGTCCAGCCTATTGATAGTAAATAAAATGCTCATTAGCTGCACCCTCAGACAGAGGTGACTGTGTTTCACCACCATCAACGAGTCGCGGACAGTCGATTTTCACCACGAGGAAAAAAAAATTATTCATGGCTGAACTTTTCACGGTCATCAATTTGCATACTTCCTCATCTGCTCTTGTCATTTCACGATCAATACTTCCAGCCTGACGATAGTTGAGAGATTTATTACAGGCATTCAAAGCCTCTCAGGTCATTGAACGCCTCATCAACAATCTTTCGAGCTGACTAAACACACACTTTATGCTTCCCGGCATGTGTGATGTATGTTATGTATCATTTTGTGTGGTTTCTAGGCGTACATTAACATGAACAGACTGTAACACAGGTTGGGAGGGTATGGGAGGACTTATTGATATTATGAATTGTTCTGGATTGGATTTCCCCTAATTTGAATGTATGATGTGAGGGGTGGAGATGAGGATGTGGACCCTGGAGACCCTCCCTGTAAACCTAAAGCAGTGAGGTCAGGGCTCGACAAATCCACATCTATATGCAGATCGATACAGACTTACGGGCTTCAAGGTTATTTAGCCCTTTCTAATTTCTTAATAGATGAATTACAATCAATTGAAGGACAGAAATACCAATTCTTGGTCACAATTGTTTAACAAAAGAAATATAAGTGAACTGAGATGTTTATTTATGTTAGGTTTTGGTTTTTTTTTATCTCTTGAATACCAATATTGGCTTCAAAAAACCTTTCTTCTTTCTTTTGACAGTGAACACAACCCTTCCTTTATCTAAACCAAGTTGTTTTTGTTATCTAAATGAATGTATTGATCAGTGAAAAACAATGTACAGGATAAAGCTGAGGGATCGCTCCTCTAGACCTCCTGCTAAGCTCTCAGACGTGATGTTCCTCAGTCAGTCACGTTAATAACAAAGCAGGCGCGTCCCATTTAAACACTGGTATTTAAACATGCTGTCTTTATCGGGAGATCTTGATAAGCAAAAAAACCCCTGCTGTAGATGCACCCGAAAGCAATCAGATCTCAGTGAGGCATAAAGGGTATCTGTGCAGCGTGACCTCATTCTTAAAAAGGACTTCTCCACCTTCTTTAACATGATTGGAGTTAAAAGAAGAAGTATTAAAATCAATGCAGCAGGTCCAGACATTGTCTCATATGAGCCATACTTATCAAAACCTGGTGCCGACATTACCCACAATGCAACCTGACTGCCGACGGGCAGATTTGAGGGTGTGTTATGGTAGTAAAGGCTAAAGTAGCCTGGAGGTGCTGGATGAGGAGCTACAGAAGTCTAGTAAACTTGCTTTTTCCCCAGAAAACTCGACGCCCCCGGATGTTTCTCCGAGTTCACACAGCTCCCTCTGAATCTCACATATGCAGCAGCTCTCCTCGTGACCTGCTAACAGACTTTGATGTGTGAAAAATGGAGTAGCCCTAGTAAAAATATCCCAACATGTTGAAACATCACCTAACTCCTTCTCCGCCTATCTGCTAAAAGACAAATACATCGAGTCTTGAAGGGACTGTTTCAATGGCAAGACGGGTCACATTCTCAAGTAACGTCAGCCTATCAGCCAGCCACCGAACAGCCTACAAAAAAACAACACGTGCATTTGGTACATCTTCATATGATTTAACTCCAGCAAAACAATCAAACTAAATCCAGATGCCACATTAATACTGACTAAAATCTTTTTTTTTTAATGGGCTAGGTTGACCGGTTTACCTCCCGTCTGTGCTCACTGACATCTAATATCTGGGAAAGATCAAATGTATGGATAATTAACCTGAAGGCAGTGAGAACTAACTTTTCCTAACAATTCTGTAGACTCATGTTGAATCCAAACAGGCTATGAAGCAGCATTATAAACTCAAACCTGCGGTCAAAACAGCTAAATTCCAACATTCTTGGAATGTAATAAATGTAATAATTACACACATTCACAGTGCATTAATCAAATATGTAAAGGGATTTAAACGCCCTGAAAAACTGGTCACAAAAAATAACACCTGGTCTACATCGTAACCATGAACCCAAGCCTCGAGTCCCTAACACTAAGTAGTATTACTACTAACTTATACAGTGAATTCCTGCGAGAACGATGGAGGTCGCAGTTGGGGAGCCTAAATGTGACAGATGGCCCCGGTGTCTTGGCTCGTGACTGCAACGGGGAAAACCATGCTGTCATCTGGCCTCCGTGGACCGCCGACAGCATCACCTGCAGAGAGTGAACCCTGAGAAGCTGCTGCACTGGATGCCTTCACGACTGCATCAAGCAGGAAAACACACTCTGCTCCGGATTCAAGCTGAATCAACAGAGTAGCATATAAACTGTATTATGCACATATTCGAATCCAATGCACCAGTCTTAAGCGCCACTGTCATACGCACAATATCTGGCAATAACAGTTGCCTATGCATCGATCCAACAGACATGTAGCAACCTAAGCATTCATCTGGAGTTGTGTTTCTATCAATCCAATATATGCAAGTCCATTATTCATGATGTTTTTACCACATTTTGGTCTCCACCAGCCCCTGTCCAGTCACTAAATCTGCTGAAAACTATTTAGCTGGAATAAACTCCCTGCTGCTGCTGGAAATGAGGAAAACAAAACAAAGACATAAAAGGCGCTAAATATTCTATTTCTTTGTAATTGGATGAATGGTATTCTGTCTCTGCTCCCTCTGAAAGTATTTTTTGAATATCAACTGAATAACTGACGTTACATTTTCACATCAACACCCTGTTTTAGGATAAATTCCCCAAAAAATCAATCGTTTTTAAATTGTTTACATGTCTCCATGCTCACCGTTTCTTTTTTGACTTGAGGGATTTATAAAGTTTGTCATCTTGGTTCAAACCATTCAACCTTTAAGTTGACGATTATCTTATAATCCTTATTGAGAATAAATTGGACGAAAAGAAGAAAAGGCCTTCACTCATTGATCACACTGTTTAATTAACGCGGTTACAGACTGTGTCAACATCTCTGCGATCGCTTCTGCAAACACAGAGAGGTCTCCTCCCCAGAAAGAAGGCCGAGATGTCACCAGAAATTCAATAACGTCGCTTTGTATCAGATTGATGATATAAGCGTGGCAAAATGTGAAAGCGCAAACAGTAATATAAAGTGGGCACAGATGCTTTAAGGTGGAAAAGATGCTGTTGGACTGCGGACAGATGTTTGGGAGGACGTGATCTGCGATGATGTAAGACTTCAGCACACCTACAACAAGTGGGGGAAGCGAAGAAAAAACAGATGGAAAGGAATGAGGTGGAAATACATTTAAAAACTGCCCACGTTAAGAAGGGGAACGGGACTGCAGCAACCCCCCCAGGAGACCAGAAGGAACCTATTAATCACAAAGTGGCTAAAAGTGGCCAGTTTGTTTACGACATTTTCAGAGCTAATGGCCAATAAGGATGGAGGAGAGACTCGGGAGCTGGGAAAGTGTGGATGTTGGCAAGATGGCATTCCCATCATTCATCATAGAGTCATTCATCATGCAGGTGAACTTTATATATATATATTAAAGTAAAGTGAAGTACGTCTATGATGGGTATTTAATTGCACATCATAACTGTCAACGGGAAGACTGTGTTTAAAGGAAAATGTAGAACACGAGAAATAATACGTTGCAGACGAGGAGAAACTTCTGCCGAGGATGAAACGATTACAAAACGTTAAAGAATTCATGAGTGGCAGACTGTCTGCGCCCCAATTGTGTTTCAGAAATGACAGCTACTGCAATGGAGAGAGGTGAGGGAAAAGCCGATCAATCAATGATCGATACTCTGGGAGGAAAAAGGGAGAAGGGAGCAGAGTGCCTCTTTCCAGCAAGACGGGAGCGGCGTGGATGTAATAACACAGTGTGTGATATTATTAATCATCCGCTATCACTTCGGCTCCGACGTGTTGATCCGGGTCAACAAATAATTCATAATGCTTACGCTCTCGTCATTTCCAACTGTGGCAAAGCTTGTGCTTGGCTGATTGTTTGCTGAGCAGTATGAAGACGCCTGAGCGGTCTTAATAAACCCACAACCATCCGCGATCTCCGCTGCAACTAAATCTGAGCCATCGGGTCCAGACTGTAACCTGCCCTCGCTTCACCCGGCCACGCCTTTCCTGCAGGAGTAACCGCCGGTCAGCAGATGTCAACACTCATCTCATTCCACGCTCTGCACATACCGGCAAAATGGACCAGAGTTTTGATGACGGAACAATGGGAGATTTTTTTTTTTTTTTTTTGCAGAACACGACTGTCAAACTGATGTGTGGCTAACAAGCAGACTTTTCTTTCTATAACGAGCTCGTACAATGCTGATGTGACAGTGCCGGTGTGTGCGTGCAACAAGCAGTGGGCATGTAGACATGCAGAATTCACAAACTAGACATGAAGAGGTGACAGAAGAACCGCCGTCCTAATCAAGAGGACGCCTTAAATACAACTCGACGGCCTCAAGACACAGGAGTTTGCAACGGGATCTCAGAAGATCGTACATTTATATCGCTCATTTACGTCGTTAGGGCTTTTGGCAACTGTAAACACAACTGATGTATCTTCTAAAAGTTGACAGCAACGAGTTGCTCATTTACACATCCAGCAGTTTCAGAATAACATTAACATTAAAAATTCAATTAATGATTCAATTCATTAATTCTCCTTTTAGCTTGTTTTTGAGGCAAATATCGAACTTTGTAAACTTCTGTAAAGTCGCTAACTTTTCTGTCTGGGGTTAACAGAGCATGTTTGCTGAAAACTGTTGCCTGTTGGTGATGGCAACGACACTATAAATGTGCTGATGGGAATCCAAAACAGCACTAAACTGCAAGGAATTAAAACTTTTTGACTCAAAACATGGCTGCCCACTCAGGTCCTTTCACTCCGGCAGAAACTGTTTGATTTGAGGAAGAATTCTGACGCTACGAGGACATTTTACTGGAAATGTTCAGCCAAGAATGTGTCGATCAAAAAAAAAAAGGATTTTTCACAACATGAGCATCCAAAACAAACTTAATGATGATGTCATCGCTGCATATTTCTCTAAAAATCCTTTCCTTTTCCGACACCATTGTTAACAAACCACAAATTAGAGAACAGATGTTTTCCTGTTTTTGGTACAATATATAAACATAAATACACAACAAATGGACAGCAGAACTTAGCACTGCAAATATTTGTTTGTATATTTGTTGCATTAGTGAGTGAAATATTGCTGTTAAAGTCAGGAGCATTTACTAAAGTGAGCACAGGAATCCTGCTGACTAAAGATGGCAACCATATTTTACATTTTTAGCAACCAAAACCTGATGCCCCTTTTCCAGCTTCACTGACTTTTAAAAATTAATTGTTGAACCCTGCAAATAAGTTTGCCTGAAGAGGTTTTACAATTAAAGTATGACATATGACACCATACCGATTGCTACCATGGTAACAAGGCTCTTGAGTTCAGAGTGAGCCTGGGGGACGGGTAACTAACTTTTCATGCCTTAAAGTAAGTCTGTTTTTGTGCCACAGCGTAACTTTCATTAGATCCATCCAAAAACACTTAGGACTGGTCCAACATGACAGACCAGACTATAATGCATATTTTTTGGGGGGGTGAAAACATCTGATGCAGATCATCAGGTGTGGGTAGAGAAGGGAAAGCTAGGAAAAAAAACAGTGGTGGGACTTTTCAGGACCACGGAGAGCATTTCTCTAAGCAGCACACTGACCAGTACCACGGACAGCTCCTGTGCTTACAACGCCTGAATGGGAGTCTAATGTCCCCGCGGGCATCCAACCTTCCTCTTGACCAATCAATGGCGCAGAGAAAAAAAAGTCAAACCTACTTATCCCCCTTGGAGGAAGTATTACCAGAGGATAATGGTAGGGGCAAAACAATTTTCTCCACACTCTCCCTGGGATCACGAGGGGAGAGCCTGTTACTTTAACTGTTTTATTCTGGGTATGGTGTTGCCATGTTGTTGCTAGAGGCTTCAGGCTACTGAGTTTCTCCGGAGTGACCATTTAATACTGATGTACAGTGAGCGTGCACGAATCAACGTTAACTCACACTAAGAAATCACCACGGAATAAACAAATCAAGCAGTTAGATCTGCACGTTTAGACAGCATGTTGGCATGCAGGATGATAAAAAATTAAATAATGATGCAAATAGAAAAAGCATGTGAATATTTGGCTGCTATAACAATGATGTCATTAAGGGTAAGGAACACCACAGCTCTGTAGAGTCCCCGAAAAGGAATATTACAGCGATCTGTTGTTGGGGGGGAAATGTGTTTCCTGATTAGATATAATGATGATAACTGCTCACACAATGGTGTAGCACATCATTAATGTGAACCACTGGCGGCAGCAGATTCTGGCAACTGGTCAGAGATCAGGGGGGGGGGGGGGCTGTGTTCGGGTGGTGTTGGTGGAGGTGACTGATTGAGTCTGCTACTGCTGAGAGACTGATTACACTGTGAATAGTGAGCAGTAATGCACCAGTATAGCAGGGAGGAGAGAGACAGAGCCAGAGTGGGAGAAAAGAGAGAGAGAGAGAAGGAAAGGGGAGGGAGGTGTGCGCCAGACCATCCTTCATTCTCCCCCCCCCCCCCCCCATCCTGCATCAGGGAGGAGGGCTATCCCAGCTTCGTGATTTCCTCTCTGCGGTATCTTCTCCACGCTGTCAGCCACACCGTGGGCTCGGCCATGACATAGCCCCCAACAAAAGTCACTTTTTCCACTACCAAAGTCCACTCGGCTTGATTATTATTATTTTTTTGTTGCACTTAAATTCCCATTAGCACATAATCTCACATTACCCCCCCTGATATGAGCTCACTCACGTGTTTACAGTTCTTATATTAAAAAAAAATGTGCAGGAAATACAACAAAACATGAAGTTACTGACTCATTGGAGTCTCATCCTCATAACAGTATTGATTTTTCTTGTACTTCAATCAGTGGGATGTTATTTTCTCTCTAATGACCAATAATGCCAAAGAGGCACATATTAGGGCGAGACCATTATGTTTTCACATTGTTTTATCTTGATATAACTTAATGTGCACTAAGGGGAGGGGGAAATGGCTGCAGTAATTTTAGCCAGCCATTATACCTGGTTTATAGCAAGTGGCCCAAACTGGAGCCTACACATGGGGATAGACTAAACTGTGCATCCCCCCCTTTATGTTCTGCAGAACAATGCACTTCTTGAATGTATTAATGTTGCAGAGGGGGGAAACAGGCTGCATGGCATCAAACAGAGGCAGTAACGTCCAAAAACACAGAAAAAAATAAAGTCCATGTTTGATTTCTGCTCACAATAAAAAAATAAAAAAAAACGTGCAAATGATTTGTAGTGCATGCAATATTTTGATTTTTTGTTCCTCAACTAAGAGCTGGCTGCTGGAGTAACCATACAAATTATATGCTTAAGTGTGGGTTTACGTTTGCTATAAAAAAACAACAAAAACAAATAAAAAAACATTGTGATCATGTAAAAACGAGATCCGTGGACGTGAAAACAAAATCTCGGCAGCATTATAGCAATACAAACAGCACACAGCGGGAACAGCAGCGCTCCGCGTCCAATATGCCGCTATTTTTTTTTTTTTTTTTTGCGCAACGTAGAAACGTATAACACATTTTAAACAGTGGTTAAAAATAAATATTCGCTTTCATCAACCCCCTACACGTTATCGGCTCAGCCGACACCCGGTACACAGAGAGAGAGGCCATGTAAGGCCACGACGGTAAGTAACGGTTACACGGATCTCGGATCTCCGGAGATTTCGGGAGCCGCTTCGTGCGACCGCCGCAGCCGCCTCTCCATCTCCATCTCCGGCATGCCCGACCTGCCTGTCCCGGGGAAGCAGTATGAACCAGTTCCACAGCGCGGTTACCTGATCGGAGGCCTCTTCCGTGGCAACGCGATTCACTCTCGGGTCCTCCTCCGGGGGGTCCAGCCGGTCCGGCTCTCGCTCTCCTGGGGGGGGCTGCTGGGATTCCTCACCACGCTCTCTCTCTCTGGTCCGTGCTGGAGCTCCACTCTCTCTCTCCACCCTTCTCTCCCCCTCTCTCCTCTCCTCATCACCGTAGCAACGTCAATCTACCGTTGAGGAGACGACAAGAAAAGCAGGAAGTTCCGTTTCCCACCTTTCAAAATAAAATGTTATATTAACGACTGTAATGTTGACGGGTGAAATTCTACAGTTTATTATATCAAATAAATAAGCTTTAATCGACTTTGTAAAAATCCTACACACAACAAAATAGTGATAAACGTCGATTATCAGGTCTAAGCTAGCTGTTTTCTAGCTAACGTTAATCGTGTATGATTTTCCACCCTCGACTATTTATAATTTTAGTTCACTTTTGGCTGTTTTTTCCCGGCAAAATTTAGCTAGGGCTACAGTTACAATACTTATCTCTGGAGTTAACGAAATATATCAGCTAACAGAGCTTTACAAAATTGTGAATAGTGTACTTACATTTGCAGAATGTGCCAACTCCAACAAGAATGCTAATGTTTGACGTGTTAATACATGTTAGCTAACATGTTACGTCGGTCTTTTCAATTTAAAAGCCTTGTTCACAACTGCTTCCGCCCTCAAGTGGTTAAAACACAGTTTGCATCCGTCACACAGCGACACTGTTATTATGAATTACGCAGTAGAAAAGCTGTAACGTTACATTGGACACCGTACACATCCCTACTGAGGTGCCTACACTTAATGCATGCAAATAAAAATCACTAGGGGATTGCAGCATTTATTTCCCCGCATGTTTTTTTCACATTTTTTTTATATTCATATTCTATGTTTAACATTCTTTTGGCACACTCATTTGCAAACTTTTGAAGATGTTTAATTTTGAAGGTGGGAACAGGAAGTAAGATATGTCCTATACAAGTACATGACAGTGGTTTTCAGGAGGCAGGGGGGGTTGCTGCAGACTGAGCATGCGCCCAGTGAACAGGACTGCTGTAATCCCCTTTGTCACAAATAACAAGAGAATGCAATACACTGTAATTAAGAAATAATAGATAGATAATTAACCTTTTAAAATGTACTGTAAATAATAGCCATGTCGTGTGCATGTGCTCATGGATGTGGTAAATGTGTCGATTTTGTCATGTTGTTCCACTAATTATAAGGTAATGTTCATAAATATATAAATAAATAAATGCACATACTTTAAAAGTAAAGAGCTAGTCACCCATTTCACTTTTCAACAACCCACCTCAAAGGTAATAGCAGGTTTCTCATTATGTGTGATGTGAATATTCATGGTCCACAGATAATAATCTACGTTATATGGTGAGGGTCCCCCTAAGTTTTGAACCCCAAAAATCAGCTTGAACACACAGGGGAATACAATAAATCTAATGAATGGTATTTGCCGAGTACGTTCATGTTTTTCCCCGGAAGATAAACAGACATATGAATTATAGGTGACGCTGGTGGATTATTGTATAGGCAATATTGCCAAATATAATCATTATCAGATGACAGAATGTGACAGGTGTAACACTAATAAACATATATTATTATTTTATAGCCAAGGTTGTAAAATGAGTTATTAGTGGGAACTGCTCAGATGGAAACTCAATGTGTATAATTATAATTATTATATCTTTAATGGATACAGTGTAAGTATCTTATTTCTACTAAATGCAGACTGTTTAATAAATATTCTTAGCATCAAATCAAATTAAAGCCGATATTCAAGAGTCTTATCTTTCATATACGACCTTTTCAGACCTTTATGCAGTACAGAGTTGAACAATAAGAACATATAAATATATTTCCAAACACATGAATTTGAGATGTTGCGTTTGATTTGTTCCCGTTAACAATCAATATAGTATTGAAGAACTCTAATAAAAATGCTATCAATGGAAGTGCATCCCATCTAAGAGGTGACCTACAGTAAACGCGGTGTTTGCAGGTCAACACATCGGGCAAAAAGGAATCTGTGTAATCGATATTGATCGACTACAATCCTTAAAAATGACCAGACGGAAAATCCATATCTCCAGCTTTCTTATAAGATCAATATCTCCGGCTTTTCTTATAGTTTACAGTATAGTAAGTTGTAAGTTAATTTAAGTTACTGTATCCATGTTTAATTGTGTTGCTTTTCAAACTAAAGGTTAGTGGCGCCATCTGCTGGCCAGCCATCATTTAGAGGAGGTCTCATCTCCATAGATAAGAGAATTATTTATCATTTTAAATAAAGATGTATACTTCTCTGCATCTCTACTGGTGCAACGTGGCACTGTGACTCAGGATTAGTCCGGAACCTTGAATCCTTCATGGCGATGCTGTGCTTTCAGTCACTGATGTTGTATTTTAAATACACTTTTTACTAAAATACAGCACATTTTAAATACTAAATCTGAACTGACAACCACTGTGTGGCTTATTTTCTAATAACTAATGCCTCTATTGAATGGATGAATCCTGCTGAGTGAAGAGTTAAATGTCTTGATAACTATTGGACTGCCATAATTGAGCTGAATTCTGACACTTTAATAAGGTTCACATTTATGTTAACATTTACATTTAGTGTGGCTTAGTCTTGTTTTATATGTGGATCATCATGGGTTTTTTTCCCCAGCATGCACTAGACTTTTTAGATGTTTTGTTTAAAATGGTTTCTTATCCCCCTGGTTATTTTACATGAGTTAATAGCTTTAATGTCCCTCTATAAGAAGATATAGCCGGGGTGGTAGTGAGCATATATGTGTACTTATACAGAGAAGTATGGACGCCACAGAAGTCAAGATGGTCGGATGGTCTCCAAGGGTTACCGTTCAGCTCTAAAATTAAAATAAAAAAATTAAATTGCACCTCTGAATCTCAACGACAATTTGCGAGCAACGCTAGCTGTTTCCCTATTTCCCAAGCTTTATGCTAAGCTAAGCTTAAGCAGTTGGAGGTGCCCTTTAAAACGCGTCCTGAAAGAGACACACAAACACATAATAAAACAAACATTATGGGAAACTGTTGACCTGCACCAGGATGAAAGACAAGCCTGCATGATTTTTTTCATTCTTTTTTTTATAATAAGGTGCTGTTTATTTAATCATTTCATTATTCACATCTCATGGTACACTCTGCTAAAGCTCTGACCTGTAGTATTCACCATCTGTAATACTGACCTCAGCCTCTTCCCTCAAGGCTTCCTGCAGAAAAAAGAGCTACTGCAAACATGAGCTGACCTCCCAGTGCGACTCCCAACACCAGCACCTCGGTCCCCGGCTTCAGTAGAGGGAAATCTAGATCATAGCAAAATGCTATTGTTGTGATTTTTTTTTGTTTTTGTTTTTGTAAACCCCAGGGACGGAGGACTCGACAGGTTTGGAGCTGGCTCTACGTCGCTGTCTTGATTCAGTCCTGCAAAAACTGTGAAGTGCTTATCTGGCTCTACCCACACACACACACACACACACACACATACATACACACACACACACACACACACACACACACACAGAGAATGTCCGGATTAAGTGCTTGATCACTGTAACGGTGATTGCAGAGGGTCGGGGGTCATATCGGGCCGTATCGCCCCCCCCCCCAAACCAGCTTTGAGTGAAGAGGGCAGCGTTTTTTTGTTCAGGTGGGTCTGGTGTTTGACGTGGAATACAACAGATATTTCCTCTCAGCTGTTCCCGTCAGCGTGTCTTTTAGAGTTGCACAAGCATCGAGTGTTGTAGAAGCTGCCCAGATGACGAAACCATGGCAACAAAAACAGCTGGCAGCCTCATCTGGGCAGCAGAAGGAAACTCCCTTAGACTAAAAACAGTTATTACCACTTGGTGCAGACTCCTGCTGCAACTTTTTTTTTTTTTTTTTTGTACAACTTTAAGGCAGGAAGTTCCACTTTTCTTTGATTTTTTTTTGTTTTTTTTTGTTTAAATAGAGTCTTAAATTCATGCCTCCCTGCACAAGAACGGATTGTATTATTTCTTTTAAATATAGGACGGGGAGGGGGGGGGGGGGGGAGCCTGGAAGTATCCGAGTGTCCATCAGGCCTAATCCACAGGAACCAAAGTCAACACGAGTCATCGTCCCGCTGTGCTACGCCATGTAGATGAAGGTGTTTAAATCGGTCTCATCCCGCTTGATGTACTTGTGATCTATCAGCCACTCGATCTGCTCCTTGATCATCTTCTTCTGTGGTAAAAACATGTTCTTTAGGATCTCCACCAGCTCCGTCTGCAGCTGGGCGTTGTTGATGCGCTTCCTCATCTTCATGATCTGGATTATGGCCTCCTGGAGGTGGGAAGCACGCACACACACACACACACACAGTTATATATATTATTTGGTTAATACAAACACAGGTGTCGGTTGGACCTCAGTGATGGGAAATGGAAGGTGAAACCGGTGATCATCAGCGGGTGGTGTTGAACAACAGCAGATTCATCGCCTGCATGCTGCGAGCTCATACCTGCGTTCTTAGTATCCTGAGCTGCACGATGCCCTCGTTCTCCTCCTCTCTCATTCGCTCTGTGGTGAGCTGCAGCCGGCCAATCAGGTTAATCTTCCCTCTCTTCTGGACCTTTGAGTTCTTTCTGTTAAGTTGAATTTAAGAACACAATAATCAGGTTTTAGATCTTCACCTTAGAGGTACATTCATGTTGAAACAACCGTCTGTTCAAACTACATTAAAAAGCATGTTTGTGGGGTTTTTTTTTAAAGAAAAAGTACAAGAAAACAATATTTTCTAATATATAATATTATAAATAATTCTATAATATTCTGTCAGCTCCTTCTCAATGCGTTTGATTTCTGGATGAATCTGATTCATGTTTGTATTTCTTTTTCTTTCACAGTAAGTTGATTGCTTGAGATAAGTAAAATAAAATATTGCAGAAAACTTACTTTTTTTTTTATAAGCCATGTTTGGCACACAGTTTAAAGGTGAAAGAGGCATCCTACAGGCAGGTTTGCTTACATGAGAGAAAAGTCCTGGTTGACGTAGAATAGCGTTCCTTCTGCGAAGTCTTTGGGCGACGACACCGTCGGCTCGTACGACAACACCTGCCGCTTGAGTTTGGGAAACGCCACCAGAGACTTTGGGAGGGAGGGAGAAGCAGAATCGTTCAGAGGGAAACGAAAACAAGCGTCCGACGATCACGATGGAGCCAGATTACCAGTTTGAGCTTCTTTTATTTCTCTTACAACATCGAGTCATTTACCCAGAGAGTGCGTCGCAGCTCAGCATCCGGCAGTTCGGTGGCCAGCTTGAGGTTTTCAAAGCTGATCCTCTCCCTGGGCCTCTGGTTCCAGGCAAACAGCACGGCCAGCTGGAAGGTGGTCACCTCCAGGTCGTACTGACCCACTTCGTTCTTGAAGGTGATCTGGAGGAACCAGGAGCATTTTGGTTTAGTCCCTTTTCCCCCAGCTTCCATGCCAGAGACGTAAGCATAGATATAACCCTTCTTTGAGGGTTTTGAAACTATTTCAGGGATGTTTTATTTTAAACCCTAAACATCCACCTTCAAAATGCGTTAGATGTCTGAACAATCTGTAAAAAAAAAAAACAGAAGTTCTGTAGAGTTGGTTGTTCTATGTTCTCCTTTCATATTACAGTAGTTTGATCCAAAATACAGATTAGTTGCTTTCAGCTTGATGCTAATGAAATCACCTGCTTGACAGACACAAATCAAAGAAAAACGGCATCCAGGTACAGGAAAGATATAACAAAACTATTTAATTATATCTGCGTGGAATTGTATTAGTAATTTAATAGACAAGTGATTAATACATTATTGGGTTTATTGCTACCCAAGAAAAGGCCGAAAACAGGATGTATGAAATAAGGATCTGTTGGTCCCGGCAGTTACATATAGTTCTAGTAAACCAACTGCAACGATGTGATTTAATCTTCCTAAGTTAAGGTTTCATGTCTGCTGGACTCACGATGCCGTTGGACATGAGGTGATGCCAGTGCAGCTTCCGGCCGCTGTGGTTCTTCTTGTAGAAGTCTTCTACCTCCGGTATCAAATCTTCCAGCTCGGTGGGCAGAGAGACGAAGACCTTCTCGCTGCTCCTCGACCACGCGCCGGCGTTTAGGATCTTTATGTTGACAGAGTCGGCTGCAGAGGGGAGGAGGAGGAGGGGAGACAAAAACGGACATCGTAGTTACAGTTTGTCTTAAATGGGTGCAAGAAACAGTGGAGTTATCTCATGCATTTGCCTGTGTGGAACTATTTTTGGACTACTTCTATTTTGATAATATGCATGTTTGCTTTCCTCCCAGGAGAAAGCCTAATTAACATATATCTGTTCATAAATGTAAAAAAAAGCCACATTTATATATATGGTTGAAAGCACTTATGGAGAGTTGTAATGGATGAAAGCGCCAACGAAATGATACATGTAATTAAATGTAAATGTGCTGCGTTATTTCTTGGCAGGGCACAGAGACCGTTCATGTAGGAATGAAACAAACTGAGGTATAACATGTTAATTAGTGAGCTTCAGAAGCGTTGCCAGGTTTGTTTGTTTTCTGTCATTTAAGCAGAGCCCAGTACGCTTTACACTAAACTAGGCTAATCGCCTCCTGGATTCATATTCAGCACACAGACATCAGAGTGGAACAGATCTTATGGTGGGTTGAGAGATTTATAGTATTAAGCAAAAAATAAACACATATTTACAGGTTACAGCTGCTCAAGGACAATCCTGCAAAACTGGTGTACAAATAAACATGACATTCTGCTAAAATACATGAAACCATCTACTGTCATTTACTGAAACTACCTCATATAACCACCAACGTACACGCTCCTCTCCCTCTTACCTGGCAAAGCAAGCTTGTTATGTTTGTGCATTTCTTTGAACGATTGGTTGAGGTCCTCCGACACCTTGATGTCTTGAAACATCCGGGCCAGCTTGTTGACGTAGTCGGCTGGCATTCCTACTTCCTGTTGAATACACACCACAGGGAGAGCGTTTAATGCTTCTGATGCAAATAAAAAATTTAAAAAAACTACACACACACACACAAACACAGCCATCCACCCGAATCGTACCCTGAGCCACTCCACCATGTTCTCCTCTATCTCGCTGTCCGCCGAGATGTCCAGGATGAGTCGGCGGGTCAGGTGGGCTTTGTGGTAGCGCATGAACACGTCTTTGTTCTGGACGTACTTCAGCACTAACAGCTGCAAAGAAGAGTGACACGGCCGGTTACCGAAGATCAGATTCAAGATTCAAAGATTTCAAAAGATTCAAAGGGTTTATTATCAGATGCACAATAAAAAAACAAAAAAAACAATGTAACATTTATGTATAAAAATGGATAAATACATTTTTTTCATTTGTATTTATTTTTGTAAAAGAAAAATAAAATTATGTATATATAATGTGCTGTATAATGTACTCAAATAAAAAAAATTTATGAAAAAAAAACAACAACTTCAAATCCAATAAGAAGTTGAAGGTGCCCCGGAACGTACCACTTCCTTGAGCTTGGCTTCGATCTCCTCAGACGTGAGCTTCTTGCTCAGTGGGGTTTTCCTCAGAAGCATGTCACAGTAGTTGGCCAGCAGCTCTGGACACTTGGACTCTGGTTGAGTTTTCAGACCGACCCTGTGAACACAGCAGAGGGAAAGAGTCACACATCCTCGCCTTCAGCAAACAACACTGGATTTCACACGAGGAGCACCTCTTACCCTTTCTGTTTCAGCGGAAGCTCTAATTTAAATATAGTGGCGTCGTTCACAACGGCTTTATATGCCTGCAAAGAAACGTGAAGATCTTAATAGGTGCGTCCTTCAACGACGACATGCTGTTTAAAGTTTAAAGTAAAGGTTGAGCTCACTTTGTCTCGAGCCGTCAGGAAGCGAGGGTCGTCCTGAAAGGCCTCTTTCACCAGGCGACTGAAGCGCTTGAACAAGGTGAGCAGCTGCTCCACGTATTTCTCCGAGTCCTGCAACGAAAAGGTGATGAGTGTGAAAGTTCATCCTTGACCTCGGAAACATTTACCTTGGACAAGTTATCTTTGTGTGGGAGCTTTTTAAACTTCATGCCACAGGTTTCATCATCTGATCATGAGGTGCGTTTGGAAGCGCCACAAAAAGTTGGGGTTCGGTGAGATGTGACAATTCCACTAACAGATCCACAGAAATATAATCACCAGCTATTTTCATCATCTGTTCATCATCAAAAGTCTGTTTTCAAGGAGAAATTTCAGATAAAGCCGTTTTCAGTCCCTCAAATATGGAGATCTTCTTTTCTCTGTGTTATATCATAGATGTCATCGCATAGAACAGACAGAATCGATTCGATTTTTAAGAGTCAGAATCGATTTTTTCCGATTTTCTCAGATTCCATCCGATTCGATCCGATTTTGATCTGATTTCCGATTCGATTTTCGATTCGATCTAGTTATAATGAAAATGTATTTGAACCGTTTCCTTCACTTCATGACTGTGTAGATAAACATATTACTAGTATTATATCAATATTAAACAGCAATCTTACAAGTTTGTGTACTGATGGTAAGATGATGAAAATTAGTCAATCAAATCAAACGTTAAAATCGTAAAAAAAATAAATAAAATCATCTTTGGATGTACGAATCGATAATCGGTCATTAATATGCGGATCGATTAAAAATCGGAAAATCGATTTTTTCAACACAGCTCTAGTACCAACCCTGTAGAGGACACTCAGCTTGTATTTCTCCACCCGAATCAGTAAATGTGTGAAGGTCAGACTCACCGAGGTGATGGTCTCGGCTGTGGCCACCATGTCAGCGAGGCCAGCGCTCATGATGTGCTCCTCCAGGTCCTTCAGCATGGGCTCGATGCCGCTGGGAACTTTGTCCATCAGGGAGAACATCAGGTGAAGCTCTGTGATGGAGGCAAACGCAAAGTCGTCACTCCCAAGAAGTGGAAGCAGCACTTGACCTGACATATTGAATGTGAAAAGCTTTAATTTGGGGAGCTGCGTCATAAAACTAACAAGAGATGAGCTAGTTTAAAATACAACAGACAGACAGACAGACAGACAGACAGACAGACAGACAGACACACACACACACACACACACACACACACACACACACACACACACACACACACACACACATAATGTATCAAGGAATATTTTTGTATCTGAGATGTACCGTTTCTGCTATCAAAATCTTTTCAAGAGTCTTCCTCCTTAAAATTTCACTAATAATATACAACATTGTAAAACTATCATTTTTACTAGAATCTTTATTTACTATTTTTCTCAAAAACTGAAGTTTACGAATGCTGGAAGAAAATACTGGAGAGAAGATTGGAAAACATGCTCATACATTCTGGAAATCCGCGAGCCTAGGTCAATTATTTTATAATAAAAATTAAAATGAAAGAATAGTCAAAGTATTTCAAAAAACACTGCAGCAGAAGCAAAATAATAAAAAAGAAAAATTGGCCTGGGTTCCCTTAAAGCAGCAACTTTAGCCTGTACTTATTATTTTTTTATTTTATATAAAAAATATGTAAAAATAGCTACAAGCTGTTCATGTTTGCAATGAACTCATGGATGTACATGCAGCTATCACTGGATTGTTTTGATAATGAATACATCAAAAATATGATGATTCTAATGCAGGTTTTGGAGTTTCTCTCCAGATTATCAAGGAACCTCTTGGACTCTCCTCGGTGCATCGTCCCACATTGCTTTGAGAGGAGGGGGGGAAACAACACATGGATTACGACAGGCATTCACGTGCTGGGTAAGGTTTGGTCAGGGCTATTTCCTGGTGCAAACCTGAGCTGGCTGAGCCTTTGGTGGGAGCGGTCCGGCCGTACTCACTCTCTGTCTCATTTCGCTTGATCATGCCCGGACACTCGGCCAGGATCGTCTCCTTGAACGAGGTGACCAGCGCATTGACGCAACACTCCATTAACTGGGAAGACAAACACAGGAGACAGTTCAGCAGAAATACGTGAGAGATGTGTGCAGTGCATTCATGAAATGGAACATTTTGGGAAATGTGTTGAATCGTTTCGGACAGTGAGATGAGAAGATCGGGTCTGTTTCTTTAAAAATAACAATGTGGGGCTTTAGGGGGAGTTGAAGAACTTGAACTTGAAGAATATTTTATCCCTTCAATCAGCACTTCTATGCAGCAGCTCCTGCTATAGCTTTCCAGATTACAGTCTGTGAGCAAAGGTTGTGGTTTACATGGGTGCTGGCCATGATTTTTACCCCTTGCAAAGGCATCGGTTTATGAAAAAATAGTATTAATATATTCATATTTCACTCCTTACTGAACAAAAGACTTGTACTTACCAACAGATCACAATAGGCTTTTAAACCCAAAATGCCAAATAAATAAAATAATGAGAAAGAAAGCCTGAACCAACAGAAAATACCAGTACATATTAACTTAATCTTAAACTATTCTTTTAATCAAAATGCAATACAATAGCTTCTCAAACAACATTAAAACATAATCAACACTGTGATTTACTAACTTAACTGCAGAACCGTCAGCAAGCGAAGATATGCTGAACTCACCGCTTGTACGGAGTTACAGTCGCGCCTCGTCTCCAGGTATCGCAGCGCACGTTTCTCCTCTTCCCTCAGCTTCGAGTCAGCCTGGAGGAAACACGGTTATTTAATACATTTACTCACACAAAAACACTCAACACCATCTCAAACCTGATAATAAACATCCATCCATTTTCTACCGCTTATCCTGTATTCAGGGTCACGGGGGGGCTGGAGCCGATCCCAGCTGTCATTGGGCGAAGGCAGGGTACACCCTGGACAGGACGCCAGTCTATCACAGGGCCGACATGTAGAGACAAACAACCATTCACTCTCACATTCACACCTACGGGCAATTTAGAGTCACCAATGAACCTATCCCCATCCTGCATGTCTTTGGACTGTGGGAGGAAGCCGGAGAACCCGGAGAGAACCCACGCTTACACGGGGAGAACATGCAAACTCCACACAGAAGGAACCCGGGCCGACCCGGGAATTGAACCCGGGATCCTCTTGCTGTGAGGCGACAGTGCTACCCACTACACCACCATGCAGCCCTGATAATAAACATTTACAGTGAAAAATAAGGGAACATTCAGAAGTTGAGGAAGCTGGTGAATGTGGGAAGTTATCCTAAATCACTCATACAAGCAACAAATCTGTTTGTACAAGTTGGTTCTTGCATGAAGTGGATCCCATAGGAATGCATAAAACCGATCCAAAGACAAGAATCCAAATTCAAATAACATATAACATTCTATAACAGGGTAACTTCAAGGTTGCTGCTGTGGAAAATTCCTCCAGAAAAAAAAATGTACAGGGTTCAGTGTTCACTGAATATTTCTGGACCATGCTGTGCTTCAATAGACACAATGCTTCACTTTTTGTTTGAGTAAGAGAGATAATGTGAAGAACACAAGATAACACTCGCTCTCTGACTGTTCCTCTCTTTTGATTCATCCAACTGGCTTATTTCCAAGATCGTCTAAAAAAACGGGGTATAGAAGCCTCAAGTTTCTGCTCGGTGTTGTTAAAATGCAACTTTAAGACGACGGGTATTATCTTTGTTACGAATGAGAACTAAGTGTGTTTTCTTTCACACAGCAGCAGAGAGCATGCTGGGAGCACTGGGATCTCAGGAGAGCCATATATAACAGTGGAGAATTCAGCATTTCAAACCTTTCACTTGATCAGCTGGCTAGCAGGAGGTGATTATTGTAAAAATCATGTACAAGCCCAACTAGGCACAAGAGTGGAAAATTAGCTATTAACTCTTGACACAGCACATCCTCTGTATTGGAACTACGTCAACTGTATCGTCCTGATTTTAAATAAAATTCTATTCTATTCTATCAATAGAGATTGGCAGGAAAAGAACATTAATCAACAAAGAAATGCACATTTCAAGTCCATAACTGAGGTGAAACACTGACTTTATCATAGCTAGAACATGATACACTGACACATCGGCCAAAAGAGAATCATCTTTCCTCGACAAATGAAATGGTTTAATAAAATTTGGCATGTCTACAAGAGCCGAGCACGTGCTCTGGAACCAGCTCAGCTGGAGGCCGACTCCGGTCTCTGAGGCTCCACTGGCCCAGAGAACCCAGAAGCGGGGAAAAAAGACCTGTGGAGATTATTTTTGGCAGATAAACCCAGTGAGCAAACGTTCAAGAGGAAAGGAATGGGCCGTCATGTTGGAACACATCATCCAGGTCTGCTTACAGATGTATAAAAAGACCTGGATGCAGCGCTGGAGGCCGGGCTCATTGCTATGAAAGTTGCTGAGTGGCACATTTTGACTGCCAGGTGTAAAAATATCCTGATCTTCTGTATCCATGAGCACACAGAGAGTAAGCACACACCTTAAGCTCCGCCTCCCAGCCGCCGGGTCCCTCTGCTCGCTCACATCAACAGCATAACTTTGGGAAATAACGATTTAATTCTACACCTTTTTGATTTATTAAGGGATATTTAATTTTTTATTCTGGGGAGCTAAATAAAAGAAAATGATCCATTAATTTGCAGATGTCTCACTCCCAATGTTGCTTAAAGCCAAATAAAAAGTAAGGTATTATTCATTAGGGTGTGTTTAACATTAAATAAAACTCTGCTAATGCATCCATGAGTCACACTCACATATTTCATGTAGTTCTGGACCCCGTTTTGCTGCAGGTAGGCGGGCGCCTGTGTTCTGTAGAACCTCTCCGTGGAGTCCATGTACGCCTTTTCAAAGTTGTCCCTGTAGATCTGCAGCTTGTCGTCGGGGTTGGAGCACAGGTTCACTGTTCAGAAACAAAGCAGTGACATCACAGAGGGAGAAAGTAAAAAAAAAAACCAGAACGATTGTTAGTTTCACGTGACGATACTCGAAAAAAAATAAAGTTAGATTCTGCTAACAGATCCCCCTTAAAATGCTGCCCACTTCCCTTTAAACATCCAATTCAGGTGGTAAACCTGGATGAAAAAAATACTTTTAATTTCTCACCGTAGGATTCTCGCACTCCGATGACCAGCTGGGAGTCGAAGGCCTCTCCCAGCCTCTCGGCGTGGACGAGCTTCATGGCGCTGTCTTGTAGCCTGTTTTTGATGTTGGAGAAGATTGACTCGTTCCACGTGTCCAGCATCAGCTGAAAGAGAGAGGACAGAGAGTCAGACGACAGAGAGTTGGCAACATCCTCTAACATCGCTTATTAACTCCGGCCCCTCCTCACCTTGCGGACGATGCTGTCCTCCACGTTGGACTTCTTGTTGCTTCCCTGCTTGCCCATCAGAGTGATCTCCAGCTGGCAGAAAGGCTTGGGCAAGATGTCACACTGTGTGAAGAACTTCCTCCACTCTACGATGTAGGCCTTCAATAACGCCGTGTCATCCTGGTGACTCAGCACCCGCTTAGAAACAGTTAGAAACACAAGAGAGGGGCTGACTAACACCTGCAGAGTCTAACTGGCATTAAGAAATGTTATCAAGAAACACAGGATTCCTACACCTTCTCAAAACTCAAACTCTCAAGCATTTCAAGGTGCATTTCCATACTTTTCCAGCACCTTCCAGCTGTGGTAAACTACATATTTGTATCAATCCAATCCTCAGTATTCAGTCTACTTATTATTATCACATTAAATGAGATGTTATTGTCCTCTAAACAACCAACATGATGTTTGGAGACAGCTTTTTACAGAAGGACCACAAATGAAAGGAAAACTAATTCCACTAACAGATCCACAGAAATATAATCACCAACTATTTTCATCATCTGTTCATCATCAAAAGTCATTTTTCATGCAAAAAATTTCAGAAAATGCTGTTTTCAGTCCCTCAAATATGGACATCTCCTTATCTCTGTTATATCATATGTATCATCACATAAAACAGACATTTAGAGCACTTTATTCTAAATCCAAGCACTTTTGAAACCTTGAAAACATCACACTAAAATTCAAGTGTTTTCAAGCACCTGTGTGAACCCTGAAATAGGAATGGTTTTTAAGGAAGAAGAATATTTTGTGACACGCAGCGACAGCCTCAGATACTTGATCGGAAGGGAAAACATGTAATCATCATCATCGTCTTACTGCTTGTGCTTGTTTGATGAAATCTAGGATGTCCTCTTTGAGGGCCTGGTGGATCTTAGCTGGACCTTTGTCATCCCACAGGCACACGGCGTGGACGTCTCTGCAGAGACGAGGGACGGGTTAAAAAAAAATGAGGAATTAACAAACTGACACGCTTGTCCGTTTGGCCTTCAGATGCATTGCGGTGAACTTACGAGAAGAGGTCAAACCACTGCTGTTTGGTGACGGACTCCTGCCGCAGGAGCTTTAGCACTATCGGACGCATCAGGTCCCATTTGTCCTCAAATTGAAGGGAGCCTTTGTTCTGGAAACAGACAGGAGGGACGTGAGCTACGTACTGAGTTGCTGAGGTAAGTAAAAGGTGTTAACATTAACACAAGGGCAAAACACATGAGGGCAAGTTCCAATTTAAGTTTACAAATTGATATTTAGAATAAACAGTGTCAGAGTTGTTCCAAACTCTCTGTGACAGCTGTTTTGGGCTATTTGCCTAAATAGAAAGTGAATTCTCCAATTTGAGAAGCTGCTGCCGTACTTTAACACCCAGGCTCCAAAGACACTGAATCCTAGACTACATTTCCCACAGTCCAACATTGTTTCGTAACCATCCCTTTCTGGTAAATGCCAACAGCTTTGTCCCCTGTCATACTACACACTCAATCTTAGTTTAGTGTGTTCACTGCAAAAGTAACTCATTTAAGTTAATTAAAAACAGTCACATGCATCCTTTAAAACTTGACTTTTGAGTGTTCAGTTGATGCACAAAACTCTCTCACAGACAGACCGTAGGAAACAAAATAGAGTATCATTTTCTATAAGTATAACAGTATTGAGTATGATGACTTCTTCTATAAAACTGCAAAAACTATAAACCGTAGCTTAGATAAGAATCAACTTCATTGTCATTTCTCACAGTAAGTGTCAGTACAATGAAATGCAGTTAAGCATCGATTTAAAGAGTGCAAATCAATAAAAACAAATGTAAAAGATGAACAAGAGAGGAATGGGGTTTTCTGTTTCTGAGAGAAGGGATTTAACAGTGATATAAACAAAATAGTATGATAAACAGTATGCACAGAACGACAGCTATAACAGAGTGAGATATTTTATGTGCTTTAATGCTATTCCAGCCTGTTTTCAATGCAAATCAGATTTTCTAAAATCCTGTTTCATTATTCTAGTGCAGTGAAGTGCCTTATAAACGCTTGTTTTAGGACACTCAGTTTATTTTAATTAAAAACTGTTTGTCTTTCGCTACAGGGTAACTTTACACATGTGCATAGGTCTAGTCACATTATTATGTCTATAGGCTCATTATTTACTATGTCTATAGGCTCTTTATTTACTATGATTATAGGCTCTTTATTTACTGTTTATAGGCTCTTTATTTACTATATTTATATGCTTTTTATTTACTTTATGTATAGCCTCTTTATTTACTATATTTATATGCTCTTTATTTACTATATGTATAGCCTGTTTATTTACTATATTTTTAGGCTCTTTATTAACTATATTTATAGGCTCTTTATTTACTATGTCTTAGTCTCTTTATTTATGAGCACATACGTTCTCTCTCTTCCTAACTCTTATGGAGCAGCTGTACAATTTCCTGTGGTATTCAAAAAAAGTTTTCTGATTCTGATAAAAATAAATTGGTTTATTTTAGGACCCAATCCTGTAGCCAGAATGGTGTTTTGCTCTGAGGCTCTTTTAACATCTCTGCTGTTGATATGGCTGTTTAAATTATTATTATTATGTTATATAAGATGACATACATCTGACGTTGGTGAAGTGCAGTATAGTAACCGATGCACTGATGGATTGTTTAATGTAACCGGTAACGTTACACACAGCTAGCTGCTCCTACAGCTGTTGTGTAGCTCCCCTGCTTGACGTCATATATATATATATATATATATATATATAAATAAATAATCGTTTCTGCTGCTTTTGGCAGCGTGTCATGTTGTGGGGTTGGTCATCTCCAGATTGCTGTCCCACTGAAGTGACAGATGATATAAGAGCCAGCGTATGAATACGTAATATTTATATATTTTATATCGCAGCGTTAAGCTAACGATATATCTCTCCCTCCGCCGTGGTCCTCTCTATTTCTGTCCGCGTCTGCTTCCCTTTCACATGTACGTAGCTGTGTTGTAGCTACTCTTATTTAGCTTAAATCAGTGATAAGTAAGCTAATGTTAGCCCAGATTGTAAGTTAACCGCCCGCAGATCAAGTCGACGCCGGCAGCGTAATCGCGTACGGTCGCTGCGTGGTGTTCGTTAACTTTGTAGCTAAATGCCGACTCCACGCCACGCAGGTGACACGCACTTTAGCGGGCGTTAAACGCAATAATAATTGAATCGAAGTGGATCCTACCTTTAGCAAATTAGACGTCGCCATGTTCCCCCCTCAACTTATCCTCTCGTAAAATCTCGCGTGAACTGCGAGGAGCTCGAAGATTATAACATCACATCATCGACTCTCCCTCGAAAATATAAATAACAAAATAACTAACGAACTAAATAAGAAAATAACCGTCAGAGCCATAGTGTTGATTTGTTTCTTTTATTTGTGTCGCTTTATTTATTATTATAAATTAAATAAATAATAATTATACATAAATAAATACATAATAATAATAATAATACATCAATCATAAAAAACAAATAACAATAATACATTATAATTTATTCATTATTATTATATTCATTTTTATTTTCATTATTATTTAATCACCATGACTTATTAAATACAGAATATAATTGATGTTTTCACATTTAAGTTTTATTATTAGGTAGTATGTCTATACATAATCATTTTGCAGGCTAAATATACATTTTTCTTATTATCTTCATTCCTACATTTCCAACAGACAATGTGGTGTAATGTATTATATTTCAGTACACATTTGAAAGAAAGTACACATTTTATGTTATGCTATAATATTTCAGAGATAAATACATTTTCCTCCAGTACATTTATTTGACAGCTTTATTTGCGTTTTCATTTCTTTATGGCATTTACATTCAGATTAAAATGCCACATAAAACACATTTGATACACTTTTTGATGAACTATAAGAGAAGGATCTGAATACTTCTTTAACTACTGAGCCGTTATCACATCCAGTACTTTGCTGCTTTACCCCATATTCTTATTTTCTTTTATATAATTTAATGACCTTTAGCCAACTCTCAGCACCATTTGTAGGCTGTGCTGTACAGCTGGAGGCAAGAAAATGAGTATTTGCATGGCTTCAAGGACAGTTATTGTGTCTGACAATCAGTGTGGGTTTGTTATCATTCTGTTTCTGTACGGCTATCTTTGTCGAATTAACCGGTGCACATGAGAAGGGAGGTTTTTGTTCAAGAGAGCACACAAACATTTTACCTGAAGAAATGTTTTAACAGCATTTTTGCAGGTTTAGCTAAGCTTTAAAAGCACGGTGCAGTGTTTTTTTTAATGTTGCTCTGTGGTCATTTTGAGTCTCTTCCTGTTGGTACAGGTCTCTTTAGGCCTCTGGGCCATTGCCTAGTCAGCCTGTAAACAGGAATCGATCCAACTAAGGATACAGGCAACAAATGCACCATAATTCAAAAAGTGTGACATGAAAACTCGCAATTAGTTAAGTTACTACAACTCTTTTGAAAAGTGCAGTGAAGAGTACGCTGTGATATAGCATACTTGAAGTATAAAGTAGCATACAAATGGAAAATACTCAAGTAAAGTACCTTTGAAAATGTACTTAATCAGCTTCCTTCCACCACCGTCGATTCTCATCAGCACCAGACCGAATTTGACTGCACGGCGCCGACGTCATTCAGCGTCATGTTCCGACCAATCAGAGCACAGGAGGCGGTGCTTGGCGACACGAGGCTAGGTTGACTCGCGCGGAGAGTTGTGGTAAAGGCGGATGTCTGCGCTACTTCAGTAAGCAGCATGGGAATTCATCGTAGCTGAAGCGTTTCCCCGCACTCTTCATGACTGAAGAAGAAGAGCAAAAGGTTCGTACACTGTCATTGTTCGTACACAATAGAGCTTCCCCTCGCGTGACGATATATATCCTGGTATTTGTAGTTCTGGGGGAAGCCCAAATGTATGACGCTGTCACTCGCGCGCAGCTAAACTACCTTGATAAATCGATAGTTTCATATAAATGTTGTTAATGCTAGTCGTTCATGCACGTTTACGCTTTATTAACGCCTTATAACAACGAAAGATGGGCGACATTCAAATTCGGCATACATTACATGTCGTAAATAGGTCTAATTTCCCCCCAAAACGTGCTTACCTGTATATTTGAAATACCTCTATTGTAAACCAAACCTAAGTTAGATAACGTACACTGCTGTAACTTATGCCGCACTGCTCGAAACAAGGTAAACCAGGTTGTCTGATATTTTTTCTTTAACTCATGATCCTCCTCTTTGTCGTGGACCATTATTTTAAATATAATCATAGGGAGAGTCACATGGGATTTGGGGCACATCACATTCATGTGGGGATTTGGTGCCATGTTATCCGTGAGTAATCTTAGTCTGATGAAGACACTGAGCCCCAAAGACACTAATCCCATCCCTGATGGTTTTCATCTTTCATACTTTCCCTAATTCCCAGGTTTATAGCTCCCTAAGATATGGACGGGCACGGTGAAGAGAGACTGTGTGGGAAATGGAGAGTTACCTGCGGTCTGCACAGTTACAACCTGAGGGATGTCTTGACATGGTGAGTACTTATCCGGCTGTCTGCTGAAAACCCGCCAGTTCCTCACAGAAGACATTTCGACAGGTCACGTTGAGAAGCAGGTGTAATAAAACAAATAATCATGGCTGAATTCCATTTAGATGCTTACATTTCAGGGTCCTGGTAGTGTGCATCATGCACACTAATGCCTCAGTTTAGATGAACACTTGAATGTAACAGATGCTTTAATATCATTAGTAACAGCAGTGGGTTTCCTATGACACATTAAAACGTCTGCTGAGAAAAAAAAGCATGTATTTATTGCAATTAGTTCATAACAATATGTGCTAATATTTATTTTTTAAGTGAACGCATGAAAATAATGTGACCAAAACAAGAGAAAATTGAAATTATTGTGCCAGAGGTCAATCACACAGGAGAGGAAAAAGAAAACACAATTAAGTAACAGCATAAACCAATAGAATAATAATATAAAAAGTCAAGTTTATGACAAGAGAAAGTCTAAATGGAATAGCAGTAAGTGAATATACATTTATTGAAAGAAGTAAACTATAACAGAAGAAGTAAATTACAACATCATAAGAATAAAAATATGCAAAACCAGACGGAAAGTGTCTGTTGACGGTATTTATCTCGTTACAATGATGAAGTGTACTCTGGGATGAGTCGCTACATTGTGACATCACAATGTGAATGGAGCACCCTTCTGCCAGCACCTATATTTACTCTGGAATGTAGGTTGACTTGTGAAGAGCTTCACACCCTCACGACTTTGACAAAGAGCCACCAGGTGGTGCTGTTGTGACGTAGTTGACCACGATGCTCTCCCTGACGCCCCCAGGCATCTGCTGAAGACCATCGTCATGGGGCAGGTCTTGTCGCTGCTGATCTGCGGGACGGCGGTGAGCTGTCAGTACCTGGCCGACGCCCGGGTGCAGACGCCCATGCTGCAGAGCTTCCTGAACTACACCCTGCTGCTCCTCATCTACACCCCCATCCTCTGCACCCGCAAAGGTCAGCTGACCCCGACTACTCCTTCTCTCTTTACAGCTCCGATGCAACGTTTGAGAAAACTCCTGAGAAAAATACCTTTAGTCTCTTTAGTCTTTAGTCGTTAATTGTTTCATTGTTAGCAGCTTTAAATTGAATGGTAATTACATCATAATATAAAACAAAAACGGTTGGAAATTTTATCACAATTTGATGGACACGCTGTTACAAAAGCTTCATTTTGGCCTACAATAATCACAAAACAACTCAGCAAGGCCGTGGAACTGGTTAATGTCATTATATTTGCAAATTTAGTCTTTATTTAAACCCATGAAAAGGACAATTTGGGCCATTTTCTTACCAAATTTTTGAAAAACGTCCTCTGAATCAAACCATCTCGGTTTCTACAGGTGACGGGAACATCCTACAAATTTTAAAAACCAAGTGGTGGAAGTATTTGGTGATGGGTCTGGCAGACGTGGAGGCCAACTATACAGTTGTGACGGCTTACCAGTTCACCACCCTGACGAGTATCCAGGTGAGAGGAAACGGTCTCGATGCTGCTGCTTCAACATAAAACAGCCGTTTTTCTTTAAAAATGGCACTTGCTCCAATGTGATTATTTGCTGTTTTTTTTTTTTTACTTCTATGAAAGTACACTTGAAATTTTTTTATAATTTCTAACGATTAGTCAGTAAAATAATCAGCTTGCTCGATATTAAAATAATCTAGTAGCAGCCCTAGTTGGATTAAAGAATCAGAAATTTGAACAAACCGAACCTAATGTTTGATTCAACATTGTAGTCGTAGAAGATTGGAATTCAGTGCTACGGACACAATTTGGTACCAATTAATTATTAGTGATTATTTTCATTATTATTCCTACAACATGAGGTGATGTCTTTAAATGTGTTTTCATTTTTTAATAGAGAGGACATGGAAAAGCAGCAAATATTTACACATTTTTGCTTAAAAAGTGACTTGAACGATGAAGTCAAATTAGTTCCTGATGAAAAACAGGATTTGAGCAGGAACTAGGGTGTTGATTGGCGGCTACCAGGAAGTGGTATTAGTCATTATTAAACCAGGAGAGAAACATATAAACCTGTAAACCCATAAACGTGCCTCCTTCCTCTGAACTACCAAAGCAACAAATGACCTGCTTCTTTATTCAGTAATGGTATAAACATTGGAAGAAAAGAAAGCTGGCAGTATTAGTTGAGTAGCCCACAGATTCCTGTTTATTATGATGTTATGATGATGAGAATGTATTGACTTTATTGTGAGTATTGAATTGTGAAATTCTGCTGCTGGGAGAAATATCTTGTACATGAAGTGCCAGTCAGCCTTTGTGCCGTTTACCGTGTGTTCCAGCTGCTGGACTGCTTTGTGATCCCGGTCCTGATGGTACTCTCCTGGTTCTTCCTGAAGACCCGCTTCAGGCTGATCCACTTCGTAGCCGTGGCGGTGTGCCTGTTGGGGGTCGGGGCCATGGTGGGAGCTGACGTCATGGCTGGAAGAGACCAGGGATCCTGTAAGGAAAATGTATTTAGTATGTAAAGTAAACTGAAACTTGATGTGAAAAAATATTAAGTTTATTATGTGAAAATAACCATAATGTCTGTGGAGGTTAATGGGAAGACTTCTGTCATTTAAAACGAAATGTCAAAGCGTTTCCAATCCAGGATCGCTGCTCAAAGAGGACTCATAATTTAATTTAAATTCATTACCTCCCATTTAAAACGATTGATTGTGATTGTATGATTGGCTGACTGACATGGTGGTGAGGATTGGACAGGGGTTTTAAACACTGGCTTCAGTCATGGAGAACCAGCTAGCATGGTGGTGAGGGTTAGCCGGGGGTTTTAAACACTGACTTTAGTCATGGAGAACCAGCTAGCATGGTGGTGAGGGTTAGCCGGGGGTTTTAAACACTGGCTTTAGTCATGGAGAACCAGCTAGCATGGTGGTGAGGGTTGGCCGGGGGTTTTAAATGCTGGCTTTAGTCATTGACAACCAGCTAGCATGGTGGTGAGGGTTAGCTGGGGGTTTTAAACACTGGCTTTAGTCATGGAGAACCAGCTAGCACGGTGGTGAGGGTTAGCCGGGGGTTTTAAACACTGACTTTAGTTATGGAGAACCAGCTAGCATGGTGGTGAGGCTTGGCTAGGGGTTTCAAACGCTGGCTTCATGGAGAACCAGCTAGCATGGTGGTGAGGGTTAGCCGGGGGTTTTAAACACTGGCTTTAGTCATTGAGAACCAGCTAGCACGGTGGTGAGGGTTGGCTAGGGGTTTTAAACACTGGCTTTAGTCATGGAGAACCAGCTAGCACGGTGGTGAGGGTTAGCCGGGGGTTTTAAACACTGGCTTTAGTCATGGAGAACCAGCTAGCATGGTGGTGAGGCTTGGCTAGGGGTTTCAAACGCTGGCTTTAGTCATGGAGAACAAGCTAGCATGGTGGTGAGGGTTGGCCGGGGGTTTTAAACGCTGGCTTTAGTCATGGAGAACCAGCTAGCATGGTGGTGAGGGTTAGCCGGGGGTTTTAAACGCTGGCTTTAGTCATGGAGAACCAGCTAGCATGGTGGTGAGGCTTGGCCTGGGGTTTTCAAACACTGGCTTTAGTCATGGAGAACCAGCTAGCACGGTGGTGAGGGCTGGCCGGGTGTTTTAAACGCTGACCTCAGTCATGGAGAACCAGCTAGCACCGTGGTGAGGGTTAGCCGGGGGTTTTAAAAGCTTATCAAAGTCCACTCATCAAAGTCAGAGCACAAACTGGGCTGTATTGGGTTTTACTATTGTAAAGTGATGTGTTGAGTTTGTGATGAGATATTCGAAGCTGCTCACTTTCTCTACTACTGGATTTAGGTCAGGACTCAATCATCACTGTGATTAAACAACAACCTTAACATTGCAACTTCTGCTCAAAGGTTCCTATGTTATGAACCCGTAAATCAGCTGCCTGTCTGTCTCTCTCCCTGCAGCCACTGACGTCGTGCTGGGAGACGGGTTGGTCCTGATCAGCGCCGTCCTCTACGCCGTGTCCAACGTGTGCCAAGAGTACACGGTGAAGAACTGAGCCACGTGGAGTTCCTGGGCATGATGGGCCTCTTCGGGACCCTCATCAGCGGCACGCAGCTGTGGGTGACTGTTTAAATCCCTCACGTATTCTGACGTACACCAAACCTGATTTACTGATTTATTGAGGTGTTAAAACGTGGAGTTAACGCTGTATCGCCTCCGTTTATGGATCATATTTTAAGCTTCTGGATTGTGCGACATCATTCCAATATAGTCATAAACTGCCAAGAGGACTCATGAAGTAGTGACTCTGGGGATGCCAAATGGTAACAGGCTTAATGGAATCATTAAATAGTGCCTGCATATTTTTATTTATTTTTTCTTTCAAATTTTTATTGAAATCCAAATTGGAGTATATTAAACATCACAACATCATTTTATTTTTCTTTAAAAATATAAATAAATACAAATAAAATAATAATATAAAAATAGTAAAAATAGCACCTGCATATTTTAATAATAATTAGTAAATTATAATAGTAAATATGTAATACTCTTGATTGACAGCAGATAATGTTTTCAAAGGCGTTTTGCTGACTTTGCTCGTCTTTACAGAGCCGTGCTGGAAACTCGTGCAGTAGCGGCCATCGAATGGGACTTTCACATTGGTAAGTGTGTTTTTCCTGCCTGGTTAAAGTCGTGTGTTGACCATCTCTCTCTTGCTAACGTTCTCTTCATCGTGCAGCCAAGCTGTTTGCCGTCTACGCCCTGTGCATGTGCGCTCTGTACAGCTTCATGCCCGTCGTGGTGAAGATGACGAGCGCCACGGCGGTCAACCTCTCCCTGCTCACCGCCGACCTCTTCAGCCTCTTCTGTGGCATCTTCCTCTTCCACTACACGGTGGGTGTGATTACAAGGGCAACGTAGAGGCTTCCTCATTAAACACAGGGTTGGTAGGGTGCTGGAAATCCTTGAAAATACTTTGGTGTGGTGGTTTCAAGGTTTGAAAAGTGCTTAAAATGTGTGTTCTATGAGATGACATATGATAGAACAGAGAAAAGAAGATATTAACAGCATTTTCTGACATTTCTGCATGAAAACTGACTTTTGATGATGAACAGATGATGAAAATAGTTGGTGATTATATTTCTGTGGATCTGTTATGTACATAATATGTAGTTTACCACAGCTGAAAGGTGCTGGAAAAGCATGGAAATGCACCTTGAAATGCTTGCAAAGTGCTTGACTTTGGAAAAGGTGTAGGAACCCTGTAAACAATGAAAAACCTTGTGTTTCGTCCTCAGTTTTCGACGCTGTACATCATCTCGTTTGTCGTCATCACCGTGGGCTTCATCCTGTTCAACGCCATTCCCACGTACTCGGCTCTGCCGGAGTCCAGCTCCCTGGAGGACGAGCCCGCCGCCGAGCTGTTCGCCGACGCCACGGCCGAGAGCTCCTCGGACCGCTTGCTGTCGGCCGGCGGAGACGAGAAGACAGAGACGGTGGCGGCCGTGGCGGCTCTCTGACCGAAGACGGACGAACGTAGCTGAACGTTGATTCACTGCGACGCTCAGAGGTGTGTTTTTCCTCCATTGGAGTCACTGGTGGCTTTTTTTATTCCAACTGTTTTTTTTTAGAGAAATTTCTTCATTAACACTCATCAAACATCCTCTAATGCTGAACACGTACTGGATGTCAACGTGTTAAACTGCACTGCTATTTATTGTGCCCAAAACTGTTACTTCCTCTTTCCCCCTTTTTTAAAATCAACATATTTTATATTTAAAAAAAAACCCTTATCTGCTGTATTACGTCGTTATTTTTTAATAAGTTGTATTTTTTTGTTACCTATGCTGCTGTTAACATTTTCATCTGGTCATCAACCAAATATGCTGTAAATGCTGTAAATCACGCATGATGTCATGCAAGAGTTTCTCTTTTTACTATTAAATTCATTTTTATATTCTCTTGGGTCTGCATCGTTTTTCCAATTACTTTACATGTTTCTGTTTGGTTGTTTTCCGTAAGTGAACGTTTTTTTAAGAGACAACTGTGGATGGAGGCGTTATGTTTCCTGATCGTCCACCTGTCTGTCTGTCCGCCTGTCTGTCCCGTTCTCGGGAACTCAGTATCTGAGGAATAACTGGAGGGAATTGCTTCCTGTGCTCATGACAAAAACAACAGTTAATACACATTATAATAAACATATTGACATGCAAATGACTTGTTATTTATAATAATATGATATGATTATATATATCTTTATATATATATATTATATATATATATGATATATATATATAATATATGGAATTTATTATTATGTATATAATATATATATATATATATTATAATATATATTATATTATATATATATTTTATATATATAATATATATATATATATATATATATATATATATATATATTTATATATTACGACTTCATTTTCACCCAGGTTTTAATTCCATTCAAAAAGTTCAGTAGCCAGTAATAACTATTTTACTTTAAATATGTTTATGCTTGTTGTATTGCCCCCAAGTGGCAACAAAATGTTATTGCAGGTTAACTGGTGGTATTTTACTGCTTGAAGCAATCTGAAGCCTTGAGACCGAGCAGGGTTTTAAATGGTGTAGAGCAAGAATTTGTTTGTTTGTTTGTTTTTAAGTCAGACGACAGGAGAGTGCCCATAAATGCATGTTTGTCATCCAGGCTCCTTATAGACATAAAAGCGAACCAACACACACACACACACACACACACACACACACACACACACACACACACACACATCTGAAGAAAGTGTGAAGAGATGATGCATGAATTGATTTGTGATTGCTGGCTTTGACCCTTTGTGTGTGTGTGTGTGCGTGTGCGTGTGCGTGTGTGTGTGCACTGCATCGGCGCGCTGTAGCTTTTAGAAGTGAGCCTCCTCCGGTCTGTGACTGTCATCATGGAGGAAAAGCAGACGACTGGAGCCGAGTGAAGAGCGCAGATCCCCGCATCCGCATCTGCCTTTCGTCGTTATTTGAACCCGGTAAGAGGAAAAACCATGAGAATGCATCGCATGAATGCTAGTATCATTGCTTGTGTCGTCTGCAGAGCCGCTGTTTACAGACGCCGTCTGTCGCTCCGGATTACGCTCAGGGCTCCGGGGTTTGCTAATCGGACCGGAGACGAACCAGGCGTTAATCAACTGGTTTTTACTGCGAAATGAACATTATAGCTCCAGGCGTGTTTCTGTTTCACTGCACTGATTGTTAGAAACGCCGCATACCAGGGGGGGAGGGGAGGAGGGGGGCAGCAGCAGCAGCAGCAGCCGCAGATCAGGTGCGCGTTCACGCTTCAGCACCGCGGACAGCTCCGGAGCTGCGGGCCTCGCGGACACCACATCATCCCGGTCACCCGCTCTCTCTCCTCTCTGCTTCCAGGTGACCGACACGAACAGCAGCCTCGAGGACACCTGAGCGGCCGCCATGAAGCATTTCCTGAGGTAAAGACGCTCCGTTACATTGACGTGGACGAGTCCATTCACCCCCTCCCTCCCCCCTCCCTCCCTTTCCTGAGCCCTTCTTTCCATGTTTATCTCCACTCTAATGTTTAAATACATTCCCAGTTCACCCATTCAAGCCCAATCGATTTTGAGACTGTGGCCAGTAAGTGCTGCTGGTGTGTGAACTGGTTTGAGTGGGTCTGATAGAGGAGGCCTCTTAATTATGAAAACCAAGTCTCTATTAATAGATTTCTGTCTTTATATAAATAAAGTGCTATTTACTTGTTGACTATTTAAATGTTACATCTCCATTAACGAGCGTTGTTATTGGTTATAATAGTTGGGTATATTTGTGCAGCAAATCTAATTTTTCTCGTAGATGTGTATGAATTACAAATATTCTATATTCTCAGGTGTTTTCTTCTTTGCAAAGCTGTACTAGATAAATAAGGCTGAGCTAAATAGATATAAAACAAGACAATAAAGTAAATAAAACATAATAGAGGATAGTAGAAATGAGCTTGGATGAAAAACACCCCAGAGAGGATAAAAGCTGCAGCGTGCAGTGCATGATATGAATATAATAGCCCCTAATTAGATTTAATTAAAGGCTTTGGTAGACACAAAAGTACTACATCTTTAAATATTCTGGATGTTTCTTCCAGATATGTGGTGCATTAAAAACTCGACCCTGCTTCTCCACGTTTACTTTGGACCACAAACAAAATATGTTTTACTCCTTTTGCTTCGGCCCCAAAGATATTTAACTTCGATTAGCTTTTAATGAACGACAACAGAGCCCGGCTTTCACAGTTTGTTTACAGTAATTAAACTAATGTTCTGAAATAAATGTGGTATTCGTAGATTTAAAATGATTCACAGTCCAGCTAATGTTTTTTTGGCTGATCAGAGTTTTGGGAAGGATTTAAATTGGGCTTCAGTCGGGGAGCAAAACAAAAGCAGAAGCAAAATAAAGCAGAGGTGGAGATATCCTGACTTTCCAGAGACTTATATATTATAAAAATAATACTGATTATCACTGACATTATTAAGTGTTACGGGGATTTTATTCCGTCTTTGAAAGGTTGTAAACTCTATTTCACAAAAAACAACAAAACAAAGAGGGAAGTGACCCCCCCTCCTCCTCCGCCTGTGTGGCTGTACAGGTTTATGCTGAAGGATTCTTCGCAGCTTTATTGCCAATTTCATCCCCGATAATAAAAACAAATCTTTTACAAAGATTTTACATGAAAAACAGCAAAGACACAAGTCTTCCTAGTGGAGAAGGAAGCAGGCAAAGGCTGGAAATCATTTAGACTCTTAACAGGTCGCTCTGCTTTTCCTCCACACACACACACACACACACACACACACACACACACACACACACACTCCTCCATTTTCATTCTCAGTGTCACCTTTAAAAGTAGCTCCATCTGATCAGCTGCAAATCGACAACAGTTTTCTGACTGTTTGAAAATGTATTTAAACGGTTAATTGATTATCAATAATATTCGGATTTATTGACTTATTGTTGCGGCTGAAAAACATGAAGAACAAATATGCTATTATCATGGTATATGGGTAAAAAAACGTTTAAAAACTATGTTAAAAATAATAACTATATATCCATCAGCAAAGTGAAGACATCAACCAGGACCTCCTGACATATATATAATGATATATTATAAAATATTATCATATATAATTCAACATATTAACATTTATGAAATGTGTGAAACATTTCTACAACCAAAAATTCCTCTTTGATGTTTTTTTTAAAGACTCTTTTTAAAGAAACTGGGGTCACCAGAAGGTCATTAAAGCCTCCCAATCAGCGGCTCGATTCTAAAACCCACATTCAACATCTGAGTCTCTCCCCTCCCGTCTCCTCTCCAGAGTGGTGACCCAGTTCTTCCTGTTCCTCTACTGTAAATGTCTCTGGCGAGGCCTCAAGTTCGTCGCCAGGAAGTTAACGGGGCGCTGCGAGCTGCAGCGAATCTGCTACAACAACAAGCACGGAGCCCGCCGGACCCTCAAGATAGGTAGACCCGCACACTGCCTGTCGTTTATCTGCTAAATTCATGTTTATTTTGTTCTATTTATGCCCAAAATACATTTACAGTGTCTCATCTAAAAGCATATTTTAGGTGTTTGATTGATATTCCCTGGAATCCACAGAAAAACATGTTTTGAGGAGATATCATGAATAAATAATATCCGTGATAATAACTTAATATTAATATGCAGTTGTCTAACACGTTGCCACCATTTCGTTCCAGAATCATCTCTGAGGTACTCCAAGAATGAGGTAAGTGATCTCTTAAATCCATGAATATGCAGCAGAATAAATATCATCACTTCTCCAGCTTCAAGTTGTTTTTTTCCCAACTCCCTCCTCCTCCGCCTCCTTCTCCTCCTCCTCCTCCTCTCTAGCTGCTGCAGTCTGCCCTCAGTGTCCATCCCGATAAAGTGGAGAAGACCATCGATGACATCATGGCGCTGAAGAAGATCAACCCCGACACCAACCCACAGTGAGACACAACGCATTAACACATTCCCGTGACGTTCTCACCTCGCGGTCTGAAAATGACCATCAACACATTGAAACGTCAGACTAGCTGTTAACACTTTCAGCCTGAGTGATCCCAGTCGCTTCCACACACTGAGACACACAGCTTATTCATTAAATACACTAGATAACGGCCAATAAGAGCACAAATTCACATCCGTACATCCCTACACAGACACCGCTTGTTGTACGTTCCTGGTCGGTGAGTTCCCCGTCCTCTTCCCTGCGTGTCCCCCAGGTTGGGCATCTCTCTCCAGGCCAGCCTGCTGCAGATCGTGGGCTACAGGAGCCTGGTGGCGGAGGTGGAGAAGCTGCGCAGGGAGCCCTACGACTGTGAAAACCCCGAACATGAGGAGATGCTGATGAAGGTAGCGCAGCTAAGCTATGTGGAGTGTAAAAAAAATATGTCATCATCAACCATTTTGAAGCATTTTAAATATCCTGGCAACAGATGAATACCTGCAAAGGTCTATTTAATGGGAGATGCCTTGCTAGTTATTTACTGTACTAAGCGCTCTCTCTCTCTCTCTCTCTCTCTCTCTCTCTCTCTCTCTCTCTCTCTCTCTCTCTCTCTCTCTGTGTGTGTGTGTGTGTGTGTGTGTGTGTGTGTGTGTGTGTGTGTGTGTGTTGCAGCTGTGGAAGGAGCTGCGTCCCGATGCCCCTCTCACGGGTCGCATCTCCAAACAGTGGTGTGAAATCGGTTTCCAAGGCAGCGATCCCAAGACTGATTTCAGAGGCATGGGCCTGCTGGGCCTGCACAACCTGCTGTGAGCCGCCTGTCAAAAACGCTGATCCAGAGCCAGCGTTGCACTCTCTACGTTCTTTGGGAGAAATGATTCACATTCTACAAATGCACAAAGCCTTTCTTTAATTCCCGTCTCCCTGCAGGTATTTCGCCGAACACGATAAAGCCACGGCTCTGCAGATGCTCCACGACTCCCTGCAACCGAAGCACAAGTATGGCCGCCTCCTCCCTTTTTAGCCACTTTTTAGCCACTTTTTAGCCAAAACGCAGTCAAATTTAAAGGAATGCACCGAGTGTTTTGGTAGAAAGTCTGTCCGGGTTGACCGCAGTCTTGACTACACGGTAACTGACCTTACAGCAGAGGAGCTCAGTCCAGGATACATTTATTCAAACATAAAATCATGGCATTAATAGAGCTTCATCAATCAAATAACAAAGCAGGTTGGAAGCTCATTCATATTTAATATATTACATGCAGAAATCTACAGCCAGGTCTCCTAAAAATATGATGTTCCCATATGAGGAAACTGCATTGTTTTTTTTATTGATATAATTCTTTCATATTTGTGATGATAGACATTCAACATGAAGAAAAAAAACAACATATAGATGTATAGCCATGTAAAAGAGACTCAACTAAATGATAGCTACACAAGAAACGAAATTAAAGTATAGAAATACTAGAATAAATATATACAATGGTGTTCTGTATCATCTACCCTCATATTTACAGCGTTCTCACGATTAAAGCTGCACCATTTCATATTTTTTACACTAATATTGGAGGAAGTGAGGTCACTCATGTGTAGCCACAAACAGTGGACTCTACTGAATGTGTTAAAGCGTTAAAGAGTATCGACTTTATCAGGCGATAAGCAACAAATGCTGGGGTTTTTCAGCTTGTTATGCTGCCCCCTAGTGGCTCAAACCTTTCTACCTGACACATGCGGTGTATCCCTTCATCATTAATGTGCACTCAGTCATCCTCGACTCTGCATTTACCACACTCTGCTTGATTATATCCATTCTTACAGCTTGAAGTCATTCACTGCGTCTTCTTTTCTCGACTCCCGCCGTCGCCGCTTGTATATTTTGTCATCGGCATCTCAGTGAGCTGTCTCATTTCACAAATGAAGGATTCTTCTTTTTTCTCCTCCACCTCCACCTCCGCCTCCACCCTTTATGCCCATGCCTCCCTCTCTGACTCTCACTTGCACTGTTGTAGGAGCACACTCAGAACGCCAAGGTACTGGATTTCCCTTTCATTCTTCTCACTGCATTCTTTTTATGCATTTGAAGCTCCGCCGAGCAGATTTATGATTTATCTGTACTCGGTCATCTCATATCACACTGACAGAGGCTGCTGGGAAATGTATTTCTTTCATAGAATCTACACATGGATAATATGTTTACAGGTGTGCCACCACATTTTAATTAATATGATAAATAAATAAAAATAGTAATAATAGTTTAGGTTTAGGTAACTATTACATTCTTTACTTTTCACTCTTGTACAGACAAAAAAAAACCCCACTTAATATTCTAAACCCATTATAAGAAACTAAGACATATGTATGATGTTTTTTTCATACTCTACATAAATAATCAGTTTAAGCTCATTAAAATGTGTCTTCATGGTGATTTAAACATTTGTCAGAAGGTTTCGTGGTCGGTGTTTTCACATGTCGGCGGTTCGTGATGCGAGTGTTGTTGTCCTTCACAGTGAGACAAACAAGCCTGAATGGGAGCAGAAGAACCTGGACAAAGCTATCGGGTGAGTTTCTGCACATCTGGGCTGCTGTGATGTTGCCATGGAGATCAACTGTGCACCTTGCACCTATTTGATCTCTCAGCAGTGCCCACCGTTTTTTTTTTCTGGCATTTTGAATAACTTTGGTGCAGAGAAGATAACTTTCAGAGTGTTTTTTTGAACCAGTGGTGACCAGCTACTGATGCCATGGCAACAGATTTGAACAGGTTGTGAAATGTGGAAGTATATATAATGTTTTAATTAAAAACAGGCAAATACTTAAATACTTAAAGTTGCATTTTCGTTGACTTTGAGTGGCGCTCCGTTGTAGTTTTTCAAGTAGGAGGTCAGAAAAAGTGAGTTACCCAATAAAGGTAAAAAAAAAAGAAATTATTTTTTTGTTCTGAATATTGCCGCCCTCTCTCGGCTCTGTTTTTTTCCTACAGTGGCCCTGATACGCCGTTGTAAAAAGAAGATATTTATAATTAATATAATTATTTTTAAACATGTTTTTTTCCATATTGAAAGACAAATTCCACTCAAACACTTGAATTATTATTTCATCAGCACACTTACAAAAAAAAAACCCACTTAAACTCCGGTAGCTAATTTTATCTTTGGGCTTTTTTTGGCCCAAACAAATGGCCCACTTTCACCAACCCAAACCATGAACCAAACCAAAACGTCTCCATGTGCCACCGCCTCCCTCCAGATACTCGTTTGCCATCGTGGGCATCAACATCACAGACCTGGCCTTCTCCCTGCTGGTGAGCGGAGCTCTGAAGACCCACCTCTACAACGTGGCCCCAGAGATGCCAAGCCTGCTGCACTTCCAGCAGACCTTCTGTGAGTTTAGTTGTTTTAGTTGTTATCAAGCCACCAGCATGATATTCTTTATTGTAATGGTTTTCCCCTTTAAGGTATGTTTGTTGGGAAGAAGTTGGTCTGAAAACCAAAAGAATGAGCTGAAAGACGCTTTAAAGCTTGTTCCTCACTATAAGAGACGCATGCAAGTGACTGTGATATACTATAATAAATAATATTAAGGATTTTTCCCCCTCTTTGCAGGTTACCTGATGCAGGAGTTCCACCGTTTCTGGGTGGAGGAGGATCCCAGCGACATCATGGAGTTCAACAGGGTCCGCTCCAAGTTCCACCGGAGGATCCTGCGGCAGCTGAAGAACCCGGACATGGCTCTGTGCCCCCACTTCTCCGCCTCCGACCTCCACCTGGTCAACCTCTAAACACACACCCTTGACCTGTGACCCCCCTCCACACTGACCCCTAATTACCTAATCACCCCTCCAACGGAGATCTCCCCCGGATGTCCGGTAAATCTGAAAACCTTTAACGTCGATGGTTCCTCAAACAGCTGGACACATCTGGGGAGACTCTCCTCCTCCTCCTCTCCTCCTCCTCCTTCTCCTCCTCCTCCTCCTCCTCCTCCTCTGCTCCGCCCACTCTGTCCCAGCTAACGTCATGTCGCGTCACTGCCAAAAGCTCACTCAATCACTGCACACACACACACACACACACTGCCTCTACGCCCTCACTGCAGCGTTACACCACCAGCATCAGAGATGACCATAGCGATTGTAGCTGTGCATGAGGAGGCTGCACCACACGACTCATCCCTTATCCGTCGCTTCAGTGATTTAATCATGATTGTATCACAGCCATCACGCCTCAGTTATGCTTCTTCTTTCAGAACCAATCCAAATATTACTTTTTCTCAACCAAAAAGAAGAAAAAAAGCAATGTAGTTCTCATCAGTTCAGAATATTTTGGCAATTAGCTGGTCGGGCTTTTCAGGTGCGATAATGTGTTTAAAAATGAAGAGCTATGAGTTTAAATGAAGCATATAATAAATATTGCTGGCGCTGATTTAAACGAAAGCTATTCGACAATAAAGTTCATCTCTTAGCTTTGTATTAGCTAATTGAGAAATAGATTGTGCTCTACTTTCTATGTCAGAGTGACATCATCACTGAAGACTTCTCCTTGCCAAAATATCGAATGTTTTTTTTGTTTGTAAACCTGTAAACCTGCAAATTCATGAATTTTTACAATTTATTTACGCAAAAAATGTTTCCTGAATTTTCTTTTTTTACAGGTTTGCAAAAAAAAAGTTTCTTTGACCTTTGACCCCCATGCAGAGTTTCTGTTCTGAATGTTTCCACGATTGTTTTAACTACTTTAATCCACCGAATGTTTGTCACGCACACTGTTGTATCAGCCAAAGCAATAATTTACATTCACCACGTCACTGCACGTTTTATTTGTGTATGTATTGATTTGCACCAAACGCGTGCCTAATTATTATATTATCTTCTATCACTCGGAGCTGGAATGCTAATCACTTCATAGCATCGAGGGGTTAAAATGATTACCACCTTTGAGATGTGAGAGTAAACTAATGTCTTCTGGAAGTCGCTGCGTTTTACAACGTCCAGATTTGGCGGTAAAATCTGCTGAATTCAATAAAGCCAAAGACACGGAGGACTGACAGGAAGTGGTGAATGTCATCGTACTTCTCCACGATTTTCTCTTTCTCTTTCTAAAGTAAAGTAACTTTCTTCAAAATGCTCCACGTAAAACAATGCATGCTACACAGTAGACAGTGGAAATGTCAGGCTAAAGACGGAGGCGTTGATTGGCCAGTCAACGCAGAGTTTTCTCACTGTCGGACACACCCAGCACCACCCATGGGTGCTCTGCTGCACCACTACACCCAACATGTGCTGCATTCGAGAAAGACTTGAGATCGAGACCATAAACCTATGTTTACAATGTTTACTGAGGTAATAAATCAAAGTGAGAAGTCATTTTCTCATAGACTTCTATACAGTCTGAGTTTTTAAGGCACTTCAGCTTTGGCTTCACTTTTCAGACCCGGAGGTTGTGACCAAAGAGTGATTTTCTTTTGATGATTGCGTTATTTGTATCAACATTAGAGTAACAACAAGTATCTAACAAGAAAAAGTCAAAGATTAGAAGTACAATATTTTTACTTTACGATTTAAACGATAAAATTTGCTTACGATAAATCTTTCAAAGACGACCTGGGTGATTGAGAAGTTCAGTCACACTGCAGAAGATGAAAAAAAACCCCAAACAATGACTGATTGATTGTCGGCGGAGCATCATTCTTGATTGTTATCTCAGCTCTGAGTCACATTCTCATTTTTCACTAAACAGATGAAATCATCTTTACGTTTTTTTTCCCCTCGACTCGAACATTTACTGTATTTAACATTCACGAGCATTCGTGTGATGCTGACAGCTCCGACAAATGTACGATATCGTTTTTAACGCCACGCTTGCACTGTTGATTGTGTTTGAATAGTATTGAAGTGAACGTCAATGCTTTTATTTTTAAGTTGTCAGTATTAAGCAGCTGTTTACTTCAGTGAATGTCAGTGTTGGTTTCATCTCCCGCTTGCATCTTGTTTTGCGTTGCTATGGTCAGCTTTGCACTAACTGTAAAAAAAAAAAATGAAAAATGCAGTTTTCCTTTATGATAATAAAGCAGTAATTTGTGGTATTAGGAGTATACGATACTGTAGACGAAGTAAGGTGAATGCTGCTGTATATTCTGCTTTAAAAGACCACAGTCTGCATGATGGCATTCGGTATTCTTCACTCTGAGCCTAAAGTACTAATAGATATTGTATTATGTTGTGGTCGTGTGCTTCATTTGTCTGTGCTGTACATTTTGAGACCACAATAAAGACTAAATGTCAGGTAAAATTGCACTTGAACATTTATTTTACAGCCAAAACAAGTGAAAGCTACCGCTCTATCTATCTATCTATCTATCTATCTATCTATCTATCTATCTATCTATCTATCTATCTATCTATCTATCTATCTATCTATCTATCTATCTATCTATCTATCTATCTATCTATCTAAATTACTGGGTATAAACCCAATAATTAACATATTTCACCTTTACAATATCAAAAGCATACAGAATGGTTCTTTTCAGAGTGTAATATTATTATAGATTATTATATTATTTCTGTTTTTGTCACTGACAAATACAAATACATGTAAGATTTAATCTTGTAGTTTGTCAATCTGGAACTTATTTAACATAATTCATGGACTTCTGCATCATATCATATTAAACACAAGTTGTCAAATGCTTTATGTAAAATCTTAACCTGAAAAGTGATGAGTAACTATAAATGTCAGATAAAAAGTGGAGTAAAAACGATGTTTTCCTATTATGTGTTAGAATAAAATAGGATTTCTCAAAGACCTTAAATTAAAAGTTTATTACAGCACTTGAGGAAAAAGTACTTTATTCCCCATTTACTGCCGTGAAGGCTTTTGTTCTCGGTTAATGAGCAGACAGCCGAAAGGAGCTAAAAATCAATATTTTTCATATTAAAGATGGCTCACACTGCTGTGTGTCATTACCACGAGAACCCACAGAGACTCGTCACCCAATTCTCCTCTCAGCTTCTTTTAACTCCTTTATTTTCACATTTCCAGCCTGCAAATTTACACGTGAACGTGCAGAAAATCATCACCTATTTACTTCCTAATGTGATTCAAACATACGACTTTATAGATGAACAGCAGAGGGCGCTGTCTCACACATCACACATGATGTTGGACAGACTGACAGATGATATGAACTCAGAGTGGAGGGAAATATGTACTGTATATCCGGTTTAAATGGAGAAATGTTGACTTTGTATGGTTTGTTTCTTCGCTGGATGAGGGTTTGAAGTCGTAGGTGTTTGTTTTATGTACCAGCATAAAGGGGGCGGGGTTACATGTCATGCTTTTAATCCCTGCTGACGCATTGCAGCAGCAAAGTGATCCAGAAGATAAGAAGAACAGACGGAGACGAACCGTCGATCCCTTCTTTTTTAAAGGTTAAATCATGTTATTCCATTGTGGCAGAAAAGCAGAAAGACCCTTTAATGCTACGATTTGCATAATATCTGATTTACATTACAAAATGAATACTTTTAAATGACCCAGAAACACAAACAAACATTATTATGGATCGTAAACCTTGAGCAAAGCCTTCAGAATGGCTCCGGCCTCCACGAACAGTCGACACGAAGAAAACAAACTGAACACGTGTTCGTCTGTGTTTGCAGAGAAGATGATCTATCTCCCCAAACAAACAAACAAACAAACAAACAAACAAACAAAACGAGAGATCTCGTCTCGTCTTAGTGAAGCATTTGTGTGCGTTTTACGGAGCTAGAGGAACATTTAAGTTATACTCTGCCTTTATTAGTGGCTAAAACAACCTTCCAACTGTGATGTCACCATTTTTATTGATAGTCAATTTAGTGGGATGTATATGAATGTTTCCACTCATGGTTTCTCAGGTGGTTCGGAGTCATAATTGTCCATTTAACAGAAAAAAGAGTGACTTTATGAACGTCCCATCATCCTGGAGTTTAAGCAACGACCTGTTTTGCTCTCATATTCTGGTTTCTCCATTTTTAAAACAAAGTAAAAGTGACCGTGATTCAACATGACCTCCTCCTCGGGATGAACTCGTTACATCTGGAAGAAGAAGAAGAAGAAGAAGAAGAAGAAGAAGAAGAAGAAAAAGAAGCAGAATCAGCAGCCCGGCCTTCGCTCCCGGGTGAGCATAATAAACATTTTCAGCCTTGTCAATAAAGCTTTAGACTCTTAGAAACTCACTCGTCAGTAGGATGTTTTTGCCGTATTGGAGACATGCCTGCAATTTGTTTGCTAACATCAGAGAGCGAGAGCGGAGGCCTCGGCGTGGAATGATAATGCAGCTCCACGCGGACATCACATCAAAGCGGGCGGATTAGTGCGGATCAGCTGCAGACAAACTCTGGTAATGAGAGCTAAAGTCAGAAAACTGCAGGGCAACCGATGGAGCTCGGCACATTAACGTCGGCTACACACACACACACACACACACACACACACACACGTATACGTGAGTCAGCACTTCTTAAGCTTTCCCGGCTGCAGAAACTACATTTCACCGATTCAGACTACATCATGTTTGCAAGGGAAACATCTGGTAAATATAAAGCAATAACTTCCTTTTATTCAGTCCCATCTCATCATAAAGGCTCCTGTCGGGGCCCTGCGAGCGTTTACACACGTTTCTAGTGTTTCCCTCCACGCCTGTTTGGCAAAATACACCTTTATTATTCTGATTAATGCACTCGTAGTTCCAGTGGTGTTTACTTTCAGCCTGAACAGAGATGAAGTCAGCGTCAGAGGGAATTATTGTACTTTTTAAAACACAATTACATGTATTTAATTACTTTGGTTTGAATCCAAAATACAGTCAACTAACAACTAACAACACTTTTCAATTCAAAGCACCTTATATTCTTGTAAAGCATATGCAGGATCATCTATAAAGTTGGAATAATTTGCAAATGTCTTATCTTTTATAGCACCAAACAAATATCATGAATTCATTGATTTTTAAATCGGAACACATAATGTAATCATTGCATGCATTTAAATAGGAATAAACAGGATGATTGTGTCTGTGTCTTATATATATAATGTAACTTTTCCCAATTTATAGTGTTTTTTAGGTGAACTATTCCTTTAACACTGCACCGGAACCTAAGTGCTGACTCTGATGGATTTCATATCTCATGCAAATTTCTCCTGGAACTAAATGAGCTAAAGCATGAAAAGTGCTTTACGTCCTTTTCGGAGTTGAGACGGACGATTCCTGCGTTTCAAAGGTTTCAGGTTAAGAACGTGAGCTCAGCCGTCAGCATTTGAGGGCGAAGGGGATCCAGCGTGTGATGAAGATGATATTTCAGTCCGCAGAGCCGCCGCCACACCTCTCTCCCCCGTGACCTTTTCCCTCAGAAAGCAATCTATCAGATGAAATGCATACTGGGTAAACTCCTGACCTACCTGCCCTGTGTGTTGATGTTCTGTTTGGCAAGGATGGACCGGATTGTTCCCGATCCACGGCTTGCTGTTCCACAGTCTTCGTCAGTGGCCTTCAACCACCCGAATCCACCAGGGGAGGAAGCGAGAAGGCTGTAAACGCCGTGAGAGCAATGAGACTGAGCTTTTAAGCTCACTGATCTGGTTTTTAGGACCCTCAACTGTTGGATCTCAAGGCTCAGCTGAGGTCTAGGAAAGTATCTGGTTTAAGGACCTCAGAACTGCATCTCTCTTTGCAGAGGATTCTCTTGGCTCCATCGGACTGCGGCCTTCAACGTCTTTGTCTTACTGCTCTTCTTATTCACCGAAATCCACGAAAAGCTTGAGTTAAATAAGCTGCAGTACCCCAAGGCGTCCACGTGGAGGTGCTAGTGGGCAACATAAGTCCATCCCTTCACCTTCAGATGACTGCAGCAGCCTGCCCAACATGCAGCATAATGCAAAGTGTCAGAAATATGAGTCCACTGCCCATCGGTGTTACACACTGTTTGTTTCGATGCTGCTATTTCCTTAAATTCTCAACACACCACACACACACACACACACACACACACACTCACACACATCACAAAATAAATGCTAATCTGCTGGTTTTTAAACAGCCTCTTCAGAATGCAGAGATGCGTTTGTGTTTTCCCAGGAAAATTGATTCTCTCGACCAGTTCAATGCCAAGAAGCAGTGGAAACGCCGCCACAGATTTTTTTCTTTTTTTTTTTTTGTTTGCATCCAGCAGCCGTAATTATGTTAAATTCATCAACGCTGCCTTATTGATTAAGCACAGGCGGCCGCAGCCGCTTCAAGGGCTCCGGGGCTCTCATGCAGATATAATGTTATACAGCAGAGCGATGCAGCACATTCATGAATCAAGCTGTGTGTGTATATCAAACAGTCACCAGCACAGCAGGCTGATTTATACTTCACTATATATACGAGGCCAAATGGGTTGATGTCTGAGGGGCTGTGCCATGAGTTCATGAATACAGCAGACACACCACAGCATGTTTGGGATAGCTCCAACAATCAGTGACGTCATCCGCAGAAATTCAGTCTACTCAAGCTGGAGAGGGAAAAAAAAAGCATTTTTTTGAATCCTGCAAAGCTACTATTGGAGTCCCAGACTTAATATATTGAGCTGGCAATGGAGCATAACAGGTCTCCTTTAAACAGCCAATTGCCGTCTTGGCCAAGACAGATTTCTGTCTCCATGGGACTCCGAGCTGGAACAATCCCTATCAAGGAAAAGTGCATTATTTGTTGGATAAACCAATGCATTTAACCTACAGGCTTGTGGCACTTTAAAAAACATATATTTTATGACATTTTATCAGTTCAACGATTGAAGTTCCAAAAATAAAAGAGATAAACTAATCTCCAGTAATAAAAATGATCATTAGATGCAGCCCTGCGGTCAACCCACATTGCAGTACAAAATATAATCAGCATAATCATAGCAGAATAATGTGTAATCATTTGTAATTAAGGAAAATAATATGCTCGTTTCAATTATTGTGACAATTAATCGTGACTAGTGCAGCGGCCAATCGGAGCCGATCTGTTGGAAGTGCTGCCTGCAGATCGGTGGCCAACTGCTCATCACTCAGCGACTCCAGGGAGGCGAAGAAGATCCATCCAGCATCCAGCAGCAGGAGTGAACTGCAGCCTGTAAAAGACCACATGCTGGAGTCCCTGAAGCTCCGCCTCTGCTGCCACATAGAGCAATATGGCTTCTTCAGTGTTCCTGTGTGTTCGGAGAAGATTTGGGCCAGTCTGAACACTGTTTTTTATTTTTTGTGGGTTGGTTAAGCAAAGGTCAGGGGTCAACAAAACATTAGGATTCATCCTATCAGGACGATGAATATTCAATTAATAATTAATAATAATAATAATAATAATAATAATAATAATAATACATTTAATTTAATAGCGCCTTTCAGGTCACTCAAGGACACTTTACAAAACAGACTGGGTTAAAATTATACAATTAAGTTAGTTAGTTAGTTATGTCTTTCCTGCCTCGACGGACCAACTTGTGTCCCTTCAGGTGGTTTCAGATCACAAGAAGTTGAGATTCTGTGTTTTGAATCTCCCTGGATACAGTCCAGTGTTTTAGAGCCTTCAGTCATGAACCAATAAAGCCGCTCCGTCACTATGAAGCTCATGTTATATTTCATTATATATATATATATATATATATATATATAGTTGATATATTAGTGTTTCCCAGAGGATTTTGGGATCCTCCCTTTCAAAATAAAATGCATCAATCAAAGAGGATTGCTCAAGAAAAGTTGTGCTTTCCAGTAACAGCCTTAACATTTGGTTACATGGATATGAACAGTGACGACAAAATCAGATGCTGAGAAAAACTGTTTCCCACCGAAATGCTATTCCCTCCCCGTCCACCAGATGCCCTCGGACTCTTTCACCCGACCCGGTCACCTGACCCCCAAACACACACAACTGTTCCTCATTCCCTAATTACCCCTATCAGTATTTATACCGGCCCCCTTTTCCCCCACTCGCTTGCCTGATTGTCAGTGTTGCTTCACGTCACCCTGAACCCTGAAATCTGGAACCTTGAACCCCCCAATCCTGGAACCTGGACCTATGCAGGTATCTGTAACTCTCGCCTCTATTTTGATTTTTGGCAATAAATTGTACGTTCAACTTTGGAAATGCGTGCAAATGATTGTGTTCAAGCATGAACTGCTTATGTGATGTTGATTAAAATGCATTATACTGCTCCTCTGTTGACTTCCCCTAAAACTTCAAGACCCTGCATTATAAAAAAGGCAGAATCCAGTTGCTCTAATCTGTCAAGCATATTGAATAACATTTCAATTTTTTTGTAAATGCGTCCAGAATTGATTAACTGCTCTCAGGCGTGTGTACGAAGCGTTCAAGATCAACCACAAATCGCCCAGAGGTGCATCTGATTGTGGAGGAAAACAGGAAAACCTGCAGCTCCTCTCGTTTAAAGGCCACATGCATAATTCAACATGGATCTGGTCTAAAGAGTCAGTTTTAGTTGTTGTCTTTTTGTTTTGTTGCCCTGATACACTGAGAACAACTTGCAGAATCTGCAGCGTTGGTATTGATCTGCCCTCGAGGCTCCGTCGTCGTGCCGACGGTCTCTCGCTCCCGCTGTTACAGGGAATACCAGGTGTGGTGGTTTTGGCAGGAAAAGGGGATCCGTGTTCCAGGTCTGGCAAACAAATTCTCTTTGATCGTCGTTGTGTTGCACTTCTTTACCCCCCTCCCCTCCCACAAACACCCCCCACCCCATTCTCCACTCCTTTAACATCCCTTTTTCTCCCATTCTGTCACCTTCTTTTACTTTTTTATTTTAACCCACCTTCTTCCTCTCCCTCTCTGCCTCTGATTAAACTTGCTGGTGCATTAATAAAGTGCACCCCCCTCCTCCACTGGGATTAGGCAGAGCACTAATTCCATCTCCAAAAGCTTTGAAGTCGACTGCCGGGGAAACCGCCAGCTTCTTCAATTTTTTTTCTTCTTCTTCTTCTTCCCCAATTTGCATAATCCCACCACTGCACCCCATACACGCTCATCAGAGTGGCGGATGAGCTAATATGCTGGATAGAGCTGCATATTGGCGTTATAATAATCCGGTCGTTTCCCCCTTTTTGCAGCATGGCGTTCTTCATCAGTGTAGCCATCGGGGATCAATGGATGACTGTCGTTATCGCCATCAAGGATGTCATCATTGTTATGACCCACTTCCTCATCGCTCTCGCTTCATTTTGCCGCCCTTATCATAATTAGTAATTAGCATCTGCAAATGCTAATTCTTTTTTTTTTTTTTTTTTCTTCCTCGTTCATTGGCAGCGGCTGATTGTATTTGTGTTGCATTATCTGCCCGAGCATGAGCGATTCCCACGTCTGTGGCGAGGCGCTGCAGTGATCCAAGAGTGTGTGTGTGTGTGTGTGTGTGTGTGTGTGTGTCACATAACACAGCAGCAAAAACTAATCTGTGAAAACACCAGCGCCAGAATAGTTTTGACAACCAGACTTTTTTTGTCCCCCCCCCCACTTCTGAGTGTTTATGTAACGACGGTCATATAACGTTGGGAATCATAGTCAACCCCTTGTAGATTTATCCCAATGGTAAATGGACTTCAGGGTCCGACCCGCTCTTGCTTACCATGCTTTGGGTGTCATCACCATTCATGTCTATACAATGTGTTTACTGGAGTAAAAGTTATTCAGGTAATTATCTTAATTCTGCTCTAGATTGATGCACTCTGTACAAGCATGCCCACCACAGTCTCACAAAGTCCTTTGGGAAACCCTGTATTACCTCATCCAAAGCTGGATTACCCCCCCTTCTTTGCTTAAAAATCATTCCGGTGCTGTAAATGTATGAATAATCAATTTTGAAGCTTTCGCCGTGAGGAGGGGAGAAAAAAAAAACACAAGTTAGGGGAGAAATTAAAACACGGTTTCACCAAAAAAAAAAAAAAAAAGGAGTTATGTGTTTTCCTAATCCATGAGTCAGCGACTTTATAGTCGGGCAACCGTAACAGTCATTTAGGGACAGCAAGCGTATCCTATTAGTTTTTCTAACGGCGTATGATTAATAGAGGAGATGTTATTTGTAATCACTGCAGAGGTCATCTGTGGAAAAAACCCTCCAAGGCCAACGTTTGAAAAATAATTTGTTTTCTGCATTATTTGTTTAACGGCAACTGTTAAGGAAGGTTAATACACCTAATTTTTTTCTTGTTTTATATCTGCCAATTCTGAATGCTAAATTAATTTAAAATAATTTAAAGACAAATTTTTATATATATATATATATATATATATATAAAAATGTATATATGTCAAACAGGATCTTTTAATTGGCTCTTGGGGAGCTGCTAATTCGTGGTCAAACAGAAACCTACTTTGTACATTTACGACCACCTGACGACTTAAATGCTTGTGCTGACCAAGCGACAAAGTGGGATTAGAACGTGCTGGTAGACTAGCCAGGGATTGAACCATCAACCTTAACCATTAGAGGAAGACCCACTTTATAGCAGCACATTGAACGTTGGTAAAATGGGGTCCAAATAGGGGCGTTATGTCTCAGTCGTATCCACAGATAATCCTTTGGGATTCCGGCTGTATGTTTGGCTGAAAAAGCCTCCACGCCTTTAAGAAAAGAGAGTTTGCCTGAGCTGCAAGAAAAGGGCGACATCAGAAGAGCCACAATCAGGTACAGGAGGCTTTATTGCTGAGCTATCAAATAAGAAAAATACTGTAGGCCTGATCCCTACAATCCAGCAAGCACTTCTTTCATCAAAGCAGCAGGAAGCATCAGCCGAGTCAGCCGAGTCAACAATCCCTGACAGTCGGGGTGTTGGCGTCCGAACCGTCATCACAGTTGAATGTGTGTCCGACTTCCAGCTGGGAGGACATGATGGCGGAGGGCAAAGGTTAAAGATGTGGTGGATGAGGGCTGAAGGACGGGATAATTAGTCAGACAGTTTCTGTGGCGTGGCTCAAGTGATGACAGCGGTATGTCTGCCGGTCAGTCGGCCACTTGGGACCGAAATATCTCAATGAACTGTTGGATTTCCGTGAAATATTCATGATCTTCGAAACGACGGATCCTACAGACTTTGGTGATCCTCTGGCGCCCTCACCAAGCCAAAGTTTAGCAAATGTTAGCATGCTAACGTTAGCTTGTCAGCTCTTATGGGAAAGGTTTACAAGCAGGTGTTTGTGAGGTTGTTAGCTCGGCAGCCATCGGACAAGTTCAGAACTTTTCTGTTTTTGTTTGAAGAGAATGAATTCATCAAACCATTTGCGACATTAGGTAGAAAAGGCTTCTGTCAGAGGGATCACACATGATCTTACAGTCGGCTATTAAGTCGCAATAATGAGATTTGGGGCTGAGGGACGACGAGGTCTGGAAGCTTACTTTAAAAAAAATGACAAAATCGAAATCTTACCAGGCCATCCAGAGGCAAACTCAGCAGACACTTTACCACACTGCAAATAGTAATTGATGCACTAGATTTTTAATTTGGACCTTGACAAAAAAGAAGTGCTTTAAATAAAACAGGGAGCAGCTGGCTGGTGGGGACACATTAGCATTCAGGAGTCAGAGAATGAGCTTTAAATGAGCACGGAGCCAAGAAAAGGCAGTTAAAAGTGGAACTTAAATAAGTCAAATGAAAGTAGTGTGTGTGTGTGTGTGTGTGTGTGTGTGTGTGTGTGTGTGTGTGTGTGAGTGTGTGTTTGTGTGTAAATTAAGGGCACTCGAGGTTAGCATGTGGTTATTTTAGCCTAGCATAGAGACTAGAAGCAGGCGGATCAGTTTGGGTTAGCATTTAAAAAATGTTCACAAGCGTCGGCAAGCTTGTTATCTTCGCTGTCATGGGACGTGTTCACATTTTATTTAAAGACATACTTTTTAAAGCAACAGCAAAGCTGAACTCAATACAGATTTTGGAGGAATGTTCTCCTCTCCAGCGAGGGGATACCCAGTGATTTAAATTAGATGAGTTATTTTACTGCTAAATGTTGCTGGTGGTTTAACATTAAAACCACAAACCGACTTTTTCTCTTTGTGTACAGATTTAACCAAATTGGATAACATGTGTAAATGAGTCAATCCTAGAGGGGCTTGTAGATGTATTATATTAATTTCAGACAGAGTTAGCGGTGTCCCCTGGCCTTGGGTCTTTATTGCTGGCTAACCACATCTCTGTGTATAGAAAGAAAGTGGAGTGTGTTTCCCAAAAATGTCTAACGAGATCCTTTAAGACATGTCTTGAGCAGAAATTTGGAATGAACAAATAACACTTTTGGTGCAGAATTGTTCCTGCAGAATAACAGAAACAGCCTCAACAAAAAGAGCAAAACAATGCATCCCTCAAAAAAGGTCCTCTGGGCAAATCACAGTATAAAAAATTGCCCCTCTGTTACCCATCTGACAGGTCTAAGTGTGACCAAACACAGGAATGACCTTGATAAAAGGATTCCTCTTCTTCACGGTGCTCTTGCTCATCTCTGTAGCTCAGAAAAAAAGCTCTACCTGCTCCGGAGCGATCAAAGGAATAACTCGACTCACGCTGTCAGCTTCCTGACATCTCATCCAGGACTCAAAGCCCTCCCCTTCCCTTCCCGCCCCTCTGCCTCATAAAACTGCAAACTTTACCGTTAGCGCAAAGAAAGAGTTAAATGTGTGTCGAGTTCAAAGGGAGCTGAGTCAGGAGAAATTAGCTTCTGATTGTGTACAGGCTGCTCTTTAACTCTGCATGTTAAGGGAAGGCAGTGTGAACAAATGGGATTTCTGTTCCTGTAGCTAAACATGATGGAGTTTCCTGTTCGTCCTGCTATAAAGAACCTATTTGGTGTAAATCAAGAAAGCAAAGCTTGAGTCAGGTGACCCTGCCCCCCCACCCATCTGTATGCATCTTTTCATCGGTGGGCAAAAGGTCTTTTAGGCTCTGACACCACATTTCATAAGACAATACTAATATATATGAGTTTTGTGCTGAAACATCATCAGTACAAAAGGTGAGCAGCAGCTTCGGAAATAATATCTGGTTCTTTGTTGAAGAAGTCAAAGGTACAAACACAGTGTGCAAATAAGTGAATATGCTCCCAAAATGCCTTTTATTAAGAAACATCCAAGTGATGAAAAGTATACTTAGTTACCCTGAACAGAGCTAAGCTACGTGTAAATGTTTCCCCATGCTTTATGCTAAGCTAACCACATGCTGACTCCAGATCTGTACTTAATGCACACATGAGCGCTTGATCACATCTCTCATCTTCCCCCCTCATAAAGAAAGTGAAGTTTCCCAAACATCCGCAACATTATCCAGACAACGAACCCCCATTCATGCACGATGACTTTGTTAAAAACTGAATTGCAGGTGACATGTTAGAAAACCATATTTTCTAGTTTTTTAGTTCGGATGGTACGAGGTGTCGTTTTGGGCGACTGTAGGCAAAAAAAAAAAAAGCAGAGAGAGGTATATATTCTGTGAAAAAAGTCGCAAGTTGAGTTATAAAGTCACAGATTTGCTACTTTATCACAATGCTAACAACTGGCATCTATGCTAGCTAACTTCCCATGAATGTAGCCTATGCATGTATGTTTCTAATGAATCCATCATTTGTGACAACGCCTCGTTAAGGTCCTTAGGGTGATGATGCTGGTCGTTGGATTTATTTATATGCGGCCAAATTGTCATCTTATGTATGTTTATTGATTGGGCGGTTGGGCTAAGATGCTAGCGGTAGCTTTCACTTTGAAAGCTACGGCAAACATCTGGTCAAGCAATGTGTTTACTTCCTCTATGACCTCTATAATAAAGTAACAAATCTGCAACTTTATAAAGAACATTACCCCCCTCTCTCGGCTCCTTTCCCCCTATATAGCCCTCAAACGCTTCGTACAAATTCCAGTGTAAACAAAAACAGAATGTTCTTCACTTGAACATATTGAGAAAGACGCTGCCCTTTTCTTCCGAATGCCGCCTGCTGTCAGCGTCTGTCTGCCATACTGGAGGGCTTTACAGCAGGACAATATAAAAGTGCCAGCTGGTCCGAAAGTTTGAGGTAAATTCAAGTGTGCAAGTGTTGTTTTCATTTCTCTTAACCTTTTCCACACAGGTTTCTTCGGCTTGATGTTTTGTCATGCAGTCAGGGTCGCGTAGGTGAGCTCTTACTTGTCCTTCGCCGCAACATTTCTAAAGAAAATCATTCGACCATCCTTCTTTGAGATGAGTTTTCCTTTTATAAGGCAAAATATACAGCTGCTTTTTTTTAAATGTTATTTCATTTGCAGGCAGTCAATGTTTTCTGTGCTCTTGCTCCCCGGACCCTTTTAGGACCTGAATGTTTCTGCAGACAAATAATAAATTGAAATCTTCAATGTGCAAATAGCTGAAATGAGAAATCATTCATCATTCAATCATGCATCCTCGTAGACATAAAACAGACAGACTTCTCGCGCACAATATCATCAAATTATAATTTAGCCTTAAGCACAATGTCTTTGAGGGTTTGATACAACCACATATTCTCCATAGTCATTATATTTTAAAGACCAAGCTGAGATTGATTAATATGTTTGCAGAAGAGACGGGTGAACAGCACCTCTCCTCCAGTTACGACACTTTCCTGGCATCAGTTTCACACCTTTCATCTGATTAAGCGCCCGTCGTTCCCTCCTGGCGCTAGCTGTCTTGTTGACAAGCTCTGTAGGAGGGCACAACGCGGGGAAACACCAGCACCGCTGATATTCCTGGACTGCATACTGGCTGCCAGTGGCTGATGCATTATTCAATATCCTTCAGTTTCACTAAAGGACATAAGGGTGAAACTGTTTGGACTAAAAAAAAGCCCATCATTATACTGCTTTAAGGAAGTTGGAAATCCTGCCTTCAAAATGTCTCATTAACTATAATAATGAAGCTATATTGGTATGCTGCTTATGTCGGGATCACGCTTCAGAATACTTTTGTCTTTTTGAAATGCTCATTGCACAATTCATTTAATTAAATCACCCCTCAAACTGCATGTGGTGTTACGGTATGTTATTAGGGACCAAAGGAGGCATTGCTGTAGAGGGGAGCGTGTCTATGTTCCCAACCCCCTCAGCCCTATGTTCCCTCAGCCCGATGTTCATTTAACCCCATGTTCCCTCAACACTATCGTTCCTCAGCTCTATGTTCCCTGAGCCATATGTTCCCTTAGTTCCCTTCCCTCAGCCATGTTCCCCCAGCCTTATGTTCCCTCAACCCTATGTTCCCTCAACCCTTTCTTCCCTCAGCCATGTTCCCTCAGCCCTATGTTCCCTTAACCCTTTCTTCCCTCAGCCATGTTCCCCCAGCCTTATGTTCCCTCAACCCTTTTCTTCCCTCAGCCATATTTTCCCTCAGCCCTATGTTCCCTCAGCCCTATGTTCCCTTAACCCTTTCTTCCCTCACCCATGTACCCTCAGCCCTATGTTCCCTCAGCCCTATGTTCCCGTAACACTTTCTTCCCTCAGCCATGTTTCCCCCAGCCCTATGATCCCTCAGCCCTATGTTCCCTTAACCCTTTCTTCCCTCACCCATGTACCCTCAGCCCTATGTTCCCTTAACACTTTCTTCCCTCAGCCATGTTCCCTCAGCCCTATGTTCCCTCAGCCCTATGTTCCCTTAACCCTTTCTTCCCTCACCCATGTACCCTCAGCCCTATGTTCCCTCAGCCCTATGTTCCCTTAACACTTTCTTCCCTCAGCCATGTTCCCCCAGCCCTATGATCCCTCAGCCCTATGTTCCCTTAACCCTTTCTTCCCTCAGCCATGTTCCCCCAGCCCTATGATCCCTCAGCCCTATGTTCCCTTAACCCTTTCTTCCCTCAGCCATGTTCCCCCAGCCTTATGTTCCACTTACCCCGATGTTCCCTCAGCCCTGTGTTCCCTCAGCCCTATGTTCCCTCATTGGAAAAAGGAAGAGAGGAAACACTGGCAGAGCGTTAAAATAGAAACCTCTGTATTGATCAGTTGGACTTCGAATCAAACTGTATCCGATCACACCCAGAAAACCAGTGAATAAAAGGTCAATATGATCCTGACATTCCTCTGAATCACGGTATCTGTTAGCCCGACTCTGTTTCCTCTCTGAAAGCAGCTCCCCATGGGACATCATTATGAAGGAGATTCAAAGGGAAAAGGAGAGTGCACACTTTAATAGACCAAAAGGGGGAAGGAATGATCGGGTGGCAGAAGAAAAGGAGCAGAGAGGCTGCTCGTAGATGATATACGCCTCAGTAATCATCAACATCTCGGAGAAAACGTGATCCAGGAAGAGACGTGCCAGGTCCTGAAGCCAGCCTTAACACACACACACACACACACACACACACACACACACACACACACACACACACACACACACACACACACATATGCTAAAAAACAAAGTCATGCATGAATCTCAGAGAAACTTTTAATTTTTTCATCAGTGCTGAATATGGCAGTATGAAATGTCCACACATTCCAAATTGAATTTGTTTAATGTATAATTAATAATGTTCAGGCTGGCTGACTGCACAAACTTATGTGGTTACGATAACTTTAGCATATTTCTTTTTTCATCACGGGCTAGCGTTATATAGATTTAATTAATTAGCTCTTGATTTACAATGTTTGAACTACAACTACTGAGAAACTGTCCAGCGTCAGTAGGAGGACCTTGATAACTGCTTGGAGGCTCTGTGGGAGGTGGAGCTGCATATGGAGCTGTTTTTCTGCTGCTTGCACATTCAGGGCAACTCCTCTTTATTAATAAAACGTTGGTATCAGATCCGAAATAGTATCTATACACAAAATCAATCAAACTGACTTTCTAATGCAATTCTCACTATAATATGCATTAACAAAGAGAAACGCAAATATTCCTATTTTTTTAATATATTACGTTTTTGGTTGAATTTCTTGTTTTGCTGGCACAATATTATTTCTTATCTTCTCTTGTAAATGAACTATATTTGAAAGTAACCCCCTCCAACACTTTTACCACACTTTAAAAATGTATTTTTACGTAGGTAATTCATATTTTATTCATATAGTAGTGCATTATGAACACACTGGTGTATTGTATTGTAAACAGTAATTCATTTTAATAAGATCAGCCCACATTGATTCCTTTTTTTTTGTATGGTCAAAGCATTTATTAATTTAACTCCTCACCATATACTTGAAAAAAGCCTGAGATCACCACAATAAAATAGCATCAGCTACATATTTGTGTATAAGAATAACCCTCATTCCTCTCGTGTTGCTGCAGCATGAAAATGAACCTCGTGGTCCCCGTAGACTTCATCTGCTTTCATAACCTATGTTGATTTTCTGCCAATCGCTGTCCGGTTAGCCCCGCGCTCTGAACCCTGTCATGAGATGTCACCCGGTTCGCCTTTGGAATCTCCTTTTCAAGCTGAATCAGAGCCCCCTTTTTTTCAAAGGCCTTCTGAAGAGATAAGCGTATACGCTGCCAACCTCGCTCTGGAATACAAATGCCCTTTTTAGCATCGGTAGGTGAAGAGGGAAAGATAAGGGGAATGTGTCAGAGAGGAGAGAGACAGCATGGACGTTATGGAGAGGCGAGGTGAGGAAGGAGGGATGGACGATAGTCAGGAGGGAAACACAATATATGAGAAGAGAAAGAAACAGAGGTCGGTGTGATGAATGGGTTCGCTGAAATATCATATTGGCTTTGGCATTCTCTTTAATAGATTTTTTCTTGCAGCCAATATTTTCTGCATTGTTGAAAGGAAACGAGCTTCTTTCAGGATCTAAGTTGCTGAAATCCAGTAAAAAATAATCTTTCCGTGGTTACAGTAACTTGATGCATGTTTGCAGGCACAATCATGAATTAAACTCTGTTAATCTCACTTTCTGATTTCATCTGTTTTAGAAGAACAAGGACTTTAAAATGTGGGTTTTCAGAGTAAGAGCGCAATTTGTTCAGTCATTTTTTGGCCTTTATTGTGAAAGGCAGCATGAGAGTGAAAGGAGGGACGGCAGGCAGAAAGGCCGCAGGTTGGATTCGAACCCACGGACACTGCACCTTCTGTACACGTGGCGGCAACTCTACCACTGAGCTAGCCTGCTTCCCGAGTGTTCTTTCGTATACTAGAGTAGTGCAATTTTTATGATACATTTGAGTAAAACTAACAAATGTATTTATATAGCATCTTTAAAAACAGCAGCTTACAAATTGCTTTTAACGGAGCAAAACAAGGCACATACGGGTCCACACACATATACATATTATATATTCCATATTATATATTCATATATACACTTATACATATATACACATCAACAGAGCAGGAGAAATGAAAGGTGGTGTTGGTAAGAAAAGGTAAAAAGACTCTAAAATATAAATAATAAATACAATAAAAAATGTATATAAAATAAATAATAATAATAATATAGTTAGATGAAGTTAGAAATCATAAAGTTAAAAAAGGCGACATCACAGCAAGTCTATAAAAGTGTGAGTAGACTTCTTCTTCCACAATAAACTGCTCAAAACCATAAATGTCTTCATGAACGACAGGAAAAGTCATCAGGCTGAAGTGTTTCAGAGTCATGAATGTTTCTACGATCCAACATGTGAGATATTCCCGACCATGCCGGTGGACCGACACATTGCCATTCATGGAGCCATGCAAAAAATAAATGAAAGAGATGAAGAAAGCGATGGAGAAACCATATAGGGAGCAGAAATGACAAAAGAGGAGTACAGATCCATCTAGCCCGAGGGCAAGACGATCAGTCAGCTCTTCAGAACTTTAGCTCCATACAGCGCCGCCATCCTGAGAGCCGCTCCCTTTGTGTTCCCCTCTCACATGTCCGCTCACCCAATCCCATAATGCATATCAAATCACCCGGTGAATAATGAAGCCAATCTCACGTAAATTAGAGCGACGCGCCGAATTCCCCCTCCGGTCCAATCGCTGTGAATATTACAGCAAAAGGTTACTGGGGAGAAAACGGCACACATGAAGGCGGAGGAAGGACGATATATAAAAGCAGAGCTCCTGGCGAAGAGCAGTCGTTGTACATTTGCATCAGCGATGACCATGTAATCACTTTGCTCGCATCTTTAAAAACAGGGTTAGACAAGGGGGTAATTAAATTGCCAGATCTGCGAGGCGTGTCACTGATGGATGTGCAAGGTTGTTCTTTGAAGGCGAATGCTCTTTAATAAGCAGAAATACATGTAAAGTTGTCGCCGTGTAAAGCGGCTTAAAGGAAAACAGTCTCTGATAATTGCATGGACGTAGAGTGATGGTCTATGAAGTATAATTAGAATTGACTGTAAGGAGCTTATACTGGTGCAGTTTTGGAAGAAGTGTTTTGAAGTACTAGTACCACATTGTAAAAGTACTCCACAGCGAGTAAAAGTCATGCATTCCAAACCTTACTTAAGTAAAGTATTATCTGCGAAACGCGCTGACAGCTACTACAAGGAACTTTGTTGTTTTGGTCGATTTGGGCGTTTCTTTGTCCACATGGACGACCAAAATCACATCCTTAGAACATGGAGCTGTGAAGGGCAGGAACCATGTATCACACGCTGGTGTAATGGTTAGCAATACTGACTTGGATACGGGTTACCAGGGTTCAAGTCCCATTGGTTGCAGCTTAATGTTAGGGAATTAAACTATTTTTGAGTTGGGTTCAATCCCATGGCAGCACAAAGAGAACGTGGCTGCTAAAAAAGGTGGCATCAGGCATGTTGCTTTAATAATATTTCACATATTAAACAAAATAAATATCTGTGGCTATTTCAACTTTAACCCCAACAGGATGCTGCTTCAACACAGAACTGTCCTTCAACTTAACAAACTTTATTGATCCCGAGGGAAATTCAAACCAAGCCAAGAAGAATCTGCTTTGGTCGGATATGAAGGTGAACTTTCTGTTTTCTTCAGCACCGCGGTGGACCAGTGGTTTCGGACGCTGCCTTCCGACGGTGACACGTGGGTTCGAACCCCGCCTCAGGTGTGCGATGTGTGTGTGTGTGAGCTCAAAAACAACAACTAAAACAACTTGCGATCGTTCAAAAGCGTCGTTCCTTGCGATTCCGCGTCGATTTCAACTTCGAATTTCCGAATTTCCACCATCAACCAACGAGGAAGGATCAGTGAGCAGGTAAGTCCACGTTAGCCTGGGTGGTTGAGCATGCTAGCTTGGTAAGCTAGCTAGCTTGACAGGCAGATTTTTTTTTTTAAACGACACTTTTAATTCGTATCTGTTATGTTGATGCACTTTTGAGTTGAAAGTCCGATTTGCGTCCCATTCAGTTCCACATTATTGTACAGAAGTCTCCGAATATGAATGACTGTCCTGAGAATAAAAATCGCCGAGCTCCTCTTCTGATCCATTCTTGCTGAATTACAACAAATCTCTTCTCTTCCCTCCTACTTAATCGCTCCATTTTTATTCTTTTTACTCCCCCCTCGACTTAAATGAAAATCAAACCAATCATTAAAATAAAATTGCGTCGCACAAATTTTGCCGGCAATTGTTTTTGTAATTACAGGTTTTAATATAATGTGAAATCTCTAGCTGAGTGCCCCCTTTGCTACAATGGAGTAATCCATCCGCCCACTGGCTCATTCAAGGCTCCGACAGAAAGCAAGCGGTTCCTGTCCACAGAAGCCTGTGGAGAATCGATTGGCTCTGGGTTGGGAGAGAAGAAACACACACACACACACATGCACACACACACACACACACTGTTATATTATAGTGGCATAGAGTCATAAAGAGAGACGCTGCTCACAGGGATAGATTTTTCTTTTCTCAGATCTTCGGAGCCAGCCTTCTCTCCGGTTTGAAAGTCGTTAAGAATGCCCTTCTTCCCCTTTTTTTTGTCATTCGTACGTCATGTGACTGCAAAGGCATTTGTGTGAATATGCGACATAAACATGATTTATAAAGTGGAAGAGACGCGACAAACGCAGGACTTGCAAGCAGGAGACCCGTGTTTCAAGTGTCCCAAAGTGTTTTTTTTTTCAAACAGAAGAATGAGCATTCAGTTGTTTTTGATTGTAATTCAATAATTCAAATTATATATCTGGACAACAGGAAACAAGCTGTGATTGATTTTTTTTCTAAATGAGTTTTTAAGTGGCGTTCTCTCTCTGATGGGTTCACTGATTGGCTGCAGAAGCTTATAAGCGACCCGAGAACAGATTCTCCTCTTCCTTTAAGGTTGTTACGGCTACCGTCGTCATCTGTCCCTGTGTTTCACTATTTTTGGACCGTTTTTGATGATATGTTAAAGTCAGACGGTCCCTGCTCCCACTTCCTGTTCCCCACGGATCCTGATTATAAATGCTTATAAATACCATGGGTAATTGTCACTCAGGGCCAGCTGTGATTACCCTTGATCAGCCCACCGTCGTGCTCCGTGAGACTAGAAACATTTATACATTGAGTATTGTGGGATATAAACTGGGCCGGGGTTAACCTTGACTGATTCTGCTTCACATTCATAGAGAACCTGTTAGATATAAAAGAGTCAGAGGTGCAGCTCAGCTTGGGTTTCAACGAATGTGTTTGCTGGACGTTGCGTTGTATTTGTATTGACGTAAAACTCCAGTTTTAAGGAGACCCTTTTCAGTTATATTTGTTTCTTTGTGTTCGTAGCACCCAACTACCCACGTAGTTGTTTAATCAAGTTTGTTATACCATCTGGAAGCATTTCCGGTGTCATGGCGGCGGCGTAGCTAACCTCCGCGTCCACCCTCCACAAATTTTGAAAAAAGAAAATTAATGTCTATGTGGTCAGTTCCCCACTTTCTATGAATGGACTTTTACTTACAAAATCACGGACCGAACTCAATGAGGGAAACAAGACAAACTGTTGCCGCTAAGCAAAACGCGATGGATGAGCTCCAGAAACAGCTCGGTGATGAGAATGCGGCCCTGGCGAAAGTCATGGAGGCGACCATGGCAAAGTACTTCAGTGAGGCAGATGAGAAATCGGAAGCCCGTTTCAACAGGCTTGAGAAACGAATTGACGGCATGCACGCCACTCTTTCTCGACACACCGAAGAGATAAGATCTATTCGCACCGAATCAGTAAATCATCAGGAGCGTATCGCTAATGTGGAAAAATCAACGGCTATATGTCTGAAGAACTTACAAACCTATGAAGCCAAACTCATTGAAATGGAGGACAGGGCACGCAGGGACAACTTGCTCGTATTCAACCTCAGAGAAGGAGCTGAGGGCATGAATGCCCATGCTTACCTGACGGAGAGGATTGCTGCCTGGTTCCCTGCCCTCGGACCCTCTTCGCCTGAGCTAATGAGATGCCACCGTCTTGGGCTCCTATCCAAGCTTGGTCCCGGTAAGGTACGTCCGCGGCCGCTGATCATCAAGTGCCTTCGCTACACTGACAGAGACCGTCTACTCAACGCAGCGCGGAAAAACCCTCCTGAGGTAGATGGCATTCTGCTGAAGTTTACTGCAGACTACAGCGAGGCCACGACAAGGCGCCGGAGACCGTGCTATAAACTTATGTATGAGGCCCGCATTCTTGGATTTGAGGCTTTTCTTCTTTATCCCGCTACAATCAAGCTCTCCCGGGGGAGCGACACCCATACCTTTCAGGAGCCGAGTGAGGCTGAAAAGTTCATTGCTTCACTGAAGGAGGACTAAAAGAGTCGGTTGGTGAATACGCACCGAAAATGGTAAGACTGAACTAATGTCAAATATGAAAAACTCCAAGAACTGCTCAGACTACCGAGGGGGTTCCCCCCCCCCTTTTTTTTTTTTTTTCCCTCGTCACTGCTCTGTATAAAGCTATCAAAATATGACGTATAGGCTGTCCTTGATTTCCTTTGTTGTTTGTTTATAGAATGCAGCTAATCTTAGTAGCCTATTCGGACGATTACGTCTAACCGACAGCAGTCCTTCCTGTTTAGCTTTGTTATTTAAGACATAATGACTCAAGGATAATTTATGGTGTTAGTTTGACCCAGTATGCATGGTTTACTGACCCATAGTCTAAAGGCAACCATTATTTTATTTTGATGGAGGGTGGAGGGGTTGCGACTGTTTCTCCATGATGACTGGTATATTTTTTGGGGGGGTGGGCAGTCTTCTTCCTTTTTTTTTGGAGAGGACTTCTGATGGTCAAGTTGAGCGTTTGTTTCCCCTTTTTTTTTTTCTTTTTTCTTTTTTTCTCTCTCTCTTCCCTTTCTTTTTTTATCTACCTGTGTGTGTGTGTGGGTGTGTGTGTGTGTGTGTGTGTGGTTGTGGGTGGGGTGGGGTGGGGGGGGGGGGGGTGGGGGCCCGGCCATCGATCCTGCCAAACTGTTTCTTGTTCGGCCCTTCTATATCTGTATGCCTAAATAAATATGAATAATATCAATATTATGTCATGGAATTCACGAGGCCTTAATTCTCCTCAGAAGCGTATAAGCAGTCTGAAACTTTTACACAGGAAGCATATTCACTTTGCTTTTATACAAGAGTCACATTTTCTCGATGTTGATGTACATAGATTTAAGAATAAGCACTATCATGTGATTGCTTCATCCTGTTACACAAAGAAGAGCAAAGGTGTCTTTATAGCTGCAAAACGTAACTTAAAGTACACTAATCTGGGCACAGGTGGATCTGATGATGGTCGAATTACCTTTTGTAAGATAATTTATAATGGTATTAAAATTGCCTTGATTTGTGTTTACGCCCCAAATCACTTCGACCAGCATTTCTATGATTCGCTCGCTTCCACATTAATAGATTTTCCAGAATACCAGCTCTTAATAGGGGGTGACTTCAATGCTGTATGGCTTCATGATATTGACAGAACAGGGGTAAAAGCAAGCAGAGACCAGCAACTGGCATCTATTGCATTACAGAAATGCTCTATTGATTATGGGGTGATTGATACTTGGCGTTTGATGAATCCCTCTTCGAGAGAATATTCCTTTTTCTCTGGTCGACATAACAGCTTTTCAAGAATAGACTATATCTTTGCATCCAAAACCCTTTTCAGTGATATTCGCAGCACTGAGATGACTCCAATTGCTTTATCTGATCATAGGGCTGTTTTCTGTAATTTCTCTTTAAGAGCTGCTGGTCAACCTAGGGCAGTTCGATGGCGTTTTAATACATCTCTGCTTCAGAATGACATTTTTATACGAGAGCTTGAGGATGAGCTGGATGAATTTATTGGAATAAATAGCCCATCAGTTGATGATCCACGCGCGCTTTGGGATGCAGTCAAAGGTTGCATTAGAAACAAAACTATATCCTTTGCATCCAATCTTAATAAATCTAAAAAACATCGTATAGACTGTCTGGAATCCGAAATCGCAGCATTAGAGCAAGACATGTTAAACAATATCTCTCCTGAAAACATCTGTAAGCGACAAAAATCAATTGATGAACTTAACAGCCTGTTAAGAAAGGAAGCAGAATTTACTATTCATCGCACTAGGCAGAATTACTACTCTAACAGCGCTCGACCCAGCCGTTTGCTTGCTTTTAAACTAAGGAAAAACGATGACCTAGCAAATATATCAGCCATAAGGACTAAAGAGGGGGACATAACTTCTGACCCGATACGCATCAACAGTACTTTTCAATCATTCTATCAAAACCTTTATACGTCAGAGGTGCTTCATGATGACAAAATCTGTTCTGAATTCTTTAAATCATTACAATTACCTAAATTGCCCCAGGAAGCAATCGGTTCTTTAGAGGCTCCTATCAATTTGGAAGAATTAAGGATGGCCATTAAAGCAACGAATAAAGGTAGATCTCCAGGTCTGGACGGAATACCGCCAGAACTACTTGATGCTTTCTGGCCTCAACTCGGTCCTCTGCTGTTGAATATGTTCAATTTTTCCATTAATAGAGGCTCCTTTTCGGCCAGTTCAAATATTGCAATAATTTCTTTATTATTAAAAAAGGACAAGCCACCCGACGACTGCTCTTCTTACAGACCTTTAAGTCTTCTGAATTGCGAAGTCAAGCTTTACGCTAAGGTCTTAGCTATTCGCCTAGGGCGCTACATGCCTCATCTGGTTCACCATGACCAAACAGGGTTTATTAAAACCAGACTAGCATCTGATAATGTCCGCCGCTTGCTTCACATCATAGACTCAGCCTCGGCTTCAGAAGACCAATGTGCTATTCTCTCATTAGATGCAGAGAAGGCCTTTGATCGACTGGAATGGTGTTATTTATGGTCTGTTCTCCAACTTATGGGTTTCAGTGAAAGCTTCATCTCTATGATTAAGTTACTGTATGCTAACCCCTCGGCAGTCGTTATAACGGGCAGCAATTGCTCATCTAGGTTTCCAGTTTCCAGATCTTCTCGTCAGGGTTGCCCTTTATCTCCACTTTTATTTTCTTTGTCTTTGGAACCTCTTGCCCAGGCGATACGACAGTCTGAGGCTCTTGAACCAATCACTATTCACAACACACCACACTGCATTTCCCTGTATGCGGATGATATTTTGATATTTACAAAAAACCCTTCCAAATCCCTCCCTCATCTTCTAAAAATGTTTGAGGTCTTTAGTAGTATTTCAGGTTACAAAATAAACTGGACGAAATCTGCCTTAATGTTACTGGGTAGACTGGATGAACAGACACACCTCTTTAATATCCCAGTTGTTTGTAATTTTAAATATCTCGGAGTGTCCATCCATCCTTCCCTCAACTTACTAACTGCAGACAACTATAATGAAGTCCTAAAAGAGGTGGATGGCGACTTGAAAAGGTGGGGCATTCTCCCTACTTCTTTTCAGTCCAGACTCTCAGTCATTAAGATGAATATATTACCTCGCATTAACTTTGTTAGCAATATGATTCCCCTAGCTCCACCGGGTAGTTACTGGAAGAAGCTGAATTCTATCATAAGCACTTATTTATGGAACAAAAAAAAACCCAGAATCAAAGCTTCTACTCTACAAAGACACAGATTATCAGGAGGGATTAGTCTGCCCAATTTTGAATGGTATTCATGGTGCTTTGTTTTACGCCCACTCATCGCTTGGCTGAATCCAGAGATCTTGGTGTCATGGCGCCCTATTGAAGAACATTTAATATATCCACATAGTTTATCTAGCCTGATATATTCTAATATACCCTATAGGACAGTCAAACGAGATTTTGGGCCAATAATTTCATATCTTTTCACTGTATGGCATAAAGTCCACCGATTTGCCAAAATTTGCAATACATTCTTCGCTCAATCCCCTATCTTCTATAACTACTCTCTCCTGATTGAGAAGAAACCAATTTTGTTTCCACAGTGGAGCAACAGAGGTGTTTGTTTTTTTAAGGACATCATAGGGAGACACGGTCTCCGTGAATTCCATGACTTAGAAAGGTCTTACGACCTGTCGGGCACCTTTTATTTTTATCTACAGCTACGTACAGCAATGCGTGCTCAGAATGTTCCTTGGGGCACTGAGCTGGGGAATCATCCTCTTCATATCATTTTTGACACTAAGGGTAAAAACAATGGTATTGTCTCTGACCTTTATACATTTATATCCAAAGCTTCGTATAAACCTCTATCACTTAACAGACTCTGGAAGACAGATATTAAAACCTCCTTGGATCTAGACTGGCACACTATATGGTCAAACATATCTCTGTCATCCAGAAACCCTGACCATCAAATGATACATTATAAATTCATTCACAGGTTTTATTTAACTCCTCGAAGATTACAGCAAATGAAATTCAGAGACAATCCGTACTGTGATTTTTGTCCAGACAATACCATTGCTACTTTTTATCATATGGTTTGGCAGTGTCCAGAGGTCAATAGATTTTGGCACAATGTTTCGCTCACCATGTGTAGTTTCATCGAAGAAGCCATCCCTCATTCACAGTCTTTGCTTCTACTTAACGACACATCATCTTTAAAGCTAACTGTAAATATTAAGCGTATTCTACTGGCTGGTCTCACAGCTGCCAAAAGAATGATAGCCTGCCGCTGGAAACCACCACATGCATTGTCGATGAGGGAGTGGCTTTCCTCTTATCGGGATATTGCCCAGCTGGAGCTCTCTACAGCACGTTTACATTATGCCAAAACATCTAATATTGAGTGCTGGTCAAAGTTGTTAGAGAAAATAAATGAAATGTTGTAAATATCTATGGTCAAACTGTCCTTCTCAGCTTTTGTCTACATTTGGTCTATGTTTTCCATATATCGTTCGGACTCCATAATGTACATGGTATACTATGTATATCACTTGGGTATTCCACTCTACGTTCTTGCTACTTCCGTGGATATCATCATATGATGGAGGAAAGTAGCACTCATTTAATATGTATACATTATATGTATACTCTATGTGACTTCTGTGGATATCATTATATGATAGAAGAATCTAACACTCGTTTGACATTTCTATGTCTGGAAGATGTATATATGTATGTATGTGTGTAGGTATGTATGTATGTATGTGCATGTATGTATGTGCATGTATGTGTATATACATTTGTGTGTGTGTATATGTGTATGTAGATGTATGTATATGTATGTATGTATGAGTGTATATGTATGTGTATATATATATATATATATATATTCTCTTCTGAGATTCCGGGGTGGCAAGGGGAAAAGGTTGAGAGTGGTATGTATGCGTGTGTGGTTTCCCTTTTTTTTTTTTTTTAATTTATTTATTTATTTATTTATTTTTTTTATTTATTTATTTATTTTTTTTTAATTTATTATTATTGTTAATTTTTTTTTTTTTCTTTCTCTCAACACTCTGATTTCATCATGCTAAGGCTTAGAGGGTGGGGACAGATTGGGTGGGTTGGAGGGACTGTGGGGAGGAGAGGGGGAGCAGGCATCGGAACAAGCAATATTTCATTTTGCCGTTATCACTGCTAAGGATGCTCTTATAATTTTGCTGTCATTTTGTTTCTTTTTGACTGTAAATATGCTTCCCCCTCCAAGATGTGCAAATAATGATTGAATAAATAAATAAATAAAAAAAAATTGATCACAAAAAAAAGTTTGTTATACCATCTTAAATCTTTTTGTTTAAAAAAATGACTTGGTTTTGTGTTCCACACGTTTACATGCTGCTATTATTTTACTCAAAAAGATAGCATTACAGCATCGAGACGTCCTTTCTGGTGAAGCCAAATCCGTTCTGATTAGCTTGTGAGAAACGTATGCTGCACCTTTGCAGATTTATTATTATAGTTTCTTAGAAGATACTCCAGATACTCAAATGTACAACTGTAAAAGGGAGTTTTTGATGTTATGAGCAATGCACTCCTGCATGAACACAATCTTTCGTAAAAAATATATCAAATGTATTTTTAGCAGCTGAGGGAGTCTACTTTTTTTACTTTTGTCTCGCTCTAATTCGGAGACAAGACTCTTTTGTGAAAGTTTGCAGGTATCCACGCTGTTATCCTGCGTTTTTTTTTTTCCAAAATGAGATTCAGCAACGGAGTTCTCGACGGACGATTGTAATCATCGATTTTTAGCACGCTGAAATGACAAAGGTCTTGAACGATTGTGAAGCAGGATCTTTGAGGTGATATTAAGCGGGACCCACTTTAGGACCCTTGTTATGTCATCCGTGAAGCCTGGAGCCCCTCAAAAATATGTGGAGCTTCCCCCACTTGAGATTCCTCCACTTTTGACTGAAGCTCTTTAACTGGATTCAACGCTAACAGAAATAGTTTTGGTTTTCTGTGCTTTTAGTTGGCGAACATCTGGAACACATGAACATGATAAAATTATCATAAAAATGAAAGCTACTTTGAATACCTGGGTCCTATTTGCATTTTCTAAAGACAACGATCACTGGATTACCATGATGTGACGAAGGTTGATGCCGTTTTGGACGCCGACTCTGGATCCCGGACTCCAACATGTGGCGCCTTAATTGGCTCCAGCGGTCGCCTGTCACAACCTGCTGCTGCTGCTGCCATTGATGTGTTGATAAGTAAGAACTTCCTGTTCCTTTCACATCACTATTGCTTTTCCTCTTCTGCAACCTCAGTTTGATCCTGTAGGTTTAATACTTTTTAACATAATGCACTTCCAAGCATGTTATTTTGTAACATTATTCACAAGCGTTGATCTTCAAGAGAGAAGAGCGAACGTCACGGCCGAGCTTCTGCTTTCTCGGTTGTGGCAGCGAGATGAGGGCTGGATGGTGAATTTATATGCAAGCGTTTAATATATTGATCTGAGTCAGCCTGACGTTTGAGATTCCACATTAATGGACCGTCTCTCTCGGATTTAATTTGGTGGGATCAGAATCCTTAACAGGAACACAGCCGCCGCTGCTGCCGCCTCATCAGCAATGCCGTTAGGAAAGAAAAAGAAGGGGAAGCTGGGATGGGACTGGAGCAAATCAGCTGCAAATGACTAGATTCGATTTTTAGATTTTAGATTTATATTTCAAAAATGTCAAAATGAATACAAGAAAGTGTCATACAGAAAATAAAACATTACGCAACTAGAAAGCATAGAGATATATGAAGAACATTTTTTTACATGTCTGAAAAGGAGTATACTTGTTTAATCCCACCCCTTCTCCATAATTCATATACTCTGTCATACACTTTATATTATGTTTTTAGTGAATTCTTTATCATTAGATTGTTGTTTTGATTGTTTTCTTTCTTTACTTCACAAGAATTTTTTTTAAATTTTTTTTTTTTATTTCTCATTTTTTTGGGGGGTGAAAATAGGAAAAGGGCTACCATTCATTCATTGGTATGAAATATAACTTAATAAGTGTTTTGTGCAAATGTTTTACCACCTCTCCACTACATTCAGATGGATTTCTTTGTTATTTTTACTCCTTATTTAGTTCCAAATATACATCACGTTGTATTCCGGTGTCATAATTTGAACTTGGTTGCCGTGACAACCTTTTTGTTTATGTTAAGATCACAGTAGGTAACTCACCAAGATGAGTTGTCTGCAGGATATTCCTCAACCATGGACAGACATCGTGTCACGTCAAAAATACGTAAGTTGGTCATTGATTTCGTTTTTCTGTGTTTTGAGCAGATTTGAGCTGAATAAGAATTACACGTCTGCACCTGTTGCCTAAAGATAAAGTTAAAGTGATTTGTGATGGTGTGATGGGACTACATATCTTCTCTCTACCTTTTATATTGTAGTTAACGATGTAAAAACAATTAATATTGCAATGTTTATGCTTTTATTTGTCTCATTTGCTGCTTAGTGCTTAATTTATTTTCTTTCCCTCTTTTACTGTCAGACTTGATTTTTCTCTTGAGTTGATCTCCTGCAAAAATGTTTTTGATATTAGGGTGATGGCTGTTGAGGATTGTTGTTGGTTAATTTTATATGGGCCAAATTGTCATCTTATGTGTGTTTATTGATCGGGTGGTTTGGCTAAGCTAGCGGTAGCTTTCACTTGTTGTCATAGCAAGTACGGCAAACATCCAGGTCAAGCTACATTGTTTACTTACGGTTTGACCTACCGCTTAAAAGTGACATTCATGGGAAGTTAGCTAGCATAAATGCTGGTTGTTAGCATCGTAATAAACTAGCGAATTTGCCACTTTAATCTAGCAAATTTGCTAGTTTGAAAGTCGCAAATTTGCTACTTTTAAAGTCTCAAATTTGCCACTTTAAAATAGCAAATTTGCCACTTTTTTTCTCCCAATATTGCCACCTCTCTCGGCTCCATTTTTTTTTCCTACAGTGGCCCTAATATATCTCTGCTTCGGTGTTGTAAAAACACCTGAAATGCTTGAATTTAGAGTGTTTTACTCTGCTCTGATTGGCTCCTGAAACACATGATGCACCAAAGGTAGTTGGAAGATGAAGATGCTCAATGGGAAGGGCTATATTATAACAAAAATGCAAAAACTGCATAAAAATGATTTATTATCGTTATTATGATATCTTACTGATAATACTGTGTTTTTGCTATCATTTTGCAGTTTCTGCACCCAAAACACAAATACGTGCTGTGTATGATGCGGGCAGCCTGGGAAAAACTGCCGATGCATTCTGGTGTTCAGGCCACACCGCGGTGCGGCTCTGTCGCCATTTACACAAAGAGGAAAAACAACCAGCTGTCTTATAAAGGCTACGTCTGCCCGGATACGTCCGAGAAGATGTCAAGATGTCGGTGTTGCAGCGGCCGCTGAGAGAGGAGAACTTCATGCTGAAGTACAAACGACTGCTGGAGAAGATCAGAGCTGAGGAGTCCGAGGCTCGGGAGGAAAACCATCCTGCAGGATGAAAGGAGCGGCGTGGCAGAATCTGCGTTGAGGAGCAAACCAGGCGTTGTCGGGGCCGGGCCGAGAATCACACCAGAAGACGAGAACTGAGGAATCCATAACAGCAGCAGAAGCTGCAGCCTCGAGTGAAGATGGAAACAAACTGGAGCATCCGAGTCCGTCTTTGCCGAAGACGGAGTCCGACCACGATTATCTGCTTCCACCGGAAATCAGAAGGGGAGTTTACTCCCGGTTGGGTTTGAAGATGGGGAGAACACGATGGAAAAGGATTTACTGAACTTTCTGGAGAGTTTTACCAAAAACTATACGTCAACCTGAGTTACGCTGTGAATCTCTATGACGTTTGTGAATAAATACTTTAAGCTGTGATTATATCGTGCTTCACTTTAGATATTAAACCGAAGATCTTTGCTATTAATATCAAATCAATTTAAACATCATTAGAGTTGACATTTTGTCATACAAGTTGTCATTCATTTGTCTTGTGAGTCATATGACTTGTTAGTCAATCAAGTTAACTTCAACCACAATCTCGTCCTGACCCCTAACGAAAGTGCTTCTGTTGCTTAAACCCAAACTTCCTGTGGAAGACTGCAAGGGGGGTCGACTTAGTAAATCAGGTTATCTTCTCCAGTTAGAATAAAATGGAAAGTGCTTCCTTCAACTAAAGTATCTGCCTCAAATAATAAAGCGTCTCCAAATCTTTGGTCCACACCTTTATACTTTTTTATACTTCAATAAATTCACACAAACTCCTCACGAAACACAGAACCGAGTCGGCTCGTCATCCTTCCCGGCTCCGGCACTTTTCAACCTCTTAATAGGGATTGATTTCCTCCGAACAGGTTTGATTGATTGTGGTCGTCCTCACTGAATCAGGAGACCAGAGATTAAAGTCCCGACCCAAGAAAATGCACTGATTCACTTGTGATGCCAAACCAAGACTGTAATCTCCTTAAAGGTCAGATAGTGAGTCCCGAAGGACCAGTTATCCCTGTGGGGGGGTTGCAGAGATCTTGGTGCTGTGGTTCTCTTTCTCATCTCAAATCATTGCAAATCGTCATTTTCTTGTCGTTTTCTGTGCAAATGTGATGCATTTGAATTTAGTTTCTCTATTTGGCAGGAAGAGATTGTTGCTGCTGAGTTCTTTCATAGTCACAAGGAAGTCTCAACTCAACTCTTGCACTCAAGTCCCAAACTTTAGTTTAGGACTTCCAGAGTCCTAAATCCTGAATAAGTCATGCCAACAGTAACTGGTGCCAACTGGCACTCAATAATGTAGCGTGAGTTCTTTTAGATTCTCTCCAACAACTTTATTGCATCCTGTCCGATCGGTTCAAACAAAGTGGATCAGGGGAATTAAATGTTGACACTCTGGTAAATAAAAAAAAAAAAGATTTGATTCAGGGAACGAAATGAATGGATTGGTGGCAGCAGCAGATTGCCCATATGTCCCTTTGGGTGCCAAACAGTTTCATTCAGATTTTAATGTTTTTTTTTAATTTTAATTTTTTATGGTCAATCCCCCACATGGGTCCATGAATCAGTGTGTTTGTCATTAACCCACGTTGGTTAAATCACTACCACCAGACAGAAGTAACAATGCAAACTCAATACAAGTCTTTGTGTTAGAGGTAAAATGAGAGACTCGGTAATATCGACTGATAATAAAGCTTGAACAAAATAACATTTCAGGTATTCCTCATAAACAACAGAAGATAAAAATTCAGTTTGTTCAGGTTTCCCCTCCCCCACGAGTAAATGTTCCTCCCAAACAAATAAAGGATCTCTGTTCAGGATGTTCTGTTAAGTTATTTATCCCGCGAGTAAATCCTCTTCTCGAACAAATCAATAAATCACACAGGGATGGAGGATGGAGTCATCCTGTACAAGATAAATAATCCCCACATCTCCGATGCTCAGTTTGTTTTGGACTTGCAGGGAAAGGTGTGAAATAGTTTCAAGTCAAAAGGCTCAAGTTCAAGTGAAGTCATGAGTTTCTGTTTTTATTTTGTCGAGTCTAAAGTAATACATTTATGACTCGAACAGTTAAAAAAGTGGCGAGTTGCCTTTTTACAATTAGCTCATTGCTCCACTATGTTTATCGGCTAATATCTTCGTCTGCAGTTTGTTGCTGGACAGGTAGACTAAAGTATTAAAGCCCTTTTAATGAACACCACTACCTGCTAATAAAATATATAGTGCTGTCTGTAAAGCCAAAACAACCAGCTAAAAGAAGCTAAACCTACGTGGTGAACATTACATCTTAACATTGCATGTTAGCATGTAATCTAGAGGTATTTTTCTTGTGTTTTGTTATTATTTTGTGTTCAGATTCAGATTTGGAAAATGACTATTTCACACAGACATATATGAGCTTTATGTAAATGAAGTGATAATGTAAAAAAGTGGCAGGACATGACAAGCTTAGCTTCCAACTCTCCCGCCTCTAACTTGAATGATTTCATTGTTTTATTTTTTTGTCTTTTTCATATTCGTATGATGTATTTTATGACATGTAACTATTCTTTGTATTTGAGGAAAATAAAGATCAAATTAAATTGAATCATTCAGCTAATGTTAACACAAATAAGATGCCCAACACTCATATGTGACCATCCTGCAGCAGATTAGCTGGGCTAAAGGCTAAAACAGCCTTCTTTTACACTAGTGAGATGGTAAGGCTGATATTTATTTATTAAAAATATATTCCCAATATCTTTGGAGCAACCAAACATGGATCATTGTGTCTCTCCGGCTCTAATCTGCCAATGCTTTCTGTCTCCAACCTGAGTTAGACTTTTTTTCAGTTTTCCAGCTCCAAGGTCAAAGATAATAACTAAAAAGTCGTAAATGGTTGCTTGTTTGTAAACAAACACAAACTTTGTTGTCATCAATTAACTCTTAAACAAATTCCTGAACCACAAACTTCATTCCGAACAACTCAAGCAATCACTGAATCAGGCTGGCTGAAGTTTTTTCATGATTTATTCCTCTTTAATTGCCTCACTCCAGTTTTTAATAAGTTTCCTCAGCTGTGCCTTAATCCCCATGCAGAAATGTTTTTTTTTATTTTTTTTATCAAGGGATAACATATGCTGCAAACAAACCTTTTATTTTAAAGAAATAATTAAATATATAACTTTATAATCCATCAGAGGAATACAAATGTCATTTCCCGAAACAAGGCCGCGGCTGTCAACTCCCAGACACTAAATCCATCACGATGTTCTTATGCAAAGTCTCAGCCGAAGACTGGCTGCATACTGTTTAGACGCCCCGTCGAGTTTCACTGACGCATCGACATCACACTCACGATTTACCCCTCGTGTTTATGCGGTGTGTGTTTTAGGTGTTATTTGCCTAATGTGGAGTATAAATATCTCAAAGAGAAGACGTTTCCTCTCGTTACACGCAGGGACGTCACAAGGATTTAAAGACAGGCAGGAAGCACAGATAGCTGAACCAAGCAACTTCTTTATATTGGTTATATTTATATGTATAAAGTGGTAAATTTGTGAGTTTATAAAGTGGTGATAGTATCATATAATTATAATTAAATATTGCCCCCCTCTCTCTGCTCTTTTTTCCCCCCTACAGTGGCCCTCATACGCTGTTGTAGAAATTTTATCTGATGTACGATTATAAGCAAAGCACAGCAGGGATCTATCTATCATCGGCCTGCAAGGTATTTTTACTTGCACTGGAAAATATAATTACTAGGATTGTGATTACATCCAGCTTACATAAGTTTGTGCCCAGTTAAAGGCCTCTAATCGTCACTTTGAAGTGAACCTCATCTCCTCCAGGCCACGAAGATCAGCATCTGAACAGAACCTTCTCTGCATTATCTGCCACCAACACTTCCACGCTGGACGGATTGTTTGTTATGATATAGTGCAAAAAAAAAAAGAAAAAGAAAAAGAGGAAGGCTTCTGAAAAGCCCCAAAGTTCTGCTCAAATGGTTATTACCATCATCAAACCAGCAGCTGTCTCACCGGCTTCTTCTTCTTCTTCTTCCCACGTCTGGTCATGGCCGCCCTGCTGACGTCCGCCTCTCCGAGACCCTCGTCACCCTCGTCACCCTCATCACCCTCGACAGCTCGTCAGCTTTTTTTATAATCAGTGTGATGACGACTCATTCATTGTTAAACGTGAAGTTATCTTTTTTATAGCCTTCAGTTGCCAACTCCAACCTCCGGTGAGACACGCATACTTCCCTCCCGATGCATTGTGGGTAGCGTGACGCACTCGCGAGCACTCTCATAATTGCTTCTGTGTTGCACCATCACAACGCGGACCTATCATTATGGGCTTTATTTCCCATATGATTTATTTAGTGTTATGTGTCATGTTGTGACGCATCGGGTCGCCCACTTTGCTGAGCCGATTGAAACATAAAGCGTCGTCGTAAAGCGGCGGTCCGATCCTCCGATGACAGCTGCTCCACGTTGTTTGTTTCTGTTAATTATTTAAAGATGAACATGAATTATCTCCATCTGCTTGAATCATCATGGATGTCTCGACATTAAAGGTTGAGTAGGTGATTCTATTCAGTAACACTTTCTGTTAATTTACCTAAAATCGTCGTAATATACCGATGACAACAAATAAATGAATTGCTCTGACATCTGTGGCCGTGGAAGGACAACGACGCCACTGTGTTTGATTGATCTGGCGGTTGGGCTAAGATGCTAGCGGTAGCTTTCAGTTGTTGTCATAGCAACGTCAAACATACTGTCAAGCAACTCGTTTACTTCCTCTATAGGCAGGGCCACTGTAGGAAATACATGGAGCCGAGAGAGGTGGGCAATATTTAATTATAATTCCACTAACACCGGATGTGAAAACTAACGCTAGCATCTTAGCCCAACCACCCATAAGATGACAATTTGTCCTCATGTAAATAAAACCAACAATAACCATCAACATCATCACCCTGAGGACATTAATGAGGCGTTGTCACACGTTGTGATGTGATAGAAACATAAATGTACATTCATGGGAAGTTAGTTAGCATAAATGCCGGTTGTTAGCACCATAATAAAGTAGCAAATCTGCGATTTTATTAATTTGCAAATTTGCGTATTTTTTTCCTCAGAATGCTCCAGAATACTGCCCCCCTCTCTTGGCTCCATCTTTTTTTCCCCAGTAGACAGTAGCACTAATACTCTGTCGTAGCAGCCATGGAAGGACTGTAAAAATCCTGTCCAATAAAAAAAAAAAGTCAGCTTTTGGGTTCACTGATGCGTTCAAAGTCAAAGTATCTGTGATTTTTCCAAATGACTTACTCCGCCTTTAATGTGTAAAAAATGCCTTTGGTCTAACAGCTACTTTAACATTGAACATTTCAGACACTTGGCTGTATTATCTACGATTCTCATAGAAGGTGGATATTTAATACAGTGGAAAAGCCTCTTTGCTCTCTTTTTCTGTCACTCTCAAGCTGAAGAAATGGTCTCGTCTGTGTTCTCAGACTAAATTAGCAGGAATTAGTGTGAAAAGGTCAAGTGTAAAGGGACTAATGGGATGATGTGGTGTTGGTTCATAAGGTAAAACAGGGTTCCCATAAAATGTGTGAGAGCAGGAGTAGGTGAATAAAGGTGATGCATATAAGCAATTGAATATATCTGTGCATATTACCCATCTGTTCAATTTACAATTTATGGATAAAAAAACCCATCTCTCTGTAGAGCCGTGTTTTCATTTGTATGGAAGGACTAATGAAGGGTTGGCAGTGCAAAAGCAATCAGCTGAAATATGTCATTTTTATGAAAAAGGAATTATTCTAATGCGTATTAAGGGTGAGTCACCACTCCGAGGCCACATTTGCAAACGTTATCTCCTCGCTGTTAATTAAGATAGGTGAACTGAAGAGCCTGGGAACTGGATTTCTCTCTGAATTAAACATGCAAATGTGAATTAGCTTGTAGTTTTTTTTTATTATTATTGTTCGTTAAACAGCGCTTTATTTGGCGGTGATGGAGGGGGGAAGGGCTTTTTCTTGAATAGTCCTGCATATCTTATGTTTTTATTTTATTTAAAGATATTCAAATATCTAACCCTATATAAACAATATTTATTTATTTGAAAAAGAAAGTTGGACTGCACTCTTCAGAGGGGGTAAGGTCTTAAATGATCAAATGAAATGTATATATATACTATTAATATTGTTTGAATTAAATATAAACATTCCTAAGCTTATAGCCAAACCATTTGCAGTGTCTAAACATAACTATTTTCCTTAAGTGTCCATTATGTGCCACACTGACTGAACCTTAAAGAAACGAGAAGACAGCTGCACACTCAATGATGTCATTATAGCACCATTAAAAGGCTGTTTTGCTGACACATACTGATTGATTTGCAGCGTCACACATCACACACACATACATGGAAATGAGCGGATCGCTTCAAATGTGTTTGAACGACGACGATAAGAAGCAGCGAGGACAAGCCGGGAATGTTGTAAATGACGTCTAAAGGCATTAGGCTTGTTTTATTGTTTCCCGACGGTTGACATGTCGTAAAATATGTCCGTCTCCTGCCAAGACTTAGACGATGAGATCGATACCACTCTAACGTCCGTACTCTAAATACCGAGCTGGAGCCAGAAGATGATTAGCTTCGCATCATAGCGTAAAGACTGGATGTAAGCGGGGGAGCAGCTCTTCTTGGGTGGTCCCTGAGGCGTTTCCCAGGCCTGATGAGATATGTTCTGGGTCTCTGGGCCTCTTACCAGTTGGACGTGCAAAGAAAAAACCTCTTCAGAGATAATCCTGATCAGATAGGAGAACTCATGACGATCGGTGAGGGTCGGACTGGTAAATCAAGAGCTTTGAGGGCCAGAATAAAACCTTTGCATTGTATCTTCCTGAGAACGATACATTGCAGGAACAAAATAAATGTTTATTATATTTCAACATACAAGTCCTCGTTTCCAATCTACTTTTTCAATTATGTTTCGCTTAAGGCCTGAAAGGTACTTGAACGGATTTAGGATTTCGGTTAAAAGTAAAGAACGTTACCTTTAGTGTCACACATGACACGAATGCTGGTCTCCTGTGTGAAAGTCTGTATTCATTTTTGACCCAATATGAAATGTTCCCACATCACGAAACTGCATTGGCAATCTGGATCATATTTTTTTGAGGGAGTCGATGCTGAAAGGCGACTCGGCAGAGTTAAATCACCTGATGTGGCTGTGCAGGCCGACAGACAGACGAGCCGACAGACAGACGAGCCGACTGACAGACGAGCCGACTGACAGGAGCGATGACATCAGCTGCCACTCTGCTGTCGGTCGGCGGGCAGGCGAGCCGAATGCCAGCTCCGTCCTCGCACTGAACGCTAAAATACTGTGTGAGGAGGAGGAGGGCGTCTGCAGCGCTTTGACTCCTACAAAGAAGCCAAATAGAGAGACATACATAATGTAGGCATGCTGAAAGTACGAGCGTGAATATGAAGAAGGGTTTTTAGGGGGTTAAAGAGGCGCCTCGGATTATGACACCAGATGCACGGCCGCCACATGTCACATTCTCTGTTGGGAAGCGCAGGTCAGGGGAAGGACATCCGTCATCCTGCCAGCCCGCATCAAACATCAAGGCCGAGGCTTTCAGTGCCATTCGCTCCACCCCTCAACAGTCTATTCTATTTCTGATTATACGCTGCAGAATAATGTCCCTGAAAATAGCTCCAACAATATGAGGAGTATTTCAGGATTTCAGTATTTTTATGGTTTATGTTTAAACAGACAGGATTGTCTGGTACCTTTTTTGATGTCACTAAAGTTTTATATGATTTAATTCTACATACAGTGTCTTTAATTCATTCAAACTAATACAAACACTGGATAAGCGCTAGACGATGACATTAGAGATACATAAAACCACGAATACCAACCATGAAAGTGACAAAAAAAATTTAATTCACACACTAATTCCACAATTTATTTAAATGTAGTAAAAGAGCAAATGTCTGGATTTGCACGGTTTTGCAGTTTTAGCGAATGAGATGAGATGATTAGCTTGAAAATATGAAAACAACCTGTTGATTGCAATGAGATGTTGAAAATTCATGGTCCCCAGAAGATATATCCTAATGACTTTGGTGATATCCTGACTTTTCCCTCTTTGAGTAAAATATGTAAAACAATTTGCTCTACACATTAATGTTCCCTCTGTTGATCCAGTAACTTTTCACCTGGGATTTTGCTTAATTGATACTTTAATTAATGACCAAAATACCTCCAAATAACCGTCAATCAGTTATTTACTTGAACTAATTTGCTACTGGACTGGTAGCCGTGGTGGTCAACACATGCTGCTTTTTCAATGTGAGGCTTGTTCCTTTCAATTCTTACAATATTACAAAAGCAACAATGCAAAAAGTGTTCCATTGTTGTGTAAAGAAAATATAGAGTGTATTTTGATAATAGCCTCTACATGTTTTTTCCCACTCTGTCCTTTCTGCGTCAGCAGTTTCCCATTCAGACTGATAGAAGAAAATAAGTATAAATATGCACCATTTACGAGTCCATGTCTGTTGTTTGTCTGAGCTGTATATATATGTATATATATATAGGAATATATACAGCCACACACTCACCTGATGAGTTGCTCTTTCCGCCTCCTGCCAGTAAGAAGAACGCCTCCGACAAGGTGACTGGCTCCGGAGAGAGCGATTCAGACGAAACCTCTTGAGCCCTGCTCGACAGGCTTGTCCAGATGACAAAGGACCAAAATGGCAGGCTTAACATGAAAAAGCCACCAACTGTCAGCGTTGTCTCCAGCTTTTGTCATTTATTTATCTGAGATTTATTCAGCCTAAGGTCAGAGATGTTCAGATTACAGCAGGCCTGAAGTAAACTCTGTACTGGAATGTGATATGATGGAGGTTTTTTTTCCATCAACCCTTTTTTTTTGGTAAAAACATTGAATTTCCATGTGGAGGGATTCTATTCAACAGCCTTTCACCTGTTCAAGGTATTTAATTATGCTGCCCAGCAACACAGACCTTTACAGTCCCTGGGTGGTTTGAACGCTGTTTTTTTAGGCTTTAAAAACCGCAATTAAATGTTGCTGCCTGTCTGGTGTTCAGCCTTCCAAGCACACCGCTGAACCCTTCACCCCCCCAGGTTACGACTCTGTTGCCGGCCTACGGAGCAGTAAAAGAAACGCTTCCTTCCATCCCTCCAAGTAAAATGTAGCTCTGATTGGATTCCAATCTCTCAGAAGCAATTTCTATAATTCCACTTCTTATCTAAAATAGGAGTCCGTGGGTGTCTTCTCAAAGTCAAAGGATGTTTCCTCGCTCGGGTTCTCATTTCCTGGGTGACAAATAGCTTCCACTTTGCAACGCCCCTCGGCGTCTGATACCGAACGTGCAAGGCACCCTTGGGTGTCAGCATTTGACGCACCGGGCTTTCAAATAATGTGAATCCATCTCTGTTGTTATTAGACAAAAATCCCCCGGGAGTATTAAGACGTTAGTATAAGGAGGGATGAAGGGAGGGAGGGCTGGTTGATGGGTCAAACAAACGCAGGACTTTCAACTAGGAGACCAGTGTTAGGGTCCCAAAGTTTGTTTCCTGTACTTCTGTTACATTCTTTGTTTAGCTACCATGATGTTTCTCCTCAACTTAACAAATTGGTTTCTTCGCCTTTTTATTTTTTACTCAGAATGTTTCTTCGAAACCTTAATCGAGCTGCGATTTAGCTGCTGATTGAAAATCTGTGAGTGTTTGTTGAGGGTTGTTGGGTTCAAGTTGTTTCTTCCTCAAAAGATGTAGACGTGTAGTTTGATGATGAGTGAATCTGTAGAGGCAGGCTGGTTGGAGGTGGAAGATATCAAGCCAACCGTGCATGGCCACACCCAGGTTTTCCCCAATTTCTGGCAAAGTCCTGCCTAAAGCTCCACCACCTGTTCCACCTGACAAAATCCCACCGAGCCCTCGAATTCAGGAAATGTAAAATCTGTCACATGCACTTCTTCTTTTCCCTCGGGACATTCCCACTTCTCTCCAAATCTGCCTCTCTGAACGTCTAATCCAATAGGAGGAAGAGGAGCTGATCTGCCTCCGTGTCTGTACTTATATGGCCATGTTGAGCTTCAACCAGTTCTCTGTTATTACCTTATATGGGCCAACTTCCTGTCGATAGCCTTTGAGCTACACAAACACAGAGCTTGATTTCATTTCAAACACTCGTAGGGCATTGAGGTTTCCCTCAAAATTACAAATAAACTTTAGTGAGTAAATATAAATAAAACTAAAAACAGTTGCAATTTGATGAGCTGAGATTAAACACCAAATGTTTGAAACAGATGGTGTTAGATACCTCTAACTTGTGCTAGGGGCGTCGATGACGAAGGCCGTTTTACTTGCTACGAGCGCGCACAAGGAACCAAAGAGTAAGCTAATTGTTGGATCTGGTTTGATAAGAACCAGGACTCCGTTGTATCCGGAGGGAGTGATTCGCTCATGAAACATCTGCTTCTAGTTAAATCCTACATAGAATGTGTGGATGAGAAGACACCTCAAAAACCAAATATCTCCGCCGCATCGCTCCGACGCCAACTTCTTGGAAGTCATCGCAAACGCTCAGACCGGTTTCTGAGCGGCCGCTTCATCTTCCCCCCTCTCATGTTCCTCTTCCTCACATCCCATGCGTGTTCACCTGACAGGCGCATCCTGACACACGCCGCTCGCTGCATCACGAGCAGCTTTCCCCCCCCCCCGCAACCGCGACGCGCCATGAATAATGATGGCGGCGTGTGTGCGGTAAAGGATGCTAACTCGGCGTGAGCACCGGAACCGCCGCCGTCGTTTTGCCTCGCAATTGTCTGATCTCCTTCCTTCTTCTGACTCATGTGTTTGTGTATTCCTGTCTGGGAGCGGCAGACAGTGAAAAGCTGCATGAGCACAATGACTTTTTAAAAAGGCCAAGCGAGCATTCGTTTGGGCATTACAAACCGCTTCCATTCCAAACGTACCCTTTCAAATTAAAAGCTGGATTCTGCAGGAATATGTGCAGCAGATGCTGATCTCTTGGGGTTTTTTTCTGCAGCATCCCCTCCCCTTCCCTCTAACCTCTGTCTCTCAAAGTTATTGCAGCAGCGTCCTCCCGTCTCCCGCTCTGCTCCGTGCAGATAACAAGCAGCTACAATCATCTGCTGACTCCTCTTCACCCAAAGCAACGCTTATCGTCCTTAAACACACCGTTCCTGTGGAACTAATTATCGCGTTGGCTTTCTGCCGCTTTGTCGCCGGACCAATAACGTTAAAAAAAAGAGGAAAAAAAAGGAGTGTGAGGAGTTTTTCAACCCGTCATGTCTTCTCTTGTCCTTTTGGCTTCTCTATCTCTCGCTCTCTGAGTCCCTCTTCAGATGTTTCGGTGTTAAAATGACGCTGTCTAATCTGAATCCCATGTTTCCCCTTCCAGTAAATACTCACACCAACAAGTGGAGGGTTCGACTCTGAGGAGATGCAACGGTGCCAAAGAGTGGTATGAGGAGATGAGTCCCTACTTTACACCCTCCCACACGTTACAAGTGAGATATTTACACGCCTTGTTTGCACTTGATCAGATGTTTGAAAGTAAAAATGTGGTCTTTCTCTCACAGGATGTTTAACTTGTTAGTTGGAGGGTGGATATTTGTGCACATACAGTACAGTACAGGGGGGTGTTGTGTTGATTTGGGGGGAAACATCAGCTGTAAACACGCCACTAATGTCAGATCCGTCATCTCCAGCAAACTGCTCTCTTCCTGCATTTTAATTCTGAGACAACATGGATGATAGAACGGGGCGTTATAAAACGTTTGCATCCCGACACGTTGATGGATAGATGAACGCCGGTCACAGACACTGGACTTCTCGCATCAGTGTTTTCGCCACGGCGGTTTCGGGGCTCTGGCCTGCGCCGGCGAGGAGGGCTGATTGAAATCTGATGGATAATTTATGTTGTGGAGGTGAGCCTGTAATTTCCAGGGGAGCAGTAGTGTATGTGCTCGACTGGCCACCATCAATGATTAATACGTAAACATTATTCATAACTTCCCCTCATAAATTTAGCTGGTCATTAATTCTGCCAGCCTGAGGGGGGATGAGACTGTGTGCAGATTCGAAAAGCATCGAGGAAGACGAAGACGTCACATGATTCTCATCGTCGGGCCAACAAACTTCTGCCTCTGTTGTCTTTGGAGCCGCGGTGTAATGTTGTGGTGAGACACGCTGTTAACATTCTCAGTCCAGCGGTTTGAAGTAATTAGCTGCTAATTACCTTCATTTGTCCTCTGAGGGATGTTACTCTTTTTCCAGAATGAGGTGCTTCACAGAGCAGCTGATCAGTAGGTGAGAGGCTTCAGACGGAGAAAGAACCGGAGATTCACTGTTTTTGTTCTATTGAGTGCAAGAAATAGTCCCTGTGTGGAACTGAGGGTTTGATTGGCCGGAGGGATCTTCTGCACATGCAAACCAATAACTTTATTAATATTGCACCTTTCAAAAACAAAGTTGCAAAGTGATTTACAACAAAAACATGATTAAAAACAAATACTTTTTTGACTCTTAAGTTAAAGATGCTGGAGCTTTGAGTATTCAAAGCCTCAAAACTGCAAAAACAACTTGTGATTGAAGACGTCTGAAGCAGTTGAATTGAGATTTCATTTTATTCTGACAGATTGCACAAAACAAAAGAATTTGCTGTTATTTTTCTATGTTTTAAAAAGTTTCCTTCCCATTACAACCGAATCAATCATTTTTTTAATTAAGGAGAAGTTGCGAGGGGACTTTAATACGATTTTTGGCACATTTTATGGGATTTTTTCCCTTAAAATCTCTCCTATATCATTCATTCAATTAACCATCATAAGGGGGGGTAAGATCGGCTTGAAATGAAAGAGAGAAAGTAAAATCTTTGAGGGTAAACTGTAGAGATAATCAATTAAAACACTCATGGAAACACTCCGGTCCTTAATTATAAGGGTTTACACCTTAAACATTTGAGGTAACTGAAAGTCTGCAGATTAACCATGAAAAGTCTTAAAAAATCAGGTGAACTGCATGATATGTAGCACAGTAGGTGTCTTTTATTGTGAAAAGCCTGGAGATGATCCATTAAAAAAAGCCTTAAACAGGCAGGGTAACAGTCTTTTATTGTGAAAAGTCTGGAGATGATCCATTAAAAAAGCCTTAAACAGGCATAGTAACAGTCTTTTATTTTATATAATAATAATAATAATAATAATAATAATAATAATAGTAATAATAATAGTAATAATAATAATTATTATTATAATAACAACAATTCCAGGTAGCAAATATCACTATTACATATATTTAACCAACTCTGAAGTAAATACGTGAGAGTAGCATTTGTAAAAAAAATATATAATTATTGAATTTTTCTACAGAATTGGGGTAATAGGAAGTTGGACTGCAAATAAAAGAAATGATTTTAACTAAATGGGATGGGAATAACACCTGCAGGTGGCAGTAATACAACATTGTGAATGCAAACTACCACAAAACCTCAAAAGAAGTAGAAGAAGAAGAAAAGGGAGAAGAAGTTGGCTGTTTTTATTTTTAAGGGAAATAATGGGATATTTGTATTTATTAATCCTGTTTCCCTGAAGCCCAAAGAAGTTCCTCCATGCTGACTTACTGCATCTTCTACCACCTACTCCCTCAGTATGAAGCTTCCGGTCTGCTCAGACAGGTAGGCTCATTAATCTGACACGCTGCTGTGCTTCTACTGATTTCACTGCGGTTTGCTTGATGTTGGCCTGTTGGAGAAATGATTTAAATACACTCGTTTTGAGGGCGCAGTTATTAATTATTTAAGTGATAGCAAATTATGATTAATCGGGTTTTACTTTGACAACCAGACAAAAACACTGCGGGTCTCATTCGTGTAGTAAAATAATCCGTGAGCATATTTGCACATAAATCAATTTTTAAAAATGTATTTAATTTCGTTTACTTCCGAACTAAAAACCTCCGGATCCATAAACTCGCATCCGCTGGTCAGAATAAGCATAAGCTCCGCCCATGTAGGACCATATAAGGAGGTGCAGGTCCACCTGCGGACGTTGAGTAAAGAAACAAGTAGAGAAACTGTTCCGACGCTGAGATGTGAAGGTGCTTTTGTAAAGTACTGTGTTGTAATGAAGCAGACGATGTTCTCTTGTTAACCTATCGCTCTAATCAAAACTACGACGAGTCTGACAGGTACGGTGGCTGAGCAGGAACACGCAAGGCGAACTCGCACTTTACAATACCGCTGCCTGCGCGATATCAATACGTAAGAAAGTGACGACAGAGCAGAAATGTGAGAGTGTGGATTCATCATATTTTAAATATAAAATATAATCCACCAAAATACATTTAAAAAGGAAAAATTATCTTCACAGGATTTTCTCTCCTGGAAGGGACTGTATTATATTTAATCTACTGTAACAGGGGCTCAAGGGTCTAACCTGGACCCATCAAATGACTTGTTTGACACAAAACTACCTCAGAAGCCATCATCAGAATTACCTGTCTTCATATCGCGCACCACAGTGCCAGTAGCTCAATGCAGGAAGCTGATTGGTCCGCTTACACAAACACATTACTTGAAGCCGGTTGGATCTTGTTGAGATTTGTGAAAGCAAAATTATACGCAGATAAACGTGTGAGGATAGTTCAAAATTCTGAATAAGTTGCAGATTCAGCCAAAGGTCATCAACTTCAAAGGTCAAAAGAGTAAAAAGATATGATCTTGATGACTTTAGCGTTCACTGCACAGCTGCATACTCTTTAGACAGCCATGGAAAATCCTACCCATCTTATTATTTAATTGTTCATTTACAATACATGCAAACATTGCCACAAAAAATGTGGAAAATGTGATGTTTATACGACTAATAATAAGACTATTATAAGACTAATAAGCTCATTTACAGTCTTTGTCCCATGTCAGGCTCTTGTATACAATGAAACAGATTAAAACACAAAGTGAAATTTAGATTGGACATTTACATTTTGTCCTACTCTCTCTTGTCCAGGTCTCTCTGGAAAGAGATTTTAATCCTTAACCTAATCAAATTAAGGAGAACGAATGAACGAGAGTGATCCGTCACCGTGGAAACAAGGACGACTTGATTTTTGGTCTTTTTTTCCCATCACCGTCGACATTTTAATTCAGCCAGACTAGCGTTCAGAGGGAGAACATGGGATTCATCCAGTCTGTCGAGGCGTTCGGGTTCGGTTCAACTTTAGCTCCATTTCATGTGAGTTAATCAATTTGTCTTTTTTCCACCCACCTGTATCCTCCCGTCGCTACGCCGTTCCCACCGGCCACCAAACCGTAATTAACCATGATGCATTTCTGCTGATTTGCTGGTGGGAAGCCACCACAGGGAAATGTGAATTCATGGGAAGTACAGATTGTTTGGGTGTCAATATGTCATTTTCACTGTATAAAATCACTCTTACAAACTCAAACAAACACACTAGGTTAGAACCCCCCCCCCCCCACTCCCCATTGGCTCATCATTAATGCAGGAGCTTGTGTTTCTCCTGGCTGGAAATCAATACAGGTTTAGACACACGCGGCGCTTAAGTTGGACGGTCTATAAATAACCCGGCTCGGGGGGTTTAAGGCCACGGCTGGATGGGATGATGGATGGCAGAGGGGGACAGCATTTTAAATTTGTATTTAGTTCTTTCTTTCCAATTGTGCATGTGATATAAAAGCTTCAAGAGACCGAAACTCTCCAGGGCATCTGGGAAAAGGTTGGTCCGCTTTGATCGGGAAGGTGCATTATTATTTCACATGGCTGCCAAATGTGTTCCCGAGCTGGACTTGACTTCAGATCAGCCAACGCATCATTACTCCGACACAAAGTTTCTCCTCTCAAGGCACCAAAAACGAGCCTCCCGTCACTCATTTCAAGTTGTGTAAGTTCCCTAAACAACATTGATTGACTTTTAAGTGACTTTGCGGCGGGCTTGTTAGCGGCCTGGATGTGCTGACTCCGCTGCCCCCCCCACCACCCCGTGTAACAACAAACTCGACCCCCGGCCGCTCCGCTTCTGCATTAGCACTTAAAAGCACATCTGCTGGCTGCCGGGGCAATTACTGCCACAGATACGACGATTCCACATGAAGATTTCTTATTTTTTGGGGGGGAAGATGAGGCTGGGATTTTAAAAATGAAGGAACTAATGATGGAGCTGGAAAGATGTTTAGGAAAGGAGAAAAAAAGATGTGACGGGGTGGGGGAGGGGGTATATTACAGACATTATGAATCTTACTTTCCACAACGTTGTGCTTGTTTTTCTGCTGACCCACATTTCCTGTTGGTTTGCCTCAGAGGACTTGGCTTTGTTTTCAGGGTTGCATATCTCCATCTGGCCATTTCAAACAAAAAAAGGGCATTTTCCAAATAAAGCCATATGCTACGCTGGAGTCCTCCCCCCTCCTTTTTTTTCTCCATCATTCAGAATCACACATAAAAAAAACCCTCAGAAATGATGACTGGGCTTAAAAGGATAATTCTGCTTTATTACAATATTTGGTGTCTGACTTGTAGCATAATTCCTATCAGCGTTGATGACTGAGAACCCTCAGGTCAGTCTAACTTAATTGGAACAGTTGGAAGTTATGGGGGGTTTTAATGAACATTCCAGGTGTCGTTTTTACCTACAAATAACGCGTTTAACATAATCTATCTGAAGTTTCCACCCTGTTGGATCTTTTTGAGTCATTTAGAAATGTAATGTTGTATAAATGTTGGTATATTTCTCCTTCCAACAATTCCAGGAAACAAATATCACTATTACATATATTTAACCAAATCTGAAGTAAATACGTGAGAGTAGCATTTGTAAAAAAATAATAATTATTGAATTTTTCTGAGTACAGGATTGGGGTAATAAGAAGTTGGACTGCAAATAAAAGAATTTTTTTAAATAAATGGGATATAATATTTTCTAGAGGCCTTGGGTGTCCCTCCACTGGGTCTCTAGAGGCCTTGGGGGTCCCTCCATCAGGTCTCTAGAGGCCTTGGGGGTCCTTGGCCTGAAAAACATTGAAGACCTCTGGTTTAAAAGCTTTGATGCGTTCCTCTTGAACTTAAGTTATAACTAATAAATAATAGCTTCTTTTAAAAAAAGAAGATTTTGTGGATACCTGGCTCGCTTGTCAACAGAACAGTAAAAAAACAAAAACCCAGACCTGTGCCGAACAGATTCAGGTAACGGACCTGGGTGTCATTGAGAACTTGGCACAGACGCCGGCTCTGCATCGTAATTTCAAACAAGCCTCCCGAGTGTTCAGAGCTCCGGAGGAGACGGCTGCCAATTCCCACCGCCGCGCCTCTCCGCCGTGATGGATGAGCCCGACTCGTCTCTCATCTTGTTCCTGTAATTGAGGCTCCAGCCGTTGTCACGCCACCACGGTCGCGGTCATGAAGGGAAAAGAGGCACCTCAAGGTATAGCAACCGGATAAAAAAAAAAAGGTTTTCTGGGATCAATATTTGATCATGATGTCTGGTTGGAAAATAAAAAAAATGTGTTCACTCAGCGTGATTGAGTCCACCTCAGGGTGAAGTGTGTTTGTGACAAACAGCAGTTTATTTTAGAAGTCCAGACCTCTTTCCTCTGGCGTCCTTCCAGGAAGTAAGTGTCAGAGAAATCACCCTTGGGCGAGTGTGTGTGTGTGTGTGTGTGTGTGTGTGTGTGTGTGTGTGTGTGTGTGTGTGTGTGTGTGTGTGTGTGTGTGTGTGTGTGTGTGTGTGTGTGTGTGGTCATAGTGGAGCTTTCACAGGTAATCAAATTGGTTTGATTTAGTTGAGTGTCGGATGACTTTCTGTACAAGGTTATGTAAATGAACATCCAGAACATCTGATGACTTTGCTTTCAGTTGGTCGGACCGCTGCTTCGTCTGGTTGGCGAAACACCGCCATGCTAAGATGCTAGCCGTAGCAAATTTGCGACTTTCCCCCCAGAATATTGCCCCCCTCTCTCGGTTTGTTTTTATTCTGGCCCTAATACACCATCGTATGGTCTCATCCACCAAAATTAAACAAAGTTAATTCAAATTTGCTTCTATTTTGGAGAATTATTTTTGCAGTAAGTGCACTTACTATCTATTGGCCTTTTGAGAGAAGCTCTTTGCATTCAATGTAAAGTGAAACCTGCAAAAAACACATGTGAGTTATGGGAATATATATCGTGGAAAGATGCCGACGGCAAAAACAGCTGATCAGTCACATCGCAATTTATTATTAGAAATATATGTGAATGCTTCATATTTAATATATATATTACACTGCCTCTCGATCTGTCAACACAAACTATAATATATATATATGTATATATATGACTGGAAAGAGTCTGTGAGATGAAGTGTTCATGTTGTGACAGCAGAGCAATAAGAAACTGTTCATGCTTAAGCCCACGTCGCTGTATAAGTGGCCATCTTTCCCCTCGCATGCATCGTATGACAGTCTGACAATCTGTCAACCGGAGGCTTTATTTATGGAAACTACTCCTCTTAAGAAAGATATTTCTATTCTAAACCTGTCCTTGTTTTCCTTGTTGATTTCCCATTATGTCGTTATTCAGAGAGCACTGTGCTGAATGAATATAATGATACAATATGAATATATGACATATGAAAATGCAAAATTTACACTACTTATCAGTCTTGTTAGCAGTCGCCCATTTCCTGTTTGTGATCTCTCACTTTTTATCTACATAATGCACCCAATCGTATCTCCCTGCCTTGTAAATGCCCTCATCTTATACCCACAGTTTTTATGTCAAAGCATGTTTGGAATTATTTATCTGCTATGTTTTCATCAGCCAGGATTTGTGGTTTCTTGTGAATCAGGGTTTATCTCGCCGGTGCTGGACTAGGGTGTGGTTTTTTATTTCCCTGTGAACCAGACTGGATTTCACCGGTGTTTCTGACTCGTTTGGGTTTGTGATGCAACTATAGGTCGATGTTGCTGAGGACTCGAGGAAGTGCAGAGTGTGAAACTGTTTGTAGGAGCGGTTCTCGAGAGAACCGGAGGGCTGCAGGCCGAGCGTTCCTTCTGAACAGGCATGTTTTTGCGTTGACAACAAATACATATTTACTCTATTTCTAACAAGGCGTCGTGAATCAGCGCTGCACGTCCAAACCCCTTCAGAAAAGGAAGCCTTGTGCCATAGATGGAGATTCACGGTGAATAGAGAGAGTGAATATGTTGCTCCTTGTATATTAATTCCTGAAACCTGCATACGCTGCCAAATGCAAATGCATTCGAACAGGGAATTTGCATAAGTTATAATTAAAAACATTGCGCATTGATGTGAACTATCTGGTATTCTGGAGGACAGTAATTCATACACTAACCACATATGCAGTTAATTTTCTTTGGCTGTAATCGTTTTTTTTTTTTGTAAACTAAAGTTATCACATACAGCTTTCAATTAATCGAGGCCACGTAATAATAAAACGCACAGCTTCGGGCTTAACTTGTCAAGTCATTTAGAACACATTTTAATAGCCAAAGTCACGTATGGTTTGTAAAGTGTACAATATCTTCAAAATAATACAAAGCTTTGATGGGGACTAAAGGAAAACCCTCAGGAAGAGCAACAGATGTCGTATAAAAATCACAAAATGCAGACTGACATCATGGATCCAGGAAGATGGAAGAACGTTGCTGCCAAAACTAGTAGGACCTCGGCCACATATAAGTTAGGTTTCGAGGGAATGTGTCCTTTTCCGGATTACGATCATTTTTGACATTTGGTCAACAAAACAACATGAATGTGTTTCAGGCCAAGGACCCCCAAGGCCTATAAAGACCCGGTGGAGGGACCCCCGATTACATATATAAAAAAACTGTGTTCCTTATTAAACCGGGCCAGTAGTAATGTGTGCAGCCTGTATAACACTACTTTATAATGATGTATGCAATGCTAAGCCAATAAAAGTAATAATTCATTTCAGTGACCCCCTGCAGTAACTCTGTGGACCCCCTGTTGAAGATCTGTGCTTTCGAGGGTTTCCCTTATAACCACATCATGTTTCAGCTGCTCCCACGTGGCCAAAACAACAGTTACTGCAGGTTTCATTGGTACGAAGTCTCCTCAGCTCTCGGTTTTTAAAACCTGATGATTGTTTTTATGGTTACAAACAACTGAAGGAGAGGATTTCAGTGGGAGGACTTTCATAGATACATATTTGTACTTTAAGTTCTGCCTCTGGTGGGTTTTCCCTGAACCAGATTTGTTGTTGTGGGTGTCTGATGCGATGCCATGGCGGTGGTTTTATTGCTGAGGATGCTGGGAAGTGTTGAGTACGAAGTTGTTTGCGTGAGCGGTTCTTATGAAGGCTGGCCAACATGCCATTCCTGTCAAAACCGCTCTGCTCAGATTTCTGTCTCCCCCCCACACCTCCCCCTCTCCCTCCCCTCCCCCTGTGCACACAGCTGGTGTGTAATTGGACGATCTGCGCTTTAGCTCCGGTATGATTGGTGGATGTGATGCCTGGGCCTCCGGGCGCCCCCCTCCCCCCGATGATCTCACTGACACCTGCGTTTCATGCAAGATGACACAGTCAAAGACACAAAACCAGCGTGGTTCCCGTAAATTATGAAAGCTTCGGCATGGGAAAGGAAAAAACTCATACTATCGATGCCTCCAAAATAAGCTCTCGCAGACCTAAAAATAGTTTACACTGGTGTCATGTTATGAATAATGCTGCGTAAGTAAACACATGTAAAATACACTCCCTTTTGTGCCGATGCATAATTGTACCGCAGTATTATTATTTTTTTTATTTTTTCAGAGCAGGGCTAAGACTCCAGTGAATGCCTGCAAGACACCAAGCTTGAGTTTATGCATTCGTGCCATAAATAGAAACATGCCACCCCCTGTAGGCTAAAATTCACCCCCACCCCTTTAAATTCAAGGCTGGCCTAATCCCTCAGCCGAGCTGAGAGTCGCACATCGCTGAAATTTCATCTGATGAACGCTCCACGACGACGGCGGCGTGTGATGGAGCCGAAGCTTACGACTTTCTATACCTTGTATCGTGGATCTGGATGAATCTATCGCGTTGGGGATTCCTTCAATGTGCATCCGCCTTATTGCCATTTGACTTTGTGCTTACTGTGAAGGGGAGATAATGTGCATTAGCCTTTGTTTGTGTGTGTGTGTGTGTGTGTGTGTGTGTGTGTGTGTGCGCACACAATTAGATCCAGTGTTTAACAACAGATAGACCATGGTGAATTGGCCTTCGTCACACAGATTCGTTGTGCATTTGAGTAAAGAGAGAGAGTTCAAAAAATCACAATCATCACGTTTTGGAAAATTATATTTTTATACACACAGCAGATTATTTTTACATCATCATTTACGAAGCAGGAAGAGTGGAGTGTGTATGAATTTAAGGAACATAATGACTCCAACTGGCAAGGTAAGCAACCTGGGCCCCAAACAGCTAATATGTGTTATGATGTTTAGACATAAAAAATGTAATCAACTTAATATTTTAAGTCATTGTACCCAGAAATAATGAACCAAATGGCCCCGAAGCACTTAAAAATAATGTGCAACTCCGCAGGAAAACTTTTTCACTGAAAAGTTCCCGGTTAGGTTGCAGATATTCAGATTTAACTAACGCAATATAACAATTTAAATATGCATTATTATTAATTACATTAGATTTGAAAGCTCCACCTTGAACAGATGTTCATATATATATAGACTACATATAACTTATAGTAATTGCACCAACATTCCCAGTCAGAGAGGGTGAAAACAGTCAGGCGGGAGGTTAGAAACCTGAAATCATAATTAAGCTTTCATTTAGTTGGCAGTGTGCGGTCAATACTGATTGATTAGATACTACATGTGAACACAGCGAGTAGCGCCGGTGCCTTAAAAACCATCTTGGGCTCGGCTAAGCTGTTGGCAACATTATTAGTGTTGTAAATTACACTTCAGTTGGCTATCGTGTTCAATGAGTTCAGGGAAGAAGAGAAACATTATCCAGCAGTATCTTAGCATCTTTAGCATCTTGCTACTATGACTCTCAGACTGATGGACAGGATGGTGGACTTTGGTCAAAACTGAAATACCTCCACAATTTTTCACATTTTCATGACATTTTGGACATTCATGGTGGCCAGAGGATGAACCCTACCGACTGTGATGATCCCATGATCCCCCTTTTCCTCTTGCACCATCCTCAGGTTTTGTTGATAGTGCCATCAAAAGATATTGTTGTTAATAATAAAAAAAATGGCTGCTTAAATACATAGAAACTTCCCTGATTTCTTTCATGCATTCTTGTATTAGTATTTAAAAATGCATGCGTTTGCCTCTCCTCCTCTCAATAAATAAGCGCTTAATAAAATGCTTATTAATATTGAATGGTCTCATTGTGCATTATTGAAACCGTAATGAGCCGGTTAACATTAGTCATAGATTTCTTTCTTTTGCTAATTAACCGTGTTGATTTAGACGAGAGTGAGAGAGAGAGAGAGAGCTACATTAAATTGGTGCAGTCATAAAAAAATAATCAGAAAAGCGTTGATAATGTCCAATTTCTTCCGTGCCAGTTTTTTTTTATGTTTCTTTCTTTAAACTCGTACTTATCTCCTCTTTGATGCAACATTAAATAAGCATAATTACACCGGCTAATAAAGCAGTTAATTAGGCTAATTAATTTAAAATCCGACTGTGGTTTAAGGGTTAATCAGCCGGTGTAAGTAAGACGGCCCACGCAGTCCTGTTTGTCTACAGATGAAGAGTAGACTGTCCTCAGCAGGTCGTCTCCATGGCGACCATTACGTTGATATGTTACATCGGCTTTGTAAGAGTTTTGAATGAATTCATATTGTACATGTTAATTTTAGAGGGGTTCCTTCTGTGTGGAGTTTGCATGTTCTTCCCGGGTTCTTCCCGGGTTCTCTCCGGGTTCTATCCAGGTTCTATCCAGGTTCTCTCCGGGTTCTTCCCGGGTTCGCTCTGGATTCTTCCCTGGGTTCTCTCGTTGTCTCTGGGTTCTCTCCGAGTTCTCCCCTGGTTCTCCGCGGGTTCTGTCTGGGTTCTCGCTGGGTTCTCTCCGGGTTCTCTCCTGGTTCTCTCTGGGTCCCCCCGGATTCTCCCCGGGTTCACTCTTGGTTCTTCCCGGGTTCTCTCTGGGTTCTCTAAGAATTCCCCAGGTTCTCCTCGGGTTCTCCCTGGGTTCCTCCCACAGTCTGAAGACATGCAGGATTGGAATTGGTTAATTGATGACTGGATGCATGTTAATTGAGCAAATTATTTCCATCGGTTTTTACTGAATGAAGTCGAGTTCTGTAGCAACAATAATTTGCCGGGCCTATATAATAATCCATAATCATGGCCCATGAGTTTTGAATATTGTTCCACTGTTTAATATCTTCCAGTCCCCTAAAGCAAACCTGACGTCCAGCAGACGAATAAAACACAAAGTAAACTCAGACTGGAGGCTCTCGGTCACTTTGCCTCCATTGAATTATTTTCTCCCGTCAAAAGATGTTTTTTCGGCCGACGTCTTAATCCGCTATGTCATACAGATATATACGGCTTCACCGAAAGTCAAGATGGGAAATAGGAAACAACAAACTGATCACTTCTGAGGGACATCTTGAAGCTTCAGCTGTTGCTTCGCTATCGGAGGGGAGTGTCTGGGCGGTTTCTGTCTGCTGGAGTGGATAGCTGGCAACACACCACACGAGCAATGTTATAATTTAGAGAACAGTCAGGCATTTTTCCCCCCCTGAGCCGGCGAACAGGAACTGGAAATGAGAAGATGATGCACGGCTTTTTTTTTTTTGGTTTGCCACTTATCAGTTGTTGCAGGTTTTCTATTTCACACACTTCATCCTGTAATGGAGTTATATATGCAGGCAGCCAGTCATGTTTCCATGTCGCTCTCCTAAAAAAGGACCTGCACATGCCAATCAGGGTGACCCACCAGCTTACAAACCAGGACCAGGTCTCTGCATGCTTCATTCAGACTCGGTCTCAGACTCGGAGACTCAATGAAAGGTAGAAAATTGGTGAACACCTTCTGGCTTTTTTTTAAAAGCAGTTATGATGTTACCGTTGGCAACAGCAGAAGGGAGGAGAGGGAGAGCGGTCGCTGCAGGATGGTCCAACTCTTTCTATTAGCCGTTTAAAGGTCTAATTAACTGAGAGAATAACGTTTATGATATCAGTTAAAAAAGTGTACTATATTACTTGTGTCGTTTCGCGAAACATTTCCTCTATTTTAAGCTCTGCTGCCACCTATTCCAAACACAGGAGCGTTTACCGGTGCAGCTAGTTAGCAGCGGCGAAACCATATTCATCCCGACTTGATGATGCGTCGCGTATCGTTGTGGTGATATTCAAAATGAATCAGTCATTGAGGTTGTGCTTCGTTTGAATCAATGTGTTTTTTTCACTTGACTCAAGTAAAATAATGTTTTTTTTAACATAAGCTAACCATTTGGCAGTACCTCTGCAGCCCACTAGATGCCCCTAATGGTTATGTAACTCCCATCTACGACTCCTACCCAACACCGTCTGAGGAGGAGATTTGCCTTTAAATGGCATCTCGCCATGTTCTCCCCATTGTTTCACATTATGTAACCATTTTGGTTCTTTTGTGCCTTTTTTTAGGGAGCTGTTAAACCCAATGAGACACAATACAGTACGTGGTATTGATATCTACACCTAAAACAGAGGATTTGTTCAAATAAACTTGGCAAAGTCTCGTCCCTCATCCTACGTTGAAGACTGAGTCTGAAGTTGTTTGTTCGAAAGGGATGAACTTGTCTTTTTTTAGTTGTTTTCTGATGCCCTTATTAACTTTTAATGCATTCATTGTGAGGACTTATTGGTGAGAGGTAGCTTTAACGATGTCATGCATCTGGTACAATTTCCACAGACAGCCAATCCAATATTTACTGCTGTTGTTTGTGATCTTAATTGTTTACGGTTTAATTTTAAAGCTGTCTTAGTTGCAGATGGGGGGGGGGGGGGGGTTGCTTGGACCTTTCATGAGAATTTAGAGTGTCAGTTTATTTCCTGTCAGCTGCTGATGGTACACACCGCTGCAGGAAATCACCTAAATAAAACATTTAAAACGTTCAATTTATATGTGTCAAATGGTCGTTTTGCTTGACGTCCCTTAACACACCCCTCGGTGAATAACCCCCCCTCAGGCCAAGGACTAGAAACCCAAAGGACCCCTGGGAACACAACCCCCTGTGGTTTAAGCTGCAGTCCGACAGCGCGTTCCTTCCTGCATGTTTCCTGAACGGTGCCATTAGTCAATATTAGTCACATAGGCAAACAGATACTTTGCATATGAATAATTTAATAAAGCAAACGTTATTTTTTCTCTACATGAGGAACCTGCTGGCTTGTCTGCTGCTGCTCGGTTCTTCGACGGCGCCGGGCTCAGCTCTGCGTAATGAGACTTAACAACTCCGATAAACCCAAACTGCAAATGTAATGAGAAACAATTCATCATGCGATGCAGCCGGCGCGTCGTCGCACAATGTAATCTATTGACCACAGCAGCGTCGTATCTCATCTTTTTAGGAAAACATATTGCTTTCCCCTGTAAGAATAATGATACCTGCTTCTCTGCTTATGCGGAAGTGGCAGATACGCTTCATATTTGTTTGCCTTGAAATAAGATGTATTGGAATGAGGCACGGCGGTGGAGAGTCTGTTTACGCTGGCAAGGAAATGTTATTGTGTCAAATTCACATTGTAACCCACAGAAAAGTGTAGCAATCTTTCAAAAAGGGCGTCCGGCTTTCACCCGGGATTCTTTGCTCATTTCCATCGATGCAGGAGTTTAGATGCAGCTCCAATAATAATAAATATACATTATTAAATAATGTATTATTATTATATACATAAATAAAATATACACTACAAAAATTATTTAAAACGTGTTATTCTCGACATCATGTGGCCACATCTTATGTGTGGTGTAGATGTATGAATTGCTGGTGTATTTATTTTTCACATCCTTGTGCTTGGTCACTGTTTGATTTTCCAATTTCTCTGTATATTATTATGGGAAAGGAAAGATAAATGCAATTTATAATATATCTATAAAAATAAAAGAAAATAATGTTTAAGAGAAGATCCGTTGTGTTGTGTATCTAATAATCACATACGAGCAAAGAAATGCTTTTGCATTGAGACTCTTTCATTATTTTTGATGATGATAAAAACTTAAAGTTTAACCCAAATTGTAGAAGTAAAAACGGAAGGGAATTACTGAAATATTCACCCAAAACCAGCAGGCCCACTGTGGCAGAGACTTCTCAGCCATGGAAGAGTGAGTATTTTAGGGTCATTGTCATGGTTTGGTGTTTTGAAGAGGCCTCCGAGTCCGTCACACTCGGCAAGCTTAACGTGAGGAAGCTCTGGGAGTCAAAGATGGGATGAAGACCTTGTAAGTGTCCCTGACTGCCTTAAATAGTCAAGGACCACATTGTCTGCCTCCTCCCTCGTGTGGGATGATTGATTTTTGTATTTTATTTTGTACGACGTGACGAGTTAACATAACAGCTTTTTACAAGGTGGACCAGAGAGCGGTTCCTCTAGAGATAAATGCTCCAGGATTCGGTTCAACCGGATTAAGCATGGCTGTGCCCTTCTTCTCCTGTTGGACTTGTATTAATGGAGGTCTCCACACTGTTCCCCCCCCCAGACCTCAGTTGAAATAAACTGGAATCATCCTTTCAAATGGTTTGTAGCTTATTTATCAGCTCAGGAGTGTTGACCGTCCACCCTGATCTAGATTCTACAACCTTAGTTCCTCCATGTTCTCCTGTGATGGACTGTAGCTGCGTGATGACAGAGCCGGGGAAATTAGAAAAAGAGAGCCGTGGCAGAAAAACCAGAGGGGTGGTGGGGGGGGGGGAAGCCTCTGAAGAAAAAACCCGGTGACAGCAGCTTTAATCGCAAGAGCGCAGGCATTTGTTCTGTCAGCAGAAAAGACAGAAAAGCGTCACAGGGGGAAAAGTGTGCGTGTTCAGAAAGGAGGTTGATATGAGCGTTGCTGCCTCTGTGGACGTGAACGTGTGTGCATTGATGATTGGCAGACACGCATGCAGCACCATGGGGATGTGTCTTATCATCGTCTCAGAGGATGAACCCACACGGGGAGGAGCCTCCGCATCCTCCTCATCCTTCTCCTCACGTTGGGAGTGATTTTTGGCACAAATCGGCGGCGATCATTCACACCCGGTGGATGATGCTGATGGATGCGGGTCGACCTCTCGGGCTTTCCTGGCTCTCACACACACACACACGCACACACACACACACACACACACACACACACACGCACACACACAGATAAAACTGGAGAGAGGAAGAGGAGCGGAGCCTTGTCTTCTGTGGTAATATATATCTATGCAGGGTTATAAATCATGGCGGCTGGCTTTGATTCAGCTGTGAAGATTAAGTTAAGTGTAAGGTTAGAGCCATATATCTGTTTGCTGAAGTCTAACAGCTAAGGATGGGTGATAAAAAACAAACAAAAAATAGAGTTTGGAATGTTGTCGTTTAGTGAACTGAAAGAAGATCGGCATTTAATAAATACATCTTAATTAATATCATTTGTAATATATTCATTTTGAATGTACTTTTGATATTCAATCAATCAATTTTGGGCAAGATCAGAAGAGAGTGGATGTAGTCACTGTGATGTCACACATAGGTTCATGAACGGCTGTTCTGAAGTCAGTAGTTTGGCATTTTGGCTGCTGCTTTTTTATCATAAATACAACTAAATTACAGCTGAATAAGACAATTTAAGGTGGCCAAAGTTAACTTTTATGAACTGAAAACACATTGAGAAAGGTTTAACGTCTGTTTAACACAGACATCTCGCAGACCTGACTTCGCCATGGCAACCACCTGTCAATCACAAGGAAACCAAGCTGTTTAAACGGGAGCGTGAGTTAGTATACGAACATTGAAGTGGACCTGAAACTAGCGATTGAGGCCACAAACTCATGTTTGCCACAAATATATTGTACAACATTCTGCACTAATTGTACAATTGTAAATATTATTATATTACGGTATATGTATATTTTCATTTAGGTACATTTTTTAAATATTTTCTATTGTATTTATGTTCTTAACTGCAGTAATTTGTTTATTCTTTGTAAATATCCTGTAGACTGAACACCAAGACCACCTTGTGTGTGTGAAAACGTTCTTGGCAATAAACTCCTTTGTGATTCTGATAAATGAGAAGTGAGAAGCCATCTTCTCATAGACTTCTATACAATCAGACCGCCCCCTGATGGCTATACGAAAGAACGCACCTTCAAGGCACTCCAGTGTTGGCTTCACTTTTTCTGAAGTTGCATGATCCGAACTAAAGTCTGACCCTTTTGTCATTGCTGTCCCTATAGCGACTCTGCTAGCGTGCTCAGATTTTAAAGCTGATGAGCAACAACAACAACAACAAGCGTAACCTCGGGTCTAAGTCGAGCACAGAGGCGGTCGCGCTCCGTTGTCGGATGTTTGACTCCAGGGCGACGGGGGGAGCGGTAGCATACGTTAACCCTTTTTACAAAAGTCTTTACAGCACATAATGACTCATGCTCTCTGAGTCACACACACACACACATCAGCCCCAACAGCTGATAATGGTGGCTTTCATTCTTTTCAGCCTACCTCGCCGCCAGTCGCACGGCTCAGAAAAGGAGCTTAGGGAGTGCAGAATGCAGGAGTTCACATGGCTGTGGATTATTCTCACTAATGGTTAGGAACCTTCTGCAGTGGCAGCAACCAAGCGCAATGCGGGGTCTCCACATTTTATATTCATGAGAGGAGCAAAAAGAAAAATATCGGAAAAGACGGAGGAATGAGGGGGTTAAAAGAAAAAAACGAGTAGGACCGACGTAACCCCGCCCATTCATGCTTCAAGCAGCCATAGAAAATGAAGCGATCAGCATCGGGTCGGGGGTGCAGATCAATGAGCCTGTATAGATCAGTGACGAGCTGTCAAATCCTCTGCATAAAGAAGTCGGAGGGTGAATCTGAAGGCAGAGCTCAGGGCTTTGGTGACAGCGGGTTGCCAGGCTGCATGTGTGTAACCCCCTAAACAAAATGTTTTAGGAATAGCTCGGAACTTCTCATCTCGAAACTCACTTTAAAAGGTCACTTTAATTTAGACCATTCATATTTGAAAGCAGAATCTAAAGTCATGACTCCGTTTCCCCGGTAACACACAAGGCTTTGCTAATACCTGGAACCGTCATCACCATCCCATGGAGGTGCTTATGTAATGGAAGTGTTCTTCACTACTCCAGGAAATAGGACGAACCTTGGATTCGACTTGGCGACGGGAGATAAAATTATAATTGTCATGAAGTGCAAAACCATAGCTCATTGTTTTCTACATGTTTTTTTTTTGTCTGGATTCAGCAAACAAGTTGCCTGCAGCCTATACAGCCCCTTTTCTTTTATTTGAAATGCTAGTTTAAAGTTAAATAATGTCCCAGCAAGTTGCTTTGCCCCTCTAGTAGAGTTCAGTACAGGCTGCAGTTGAAAACAACTTGATTTCACCTCAGCAAATGTCATGTGTAAGGAGGCCAAACTGGTAGAGAGCTGTGTGTGTGTGTGTGTGTGTATGTGTGTGTGTAATGGTGGCGACAAGAAAATGGTGTTTTTCATAAAATACCAGGACTTTTTCCTGCTTCTAACGCAGAGTAATTCAGCCTGCAGCCGCTCACCAAGATCACAAATAACACACAGCAGCAGCAGCAACCCAGTGTTCACACACTGATTCAGTCATTCACACTTACACACTTACATACTAATACGTGTACGCAGCAGTGTTTCTGCCCCAAAATGGCTGCTGGATGTAGGAAAGTGTGAGGAATAAACATGTATCTAATCCAGCTGCAGTGTGACTAGAACACATTTATTCTCTCTGGTGCACTAATTGATTCCAGGACTTGCCGGGCCGGCCTGCAGGGGTAAACAGGTTCAGTCTATTGAGCTCGGGGTGCCTGCGGCTACACCGGCAAAGGAACGGATCAATAAGAGAATTATTATCTCACAGCGCTTTTATGAGGATTACTTTTCCTCACATTCAACCCGTCTTCAGTGACAAAAGTATCCAAAGAGTGTTTTTTAAGAAGCAGGGCGGGGCCGGGAGGGGAGGACGGTGTAGAGAAAAAAGATCCAGTTAAAGCGTGGGGGGGCACTTGTTTAGAAGATTTAGATCAGCTTATTCATCCTTCCTGAGAGCAGTAATGACATCAGGGCTCCTTCAATTAATTGTGTTTTAAGTTCCTGTCTATCAAAGAGTGAGTTAAAACAATGGTCGTTGATCATGTGACCCACTAATGAAAGTGCATGTATTTGCTGCTTTGCCCAGAAATAGGCTCTCCGGGTCTGAAGGCGACATTAAAAATTCGAAATGAGTTTTAGCTTTTTCCATCAGTCGGCAGCGGTTGGTCTCCCAGGTGGAGCTCCTCACTAAAACGTATGCTGCGTTTACTTGTAATCAGAAATCAGTAACTTCTAACTGCTGAGTCAGGCTCCCTTCTAGTCTAAGGTGTTTACATTTCATTACTGCTGACTCACAATGGAGGATCAACAGGCAGAGAAAGAAGACCGTTCAACTTCAAGTCCAAGAAAAAGAAAAACTAATGAACGTGAAGAAGGAAAGTCATCAAGAAGCAAAGTGACGCCAACGAGGGGAAACCACCTCCTTTCAGTGTGGAGCATTTGAAGGCATCACGCAGATGAGAGACAGTCAACACTTTTGGGTGAGGGAGATGAAGCAGTTCCATCTACCACCAGAGAGGCCGCTAGAAGCAAGTAACGCATCTCAAATCGTACAACTTTAAGTTACCTTGGGTTCTGAGAAACGGGAGGGTTTACATCGGAGTTAGTTGAAAGCTCTGGTATGTTGCATAGAGCCACTTAAGGAGGCCAGCAAAAACAGCAAAAACATCAGCCTTATATTAAACAAGGAGAGATGCATTGTAGCGGGTTTTAGCAAACTTTTTCCACCTGTAGTCCCCGGGCAGGTTGGTGGAACAATACATTCATAACAATTCAATATAAACAGAGTATAAAAAACCTACATCATAACATCATCCACCTAAAAAAAACGAAATGTGTATAAAGTTAGTTATTTCCGATGTCGAGGGTCAGCGACTAAACGTTGGTATCAGACGAGTCAGGAGAGCACACTGACGTCAAATACCGTTTAAATAATAACATCTCATCATCAGAGAGTGCCATGAACGCATTCATGTTCCCAAAGGGACGAAACCGTTTGATCTCAACATGATCTGATAATCTTTAATGTGGGATCACTCTCTGGAAAAACGACTCTAATACTCAATAATTCATGACCGACGACGAGTGTAAAAAGCCAAACCGATACATGTTGTCAGTCCTGTCCAGCATTTATGAGGGATGTAGTGAAACATCGCCGCTTATAGGGATCAAAATTATATATATATATATATATATATATATTAATTTATTTAATTTTTGTGGTAATATCCATGTTAAGATTCCCTTCAGGGCTCCTTCACATCCTTTATTGCCAGCATGCATTGTGGGAAACACAATAAGCATGCTGCATACACGTATTAGTACTGTGTGTGTGTGTGTGTGTGTGTGTGTGTGTGTGTGTGTGTGTGTGTGTGTGTGTGTGTGTGTGTTACGACTCGCTGTCTGAGATGTTGTTTTATTGGACTACGAGGATATATTTTAATTGAATTTAAATCCCAGGTTTGATCTTCTATAGGATCATGTTTTTTTATTATGGAATATTTTATAAACTATATGTACTTGATTCATTCATTCAATCTGTTTGAGAAAAAGAAGTTAGCAAATAGTTGTTACCCATCTGGTCTCTCTCTCTCTTTCTCTTGGATTAAAGGAGCAGTTCGACATTTTGAGAAACTTCTTTCCAGCTGAGAGGTGTGAAAAGATCACTGCCTCTCTGTTTTAAATCTGTTTTAAATATAAAAGCTGGAGCCGGGAGACGGTTAGCGTAGCATGAAACTCGAGGAAACGCCGCGTTCACCAGCGACATCTAAAGCTCACTAATTAACTCGTCATTTCATGTTTATTTAATCCACAACAAGAAGCACTTTTACAGTTGTTAAGCTCCAGGCGTTTCTCTTTTTGAGTCTTCCCTGGTTGCCTGGCAACCTCAACGTGATGATAACACTTCTGTAACCCATTGTCCCCAGTTTAAGAACCGTCTTGCACATAACGCATGAAGAACTACCAGTTATTTTACAGATTAAACCAGCGGTTCTCAAAGGTTTTGGGGCCAGAGACCAAGGACCCCCTCATAATCAGATGAGAGCTGTTTATTTACTCTTTTCTCGGTTGCTAAGACACATTTCTCAAAGCTGCTCCCCTTTTCTCTAAACTGTGAACACAAAACCCAATTTTCACAAAACCTCAGACTCTTCTTGCAAAACCAAACTTTCAACTCAAAACAGTTTAATCGGTGCTCAAAACTGAACTATGTTGTCGAATCATGCCCCGAGTGAATCAAAATTAAAAAACACTACAGAGCAGTCACTAAACACTACATAGAAAAATAGAAAACACAATGCTCAGGACATGAAGCTGTAGAAATAAATGTTTATTGTTCACTGTAGGCTAAATGCATGTTGCAAAACAAAAAAACTTGTTTATTTAGCACTTGTACATAGAAAAAGTACCAAAAACAGAAATCTTGTGCATTTAGCACTTGTATACAGTAAACCTAAAGTACAAAAATATACAAATGAGAAGTGCATTAGCCACAGCATCATTTCTCCTTACTGGGTCAGGCCACAGGACTTCATCCACATCACAGGCCAGGCAACGGGGTAAAAAACCCCTGGCATGCCGTATCCAGGCTTGGCATGCCTCCACACCTATGTCACCACAGGCTAGTTCCATGGCTTGCAGGAGATTTACCCTGGTGTAAGGTTGGCGTTCATATACCTTCCACGGCCATGAGGAGAAGAATTCTTCAATGGGGTTCAGGAAGGCAAAGATTGAGAAAACCTTGGTTGAACCACTCTCTAACCTGGAGGGCTCTGTGAAAACCCACATTGTCCCAAACGACAACATAGATGGGATGCTCATCCTGCTGCCCTAACAGAGCATCTCGTATGTGAGTGAGGAAAACGAGGAGCTGGTGAGTGTTGTAGGGCCCCAGGTTGGCATGATGGTGGACAACCCCATGATTGCTGATGGCAGCACACAATGTGACATTGCCACCACGCTGCCCAGGGACACCAACAAATGGCCCGTTGGCCAATCACACTACGGCCTCTCCTCTTCCTTTTGTTGAGATTAAGCCCAGCCTCATCCATGTAGATGTATGTATTCATGGTGTCTTTCCATTGCATCCCGTTGGAAAGCTCTCTGTAGAAATAGATAAAGTTTTGTAAGTGATACAGAAAAAGTGATTTAGGCCACTACAGTAAATCACTACTTACAGTAATCAACATTGAATGTGTCTGGATATATACCAACCTGTACATACTGGAATCTTTGCTCTTTGACTCTGTCTGAGTTGCGATCAAAGGCCACTCCGTACAGCTGTTTCCTGCGCATGTCTGTTGCGCTTGAGGACACGATCAACAGTAGAGAGGCTGACACTGTTGATACCCTCAAAATTGACATGGTCCTCAATTATCTTCTGCGGAATTTCACGCAGTTTAACGGTGTTGTTCTCACGGACCATATCGACAATTAGGGTCTCTTGGTGTGGGGGGAACATACCTGTCCTCCCACCTCCATGTGGCAGTCTTTCATCCATCCATCCATCCATTTTCCTCCGCTTATCCGGGACCGGGTCGCGGGGGCAGCTGCCTGAGCAGGGACGCCCAGACTTCCCTCTCCCCGGACACTTCCCCCAGCTCCTCCGGGAGGACCCCAAGGCGTTCCCAGGCCAGCCGGGTGACATAGTCACTCCAGCGTGTCCTGGGTCTTCCTCGGGGTCTCCTCCCGGTGGGGCATGCCTGGAACACCTCCCGAGGGAGGCGTCCAGGGGGCATCCGATGCAGATGCCCGAGCCACCTCAACTGGCTCCTCTCGATGTGGAGGAGCAGCGGCTCTACTCCGAGCTCCCCCCGTGTGACGGAGCTCCTCACCCTATCTCTAAGGGAGCGCCCCGCCACCCTGCGGAGGAAGCTCATTTCGGCCGCTTGTATCCGGGATCTTATTTTTTCGGTCATGACCCAAAGTTCATGACCATAGGTGAGGGTAGGAACGTAGATTGACCGGTAAACCGAGAGCTTCGCCTTTCGGCTTAGCTCTCTCTTTACCACGACGGACCGATACAGCGACCGCATTACTGCAGCCGCTGCACCGATCCGCCTGTCAATCTCACGTTCCATCCTTCCCTCACTCGTGAACAAGACCCCAAGATACTTAAACTCCTCCACTTGAGGCAGGAACTCCCCCCCGACCTGGAGGGAGCAAGCCACCTTTTTCCGGTCGAGAACCATGGCCTCAGATTTGGAGGTGCTAATCCTCATCCCGGCTGCTTCACACTCGGCTGCAAACCGCCCCAGGACATGCTGGAGGTCCTGGCTCGAAGGAGCCAACAAGACCACATCGTCCGCAAAAAGCAGGGATGAAATCCAGTGGCTCCCGAACCAGATCCCCCCCCTCCCCCCGAACCAGATCCCCCCCCCCCCCCTTTGCCAAAAGAGTGACTGATTCAATCAGTGGGTTCAGGCAACGGAGCATTTGGTTCAGACAATAGGGTTCAGTGTTTTAGCAATTGAGAAAAACTGTAAGTACCAATAGCTGTTTTAACCCAGCCGTGATGAAACTACACGGATGCAATAACTGTGTTTTTCTGTCTTCGTGGACGTTGGATGTTTCTTGAAAATGCTGATAGAAAAATCTTGATCTTTGTTGTTTATTTTTCAATGGCAGAAACCCAGTTTTTCAGCCACTTATCCATCATATAAAAGCTATCTATTTGTTGCCTTTCCACTTGCCGGCTTGCCTTCATTGTGATGGAGCACTTGGTCATTTTATGTATTGTAGTAATTTAGCCCCTCATATTGGTTTTGTCTAAACACTTAACATTTGTCCGGCCGGCAGGTTTCAATGTAGTTTGCTGTCGAAGTCGCTGAGGGAGAAACTACAATGGATGCACTCCGAGATATATGCACACATCTGCTTGTTGTTATTAATAAAGACTAACGCTCGCTGATGCAGTGGTCAGATACTCCCAACCACCTCCAGTTACAAGCCGAGGCATCAGGGCTCATCATTATTATCACAGCTGAAAGATTATGTAGCAACAAATGTACTAGAGCTCAGCCTCACGGGTGAATAAAATGTTTATTTGATTCTCTGTTTTCCTCCATAAACACAAATATGTGGATTTAATGTGTAGATATGAAAAAAAAAAAAAAATTCTGAATTCTGATTTTTTTTAGTTGCTCCACAGTTAATCCTGCAGAAATACCCTCCGGACGGTTGAGAATCACCAATACACCGATACGCTATGAAAGCTGCAATCAATAGTGAATTAGAGCTGAGATGACAAACTAGCGTGCCCGGCAGACAAAGATGGTTATCTGGGGTGAAATATATATATTTTTAGATAAAAAAAAGTAGTGCAGCACATAAAACCACTCTCGCTAAAGGCACTAAATAAAAAAAGGCTTGTTTTTTCTTTTAATAAACACAGTCGTGCCTTGAAGGTTATTCCCCAATTAGCCACAAAAATACTTTTTTTGTGACGAAAACCATTCAGATGGATTTTGTGTGAGATGAATCCGCTATTCCCGGCCTGCAGGTGCGTCCTCGGTGACCCCATCTGGAGGGTAATTAAGGATAAACGTGACTAATCCGGGTCGTCTGGTTCCACCCTGTAATGGTTCCCAACTGAAGGTCGATGATCACATCCGCATTTCCATGTCGTTATTTGACTTGCTGGACTTGTTGCACCTGACGTGGATGTTGATGGTGGCGGGGAGGGGAGGGAAGAGGGGTCTGGGATTGGACTGGATGAAAAGAGGGGTGGGTGACCGTCTGACGTGGAAGTAGAAAATCGCTGTTCCACCGTGAAGCATCCTGTGAGTCAGACTTCGCCTCACTGAGCTTCTCTCAGAGGTTGCTGCAGGGCTTCCTATCCTCTCTGTCTTTTCTTGTCGCTTTCTATTTCCTTCATTTTATCCCCCCCCCCCAAACAACCCATCACCCTCCCTCCCTCCCTCCATTTTGCCTGCTCCGGTGCTGCTTATTGTCTGGGTCTAGTGAAGTCAAATCACCCTCCAGTTGTTAACTCTCTCCCCTCCCCATTTACCGGTCGGCTGTGGAAATCAATAACGCAGCCTTCTCCAGACCTCAGCCATTTAATTTGACATTTGATCCAGTCGTTGGTTATTTATGTGGAGGAGATACAAATGAATCCCCCCCCTCTGTGCTGTGGAGGTGAAGCCTTCTCCGGTTAGAAGTGTGCTTATGTAAGCCTCCTTGATCCACCGTGTAATGCCCACAGGACCCCCATATACAGCGATTGGTGACGCTACGCAGTCATTAGATCCCCTTTTTTTGGGGGGGGTTTGCATGACATATCTTGCTTGACTAGTCACATGCATCCCCACTCTATATAGGCAATTTCGATGGGGCCTCACACTGTTCCGGTGTCTCTGTTAGTTAAGATTAAACCGCCACCATTTTGTAATCTGGATGAGTCGCCCGGGGTTACGATGGTGTCAGATTGTGCGTGCTCGGCTCTGTCATATTTATTATGACACATAGCAGAGGGACAAGGTGATTTATATTGGTTTAAAAAAAAAAGAAAAGGGATCTTGTCTTTAAGAACTCAAGGCCATTATGTGTTTTCACCACAAATTAGATTATGTGGCATTGCATAAATTGGATTATACGATTATATGTACGTGGCATGTTCCTCGGTTTAGCATGACATGGAGGCTTAAACCATAACCTTTAACGAATGGGTCATTTCAACCTAAACCACATTTTTTTGCGAAACCTTTTTGTGCCTAAACCAAACCTGAACCATAACATTGTGACTTAATAATATAAAACTTTTTTTTTGTTGTTATTTTTAAATGTTTTAATTTTTTTCTTTTATTAAGTCAAAAAATAGTTTTAAGGCTTGTTTTTTTGGGCTTTCCTAACATTGTTTTTTTAAATTTGCTTTAACAGTTTGCATTGTTTTTGTCGTTGCAAGTGATGTAATACAATGGGTGACGCGTGTTTACGTGGTTTTAATAATGAGTACAACAAGTGAGAAAAGTGAGTGTGAGAGTTGGTGGATAGGTCAAACAAACACAGGACTTTCACCAAGGAAACCGCTGTTCATGTTCCCTGTGAGGCAAAAAATGAAGCTGTATAGCAGTAGGACCTGTGTTGAAGCTGGCCGATGCAGTGATATAACTGGCCAGTCTGCGATCAAGGGGCGGGACTTATCAAAGGGCCAATCATAAGAGGCTACTTGGAAAACAAATTCAAGTTTTGATTGTCTTTCTTTTCTTACTGAAGACGTTGCACACGGTTCAAGTTCCATTAAGACTCATCACTGACTTGGCGGATGGTTTTGTTGAATTGATGCTTCCCGATGGAGAGGAGACTTCATTTTTCTTCAGTCCTGGAAATTGTTAAAAGCAATTTTAAAAAAAATACTCTTCAAACTGTTTAAAACACCCTGGGTGTCAAAAGCTGCAAATTGAATTCTCAAGGATGGATGAAGAAGGGTGGATGGATCCTGTGGAGCTGCAAACTTAATTTTTTTCAACACACACACACTTAGGATGCACATACACATGCGTGTGTGTGTGTGTGTGTGTGTGGTGTGTGTGGAATTCCCTAACAGTGGTTGAACAACACTCTCAGTCACCCCTGGTGTGAGCAGGAAAAACCTACTGCAGGCTTCCCATCTGTTCAACTCCAGAGTTATGGCAGTGATCCAACACACACACACACACGCACACACTACACACACACACACACACACACACACACACACACACACACACACCTCATTCATAAAGTCGGTCAGATGCAGACTCTCATCCACTGGGAGCAGAGTTGAGTGTGAGAGTAGAGCAGCAGCGTTGGAGAAGCTCCTCCTGAAGTCTGGGTTTAACATTCTGTGCCATTTGGAGGCACCGTGCACTCCCTCGTGCACTCCCCCCGTGCACTCCCTCGTGCACTCCCCCGTGCACTCTCTCGTGCACTCCCCCGTGCACGCCCCCGTGCACGCCCCCGTGCATGCTCGGTGTCCCTGCTGTTCAAATGCAAACCACATTGAACTGGAGTCCCAGCTCAGCTTTTGACCAGGTGCAATGATTTACACTATGTGACATAATCACCGTGGTGAAATGAATTCATGCAAAACACTTGTTTGGCCCTATAATAGACAAGACATTTGCAAATTATTCACCCTTCATGGGCGACCCTTTAGAAGGCACAAGTGGTCAAAAAAACAGAAACACATCTACGTGTTTATATCATTCTGGAGGAGCTTCCTTTATATATTCCAATTCTTAATTTTGGATAAGGAATGCATATTTTAGTATCAAAATGCTCCTTCTAAAAACATTCCCCCATGTGAACACATCAGGATTTACACCAGTACGAACCCTGACGAATACTTAGTTACTGTACAACTTCTAGGTATCTGTACTTCAGTCGAGTACATTGTACTTTTCCTCTCTATATTCTGTACTTTCTACTCACATTTTCAAAACAGGCTTGTGACTTTACTTTGGATGTATTTGTACTTTTTTATGTATTTTACGTAGGTAGCAAAGTCCCCCCTCCCCCTCGCCTACGGAGATGCGACAGAACAGATTGTATCTGACCGGCGTCAGCTAGCATCAGCCCTCACAGACGCTCACCTCGTTTGATGAGCAGGTCTCGCATTCGGCGATTCACCTTTTCCTTCCCTCTTCAATCCGAGACTGACGTCTCTTTGCTGCAGGCGTCACGATGATGATCCGATCTGATCCACAGAACCAACAGGTTGTGGTCTGCAGGAGCTTTGACTGACGGGGCCACTTGAGTACCTGAAATGGTACTTGACTCGAGTCCAAATCTGTTGTACAGAGTCTCGTTATCCATTTTCTTTTTTATTGGTGTCATTTAAAACAGACATTTATGGATTGCATTAGAGCAGGTCTCTTGCCAGTCCTCGACTGTAATCTCACCGTTTCACCTCACATCCAACAAAGCAGTGTATTTCATGGATCTTCATGTATGTTTGTGCACAGACTACGACTACGACGGCATATTAGGGCCACTGTAGGAAAAAAAAGGAGCCGAGAGAGGGGCAAGTAGCAAATCTGCCACTTTATAAAGTAGAAAATGTTCCACTTTTTAAAGTTGCCCGCCTCTCTCGGCTCTGTTTTTTCTCTCTACAGTGGCCCTAATACACTGTCGTACAAATGAGATACAGTCTATTATTTATTTTGTTTACTTTTTTAAAAACTTTTTCTTAACTGTTTCGTTTCTCTGAAGCTCTGAAATCCAGCCTTGAATCCAGTCAGCAGCTCAGAGCGGAGCATTCAGCACCACGGACAGCTCCACCGTCGTCTGCTCTGTACGGTGAGCTTTCAAAGAGAGGTGTTCTCGTATGATGCAAATTCAAGGAACTGCAATTAGGGAGCAAGTGATTTGCCTACCGGTCCATGGAGGACTATTGCTTTTTGCAGATTTGTTGCACAGTGAGGGAGCACTTTTACGCTCTATAGCAACGGAGCTTAAAGAAAAGCAAAACTCGTCTCAAAACAGTGTGTGGTGATCATTTAAGGAGTACCCCCCCACATTCATTAATATTGACTTAGTCATAAAGTATTAACAGATGAGTGTTTTCACTGGAATCAAATCAGTTTTTCGAAACATTTACTCGAGGGGAGTAGATTTAAAATGAATTTTATAGATTTTTATTTGGAAATCAGACTTTTGCAGACAGACTTAATTGGATAAACAGAAAGGCTTATCCTTGACGTTGGGATCTCTAACATTCAGGTTGGCTTTCAGCCACATGGCCTTCATCTGTGAATGGAACCGGCTGGAGGACGTCGGTCCATCACACGAGCTGAAAATCCTCCCCGTTTATGAATCGGACATTGAATTACCTTTTAAGATCTCATAAATATCAATGTTTTTTTCTGTAGCAAGGTCTCTTTGAATTGTATTCAGAGAGTTGGGCGTTTAAGCTTTGTGAACATTATCAGAGACGGCAGCTTGTCTGGTGAAGTCACAGGCTGAATTTGAGTTGTTCCATTCTTTTATGTTGCTTCTGAAGGAGGAATGTGAGCTCATCCTCCTTTTTTGAACTTTACTTTTTCGGGGTTTTCCAGCAAGGAAGGTTCAGTGATGGCAGCCAGCCTTTCTCATGATGGCAAAAATCAACTTCCAGCTTCCAACAGTGTCTCCCACACACAGTAGCTCGTTTTCAAGCAGGTCTATTACCCGAGGCGACTACAAAGCCCTAAATCAGCCAAACTTCAGCTGACTGTAGCGTCGCCACCTCCTGCACTTCCTCCTTTAAGTGCATCAGCCCAAGGAGACCAGACACTTCTGTAATGCCTCATAAAACTGTAAATCACATCTTCTAAGAGCAGAGTTTCCCAACCTTTTCCCCCAAGGAATCTCTTTTCTATCATTGAGCAAACCGACAACCCCTGACTAAGTCATATATATATATATATATATATTTTTTTTAATGGATATTTCCTATTGTATTCAATGCATACAACCGTAACTGCATAGAATAAGTGATAAACGTACAATTAAACCAAAATAATGAACAAAGTAACTGCAGGAAGCATGTGTAAAACTATTTGGATCAATTTTTAATTATTATTTCCTGTGAATATTGAGTCAGAGGTGAGTTTCCCTGTTGTTTTTAGGAACTGTCAATAATATGGTTCTCTGTCTGTTTTATGCTTTAATTGTTTTTAGTTTTTTACAAAGTCAGGCTGCTTTTGTGTCTTTGATGTTTGGCCATCGGCTCCTTTTGTTGTTTTATAACTGCTTTCCTTTCTAATGCAGGACGAGGCGGTTTAGCAGAGTTTAAAGATAGTAGTTTATTAGTTTTCTTCACAGAAATGAATGAAATGTTGAGATATAGGCCAACTTTTTTTATTTTTTTCTCACATCCAAAGCCTCGCAAAAAACCTTAACATTATAAACTTTATAAAGCGATTGGATATATTTCAGGACTGCTGTATCAGGAAAATCTTATTTGTAGATGTTGTCTCTCATCATACAAGAGACCTAAACTAGCCTATGTGAACTTTCAGTACCGCCTGTTAAGAATCACTGATTTAAAGTAGAGTTTTCTTGATCCCAGCATCTTGTGGACATTAGAGGTACTGCCACTGAAGACACATTAATGCCTTTTTTAAGAACATGTTTTACATATTAGTGCCTGACATCTTCTTGCTGTATCTTTTTATTTGTGTACACATTGAAACATGATGCTGCTGCCAAGTAAGTTTAGAGAACTGATTTTTCAAAAAGAATGAATGAAATCAGGAAAGCCTCCTTTTTATAACTTTATTGGGGTGATAATTCTGTACATACTTGGAAATTAATGGCACGAGGCATACTAATTGACTAAATAATCAGCTAGTTTGTAACTCTGCCCCTTGGCGTCTGATCCCGATGCACAACGTCCCGTTTAGCATCAACGTACCAGCCTGTCTACAATGTTAACCCACTATCCAATTAAACGCTCCAGGAATGTGAGGAGACGGGACACAAACACAGGACTTTCAAGCAGGAAACCAGTGTTAAACGACTGTGTTTGTGTGTTTTGAGCCCAAACATTTTCTTATGAACTCACAGAGCACTTTGCAACCTTCATCCAGCCAAACCAAAGTTCAGAAACGCCTCATATAGAATGTAGCTTGTGAATTATAATCCCATTCAAATGCAACTCATTATGGTTTAAATGCAGATTTATTTTAGGGCGGCGAGGGCTCGATTTAAGAGCAGTAATTCTATCTGTAATAATGTGTCAGACTGTTTAATAAAACATAAATAAATAAATAAGTAAATAAATGAATCCCTGGTGAGCCACCGGTCCTGCTCGCAGACTTCCACCGTGCATGTTCGCGTCAGCAGCTCTGGAAGTTTTTTGGAGCTAGACCCGGTGCTGCGGGGACTCGGTGCGGGGACTCGGTGCTGCTGAGCGGACTGACTGTGACGCCCATCCCGCCCGCCTGCCTTCCTGCCCCGGTCGGTTAAAAGGCGCATGTGTATTATTGCTGTGATGTTAGATGAGCCGCATCCATACGCACTGGCCGCCGCTGGCTGATCCCAGCCGCCCCCCCCACCCCCCACCATCACCCCCCCTTCCCCTCATCTTGGTAGTGTTGTGCGCAAAATCTCCAGCGCCGGACGGACGGACTCAGGTTGACGGTACAAACGAGCGCCACTGCGGGGGAATATCCAAGAGAAAAAGCCAATCCAAAAGCAGACATGGATATTTAACGGGGACATTCATATATTTTTTTTGTTGTGTCCTTTTTTTTTCTCTTCTTTTTCCCCCCCTCTTCTCTCTCTCTCTCTCTCTCTACCCCGTGATGTTGCTTTTGCCCCGGGGTGATAATTAAACCTGCTCGATGTCTCTCATCAGTTTATAACCGAAACAAAATGAGGATTTCTCATCGCGACTGGTTTCTGTTGATATTCTCGGGCTTTTGGGGACTGACAATGGGTGCTTTCCCGAGCAGCGTTCAGATCGGTGAGTGCTGTCCATGCCTTCATGTTAATTCCCGTACAGCAGAGAAATCATGTGAATGCATGAATGAATGAACGTGTGACTGTGGACGGTCGTCCTGTCTGCTGCCATTTATAACACCAAAGTGTACAAAATGTGTTCATTTTCCTTTGCAGTAATTTATTTTATTTTATTTTTGTTTCTTCTTCTACATGCAGACAAAAAAATGTGTTTTTTCCCTCTCTGTTGATGCTGTGCATGTTTAAACGCGCGCACATGCACGCCCCGCACACACCTAATGCGCTTTGTATCTGCAGGCTATATACAGCGTGTATCCCGGTGCACTCCGCCACTGCAGCAGATCAGAGCAGCAAAGTGTGTGTTCCCTTGTGCAGGCTCGCCTGTGTGTGCATTGACCGCTGTTAACACTCTCGCAGACCCCCCCGGTCTCTGGCGCTGCAATAAACCCTCTGCCACGCTCCCACCGTCGGGCTGTGCAGCTCACTCTTCCACTCTTTTCTTTCTTTCTCTAAACATGTGCATGTTTCTATTTTACAACTTAGCAGTCTGGGAGTGAAATGCAGGCGATGGGTTCGTGGTTTTCTGTTCCAGGCGGCAGCAGACTCTTGATTTAAAGACAGGGTGTGTAAATAAGGGCAAACTGTGACCTCCAGCAACCCTCCCTTTTATTTATTTTTTTCCCCCCAGAAAAGCAGTTAATTGTGCTTTTTTCCATCTTCAATTTATGTCATTTTTAAATCCAGATGTTTATATCTCATTAAACATTTGCTCAAACATGCCTCCCCCCCTCCCCCAATGGCTTCACCCTCCATGTTCGCCTGCTTGTAGTGGAGCAGAGGCACATCAGGACCAGTCAGGCTGATGAAAAATGACAAGCTGCTCAAATGATTCTCCTTGTCCTTTTATATCAACGTGATATTCGGATCCCCCCCCTTCCCCTCCCCTCCCCTCCCCTTGGCCCCTCCGGGGGGAGGTCAGAGGTCAGGGTCTGTTACAGAACAGCACCCCTTGGAACCGAGGACTCTTGAGCTGAGTGGTGGGGGGGGGTGGGGGGGGTTTGAACCTCTGTGCGACCGCTGTGCTGTCATGCCGAACGTTCGGGTAACGTTTGCTGCTGATGTAAGCAGAAATCCCATGTTTTTCTGCAATTTCAGACACGTTTTTAGCCTCGTCACCTTGTTATCGATGATAGCCAAACATCGCCGGTGTAATCCATTCCTCCCTGTACGACCTCTGGGAGGGTAAAAAAAAACAACGTATCCTCACCCCATTTAACCCTTTTTAATCCTGTTTTTGAGCCGTCTCCACAACAAACATCCCTCCAATCAACACTCAATCAGCTTCAAGTATTGTCACTGAAAGAAATCAACACTTATTAGCCGTGGCTGTGTGTGTGCGTGTGTGTGTGTGTGTGTGTGTGTGTGTGTGTGTAGGGGGGGTGCCATGTAAACACATGCAACACAGAAACAAAGTGCACAAAATGCAGTCGCAGCAAACACACACGTTTCACAACGGCCCACGGATCGATTGTGAGCTCGCTGGTACGCGTGAAGACGGATCCCTCTTTTCATTCCTTCGCTGGATTCACGTGCTGGGGTGCCTTTTATTGTCATGGTGGGTGGGGGGTGGTGAAGGGTGGGGTGGGGTGGGGGGGGGCATCCTCGACAAGAAAATAATGCGGGGAAACAACTCTTAGAATAATAGATTTTATTACAGAAACTCAAAGGTAATCCAGAGTAGTGAAAGGATCTACAGGTTCTCCTGGAAGCGGGTGTGTGTGTGTGTGTGTGTGTGTGTGTGTGTGTGTGTGAGTGAGAAATCGGTGTTGCCAGTTTCTTAGACACTAACGAGACCAGTCGCCTCATCACACATGGAGGCTCCTTTTACCTGTGGTGTTAACATGTGATCTGGATGGATCACGTGGATGTCAGCCGGGTGTAAATGAAAGGATCCCTTAACCCCCCCCCCCACCACCACCACCCTTCCTCTCAAAGGAAAACTCACTTCCCAAGAGTCTCGGGGGACCGCTGTGCAAGACGAGGGTCATGTGACCAACAGGAGCAGCCGATTTTCCTTCTTCCAGTCGGTAGCATTTTGTAGCGTAGTTAGCAAGGTGATTGAAAAGTAACATATGATAACATCTGTTTGTTCAGCTGACCTTCCTCTTGCTCTGTGATCACGACGTGAAGTAACGAGAACGTTGTTTCACACCGGGAGTGAATTCAAAGGCCTGTGATCGAATGTCCTCATCCAGAAAAACGCATAACAGGCTCTTTCGGAGCCACGAGAGTCTTGTTGTTTGGCGAACCGTATGGTAATTATGAAGCTTCAAAGTCCCGGGCCCCTACAGTGTGTGTGTGTGTTCTGTGCTGAATCTCATTTTGTGCAACAACCAGCAGAAATGAAGGTCATAGCTGAATAAGTGGGATTTAAGTCAAAAGCTTGATTTTTCTTTTTTTTTTTTTCTCTCCTCCTTTTTATCGGCAGTTGAAGATAAGTTTATAAATTTCGCCCGTTGTCACTCAGGAGACGTCAGACAACGCCACTTGATTTTAGCAACTCCGACCTAAACGTATACCCATCGTGATTAGACGGTCGGAGCAACTGGCATCTTATAAAAAAAGCAAGAAAGTCAGTGATGGTGGCTGGATGGGTCCAACAAACACAGGACTATAACCCAGGAGATGTTTAATTAGTTTTCCCATAGTTTTTAAGTAATGTCAATTATGTAACGGACGATTTTATTTATCAAATGTAGTTATTTTAACTCAAAGTTCAATCTTTATCCTTAACTGAACCAAGTTGTTTGGTTGTGCAAGAAAAACTGAAAACTGTGAACAGAAGTTTATTTTGAAAGGCACTAAGCATGCAACGACCCGAAACAGTATGCTTCCTGTGAACACCTGTGAATTTTATTTTGAAAAGTCACTATGCATGCAATGAGCTGCAACTCTAGGTTTCCTGTGAACACCTGTGAATTTTATTTTGAAAAGGCACTATGCATGTAATTAGCCGAAACTGACATCTGGTCCCTGACGTCCAAATCGGATGCTAGAGATCTTCGTAAAAACTGCCCATTATTTCTAAATAGTTTGGAGTGAAAATGTGTTGATTTTAAAATATCTAAAAGGAATTCCTCCCGATCGGCTGTCAAGTTTTTTTTTTTCTCGAATCAGGAATTAATGCCTCCTGTGAGCGTTTGCTTTTGAAGTGTGAGTCAATGGGACGTGAAACCATCACAGTGTAAATTATATGTAATTTCATAGCAGCTCCAGTGCTTCTCCGAACTATTATTAGAGTTAAAGATGGAAGGGATTTACACGAGTTTACACGATACAAGTGTAATATATTCTAAAGTTTACCTTCTAAGGAGGTCAGCCATTGAAAAAGAACACGCTGGCATTTTGCTTGAAATGACATTTATACTGTCTCATCCCAAGAAATACCGCCTTAAGTCAGATTTTTAAATGTGAACCAAATTGCTTCAAACCTAAAACACTGCTGACATTTACGAAGCCATGAAGGACGAGATCTTCACATATGAAGACGGCTATAATAAGTAAAAGAAAAAAAGAAAAGAAACCAGAGTCTTATCTCTGATGCCAAACGGATTATTGACACTGGAGCTGCTCATGCGTAAAAAAAATACTGAATGAAAATCTCTGTTGATCCAGAAGGATATCTGTGAATATTATATCACTTTTTCTGCTTGCGTTGATATGAAACGATGGCGATTTACATGCTTATCAGGCTCCATGCTGCGTTTGTCACACAAGCTCCAGTGCTGTTTAAAGAATCATGAGGTGCTGTAGGTCTAACACTGAATTGTCAGCGACGGTGATTTACCAGAACAATATTGGCCTTTTTATTGTATTTCATATATTGTCCAGTCAGCTGTGTCCTCCGATATGCTCTCTGACCTCAGCAAGCTGCTAAAACGTGAAAACACAATTTGTAAAAGCTCTAAAACTACACAAAAGACAAATGGCATAGTTCGGGAAACCTAGGATCGGAAAACTAGGATAAGGAAACGATCGGAAACCTAGGATCAGAAAACCTAGGATCGGAAAACTAGGATCAGAAAACGATAGGAAAACTAGGATCAGAAAACGTAGGATCGGAAACCTAGGATCAGAAAACCTAGGATTGGAATCCTAGGATCAGAAACCTAGGATTGGAAACCTAGGATCGGAAACCTAGGATCAGAAAACCTAGGATCGGAAACCTAGGATCAGAAAACCTAGGATCAGAAACCTAGGATCAGAAAACCTAGGATCGGAAACCTAGAATTGGAAACCTAGGATTGGAAACCTAGGATCAGAACACCTAGGATCAGAAAACCTAGGATTAGAAAACCTAGGATTAGAAACCTAGGATCAGAAACCTAGGATCAGAAAACGATCGGAAACCTAGGATCAAAAAATCTAGCATCAGAAACCTAGGATCAGAAAACCTAGGATCAGAAACCTAGGATCAGAAAACCTAGGATCAGAAAATCTAGGATCAGAACCCTAGGATCAGAAAATCTAGGATCAGAAACCTAGGATCAGAAAACTTAGGATCAGAAAACGATCGGAAATCTAGGATCACAAACCTAGGATCAGAAAACCTAGGATCGGAAACCTAGGATCGGAAACCTAGGATCAGAAAACCTAGGATCGGAAAACCTAGGATCGGAAACCTAGAATTGGAAACCTAGGATCAGAAAACCTAGGATCGGAAACCTAGAATTGGAAACCTTGGATCGGAAACATAGGATCAGAAAACCTAGGATCGGAAACATAGGATCAGAAAACCTAGGATCGGAAAACCTAGGTTCGGAAACCTAGAATTGGAAACCTAGGATCGGACAAACCTGGTTTCCGATCCATCTCTGTGCCAATCAGAAATAGTTGAACCGTTTCCCATCATGCTCCTCACCCTACCTGTCTGTTTCTCTCTCTCTGTCCAGGCGGGTTGTTCATCAGGAACACCGATCAGGAGTACACCGCCTTCCGTCTGGCAATCTTCCTGCACAACACCAGCCCCAACGCCTCGGAAGCCCCGTTCAACCTCGTGCCTCACGTGGACAACATCGAGACGGCCAACAGCTTCGCCGTCACCAACGCCTGTAAGTCCGCTCGCATCGTTCCACGCTGTGTTCCTGCGTTGTTGTATCGGCTTTTTATTATTAAAGGGTGATTCAGTTGCAGCCGGGGTCATTACTATTACTACTATGGATCTGGAGGAAGAGCTCAATGTTACTTTGTAGTACGGAGCTGGAGATGCGACGATACACAGATGCATTTATGTTTAATTTCAAGCTCTGAATGGACCCTGATGAGTCGTTCCCAGCTTCCAGCCCTTTTAAAATCTGCCCTTATGACGTCTAGGGTTGTGTGTTGGCAAGTATCTGGTTGTACAATACGCATCATGATAGGCAACAGAGGTTACGATTCAATGTATTGCCATATATTGTGAAAAGAAAATCTCGTCAGACAATCATAGTTTTTAAACAAACACTGATTTGGAAGAGACGGCAATCTCACCTTTTGGTTTCAGCTCCAGGTCATTTAGAAATCTCAGCAGTTAGCACCATGTCGTCATAGTGGATAAAATGATGATTATTATTCAAATTGTTTCGTAGTTGCACATTAACGTTATAGGAGTATAATGGGCGTCATCCCCCCCCAAAAAAACATGTTTTAACACATATTACAGCATGGGTGAACATGCGTGTGACGATGTGGCCGTACAGCTGCGTCTGGGGTCGTCTGCTGGTTCACATCTGATATGAGCACAGCGATCTCACACACACACACACACACACACACACACACACACACACTGCCATGGTTAGATCTCCAGTAACAGTAGCAGGCAGGGATTCTTTCTTTCTTTTTTTAGTGACGGTCCCTGGGGAAACGTCCTTTCTTTGCTTCTTCTGGTGTGTGAGTTAGTGTGTGTGTGTGTGTGTGTGTGTGTGTGTGTGTGTGTGTACAAGGTGGGGGTTCCCACAGAGACCATAAAACACTGCAGCGTGATGTCTTCTACTATCCGTGGTGTGATCTGGTGTTAGAAAAATCAATGGCTAAATTAAGCAGAGAATGAAGTGCTGTTATGTTTGTTTGGTAATTGAGGGGGTTTAGTGTGTGTGTGTGTGTGTGTGTGTGTGTGTGAGTGATGGAGCCTCATAGTGTCCCCTGAGTACTTATCAACAATGTAGCCATGAATGTAAAGACAACTATTACTTTGATACTGAAGGAAACCGTGATGATTTTTTTATCGTTGACGTCTAAATAATATGGTGAGAAATCTGTCTTCGTGTTTAGATGCGAGTTATGAAGGTGGCATTTCGATGCACACGTCCGTGCATCATCTTTGCAGCGTTGCAGCAAACAACTTCATCCAGCTTCATGTAATTAGCTCGGTGGGTCTCCGGTGGGTTTCATTGGAAACCTTGAAAACATGCTGACGTAAGCAAATGCTTATAAGTAAGTAAACCAATGTGTGTGTTTTTTTTTTTGCCTATTAATGACCTCTAAGATGAAACACCAGTAAATTAATCTGCATTGATCTCCGGGGAACTGAGTTGGGCCAGCAGCAGATAGAATAATATAGAGAACCATAGAAAGTAGGTTATGGGTATGGAATATATGACGATAAATTAAAATGTGTACATGTAGATGTTAATATATATATATATTCTCCCCTCTCTCTGCAACTGTATATAAATATACTTGCAGTATATTCAAAGTGGACTCTGGCAAAGAGCATGAATATTAATGTGGCTTCAGTTTAAAAATACTTAACTATACGGTGCATTTGATTATTTAAAGGGAACCTATAAATTAACATAATGATCTCGATCCAAACAGCTTGGCTATCTTTTATGAGCTGCTTAAAAATATTCTTAATACTTTGCAAAAACCTTACTAAAGTACCAGAGTTGCAGCATCCGATATTATTTCAAAAATACTTTATTTTATGTATTTACTCGCTTTCAAGGTTACGGCGACCTTGAAACAGTCATTTTGCGTGTTGAAGGCAGACACTGACGTGAGGCAGGGAAGATGCTGAGGAACTCTTGATTGGCCGACGCCATCAGGAGGAGAGCGGTGGCGTCCTGCAGCAGCGAGGCGCGGGCGAGTGTGCAAACGGTGTAATTCCAGGAAAGAGAAGAAAACTATGGGATTTTTCACCTCTGGTCTAATGGCTGCACAGTCACAGGAAGTGCAGTCTGCAGTGCATTGATTGGCCAAGCCAAATCAGAGCAGAATTACATGAGCCAATCAATGACTCTGATAGCTCAGGGCCAGTGGGGGAATCTGAGATCGAAGCACATCGCTTGCTTTCGTCCCCCCCCCTCCCCCCCTCCAGTTTTACATTTCCCACTATCTTTGTTCTTTTTTTTCCCCCTCCTCGGCCACAGTGTCGCTCCGTTATCGGACGCCCTGAGATAAACGTTATGAATAGGCCGTTGGTTGCCACGTGACGTTTAAGGGCATCGCGTGCGTTTGGGAAAACGGAGATGAGAGCCAGAGCTCATTTGTGAAGAGAGATTAGGCCATTCAGCAGCTCGGCGCTCCGCTGTCAGGGAAGCCTGATGGGGACAATTGGTGGGAGGACGGGGACAAATGTTGTTGTATGTTCCCCATTGTCACCGATAATCATTCAGGAGACCCGGACGCTGATAAATCCTGTTTCATTTGTCTGATTTACCGTCTCCGTATTAGTCGTAGTGGTGCTACTTGTGTCCTACAATGTATTTTATTTTATTTTAATTATGTCGGACATTTCAACAACTTCCAAAAGGTCCAGCTGTTCGTAGTTCGCCCGGATCGCTGCCGAGTTAATGGTGACACCTCGGTGTAATCACCATCAACGGAGGAGACGATGGTCAGGATGGTTTTTTAGTTAATTTCTAAGATGCCATTAAAACATTGCAGAAGAATAGAATGACGTAATGAATGTACGTCATAAGTTTGTCCCTTCTGCAAACGGTTCCGTTTATATTAATACACCACCGTGGTGTTTAAAGCTTATGGCGCTGAGATATGTTTCTTGGCTATATTGTAAACGAGCTCTCTACCTTTTAATGCATTACCAATTTAAAATAAAGGTTGAATGAATGAAAGGAGGGCCGTTATTAATGAGCTAAAACAGCAGCCAAAGCCTGATACTTAATCTTATTGTGCCTTACAGCTCCATTGTTGTGCTTTTAATAATCTTTGCGCATCAATGAGTCACCCCATTGGCAGTAGGTTCCCTAATTACCATGAACACACACACACACACACACACACACACACACACACACAGGAGTTTACTTTGAGTCAGTCCCAGTCCTGGTGCAGTAAATTCCCACTAGAGCACTTAATATGTATTAATCCGCCGCAGAAGATAGTCCCCCCACACTAATGTACCTCTTACTCTTGTTTGATTAACATTTGCTTAAAAAACTGCAGCTGCACAGATGTTTCTCAGGTATTTTTAAGTCTTTTTTTCCTGAAATGAAAATATATATTTGTGCCTTTTTTTACAAAGATCTACATATTCAGTCTGACAGAGTTAGTCAGCACAGAATAGGGAAGTCTGACTCATGCATTATTGCTTTTTTTATGAGATTTGTTGGGAATAATTAAAGTATAGCCCCCGCTGTATCCTTCAACTGTGCACTAGAGGACTCTAACTTTCTTTATTTATGACTAAGATGTAATAATCAAGATAAGATGCATGTAGTTGATGGTAAATGTGTTTGTTCGCTACCTGCGTCGTATTGTAAATGTCCCGTTGAGGAGGGGAATCTGATTGGTCTCCGTCCCTCCATCTGCTTCTATTTGTCTGCACACAATGTCTCAGAACCATTATCAGACTTTTTGCTGGTATTAAGATGGGAAAAAATCCCCCCTGTCGCCTCTCACTCACGTGGAAGGGCCGGATGTAAAACGCCCAAAAAACATCCGTCACTCGTTATGAAACACATCATCATCTCTGCTGGAGTTCAGGACGGTCAGAGTGACTGTTCTTTGAACGTCTCCTCGTTTGTCTCACTGGACTCGAGGACGTCTCCAAGTTCAGGCTGGAAGTCGGAGAGAGCTCGTGGCAGCAGCTCGTGTGCGAGTTTCAACATCAGCCAGTGAAATGTCGTTAGTTCCTTCGTTAATTCGTGAGCCTGGAAGAAAGCTCGGGGCTTCTGCCCTTTTCTATAGACCATCATCCGTGGGTGGAGACTCCTCCGCTGTCCTCCGTCCTCCATCTCCTCCGTCCTCCATCTCCTCTGTCTCAGAGGCAGCTTGTCCAATTCCATGGCTTCATTTTTTTGTTTTTTAATTAAAAGAAAGGGGAGTTATAATGTATAAATATAATAATATGAGGTAAATAAAATACGTAAAAGGGAAAACTGGAAACATGTATGGTGTAAATCAAATTATAACAAGATTAATAAAATAATAATAATAAATAGATGGGTAAAATATTATATTCTATGATGTTAAATGTAATCAGGGGGCGTTGTTGCTGATGGGATTTTGACTTTAAGTGTTTTGATGATTAAAAAAACGTATAAAACAGCAGAGAATCGATGGTGGTGGTCGTGGGATTTGTCGTGTTATACTAAAGAATCGCTGACGCAATAATACCTCACCTCAACAATAGTTGCAGGATAATTCTCTGAGCTCAGATTCTCCACATTGAAATGAGAATGGAAATGAAAGAATACATGAAGGACGTGATCGAAAGGAGAAATCCTCCTGCAGTAATGAAACCCGACCCCTTGGATGTAACTCAAAGGTGAGAGGTGGAACGCCAAGCCATCTGCTCCAAAGAAACAGCAGCGTTTCACCTCTCATACTGGGAATATATCATCGTGATAGACAGACGTGAATATCTGCTAACAGCACGGCAAGAACACGCAAAATGACAAAAAGGGGTCAAAATAACACTTTTTCATATAATCTCAAATCTCAGAATTGATGGCAGAAGTTGAACCTTTTCCTTTAATTTGATGGTGAGATACAGAGACACAATATCAAGATTTTAAATTGAGGAGGAGACTTTCGTGTTGCAAACAGCAGATTGGCTCAGGAGGTAAAATCTGCATATTGCATAAATTAACCTTGAACAAAATGGATTTTTTTTGGTTTTAAAGAGTTTGCATGAAAGTGGGTGTTAGATTTTACATTCCTGTTTATTCTGAACCCCAAATCCTTTGGAACACACTGGAAGCAGCAGCGTGCATTAAATGACACTGACTTATCTCTCCAGTGTGTTTGGGAGCAGCTGCAGAATCCTCAGCTGCATTTTCATCTGCAGCTCCTTCACACGTCCGATCATCGCCGCGGTAACCTCTTCACCACGCGGCCACACAAAGGTTTCTAGGATGTGTGTGTGTGTGTGTGTGTGTGTGTGTGTGTGTAAGGGGGGCTTTGCCTTCGTCGAAACGCTGACATCTTAATCTGAGTCATTTATATTCAGCGTGGCGCTCTGACTCCAGATCCAGATAGCGAGCAGCCGGTGCTCCTATATGCACTCGTGCAGCATAGGAGACCCTCACACGTGATCACATGCCTTTTCCTCGTCCTCCTCCAGTGTTTTTTATATATGCGTGGCTGTGTGTGTGTGTGTGTGTGTGTGTGTGTGGGTGTGTCTGCAGGCAAATTATAATCTTGCTCTATTGGAGTCTATTATCTCCCCCTCCATGGGCTCCATTCAGGGGGGCTCTTCTGCTCCGGGGTGCTGCCCTTTCAACGGCTGCCTTCGACCCCCCCCCCCCACCACCACCGTTTGTCCGAGGATCCTTCTGGTGCGCGGGTGGAAATGTGCGGGCCTGTGGGCGATGTGTACCTGTGTGTACCGGCTGGTGTTAGGAGAGAAAGGATGGAGAGAGAGGGGGGGGGGGAAGGGGGCGGCTAATGAGAGATTAATGTGGCGATGCAGGGGAGGAAGGGAGAGGATGGAGACGGAGGGGTGAGGAGGTGTGGGAGTTAAAAGGAAAACAAGGTGATGTGTTTCCTTTTTTTTTTTTACAAGCAGGGATTCATTAGCCATGTAAAATGTAAGCATTATAATGTAAGTACGCTGACTCACGGAGAGCCAATAGATTTATCACCTGTCCCTGAAACGCGTGGCGGGGCAACGTTAGTCATGGGCGGCTAAATTTAGTCAAGACATAACCTACACCCCTAATCCCCCCCCCCCCCCCCCCCCCACCACCACCCGCATCATTGTTAGTGTGGCGGCTAAAATACAAGGACGTCCGATGACAGAGTCGACTTTGCAGTGAAGAGCAACAGCACAGTCGTATCTATCTGTCTATCTATCTATCTATCTATCTATCTATCTATCTATCTATCTATCTATCTATCTATCCATCTATCCATCTATCCATCTATCTATCTATCTATCTATCTATCCATCCATCCATCCATCCATCCATCCATCCATCCATCCATCCATCTATCCATCTATCTATCTATCTATCTATCTATCTATCTATCTATCTATCTATCTATCTATCCATCTATCCATCTATCCATCTATCCATCTATCCATCCATCTATCTATCTATCTATCTATCTATCTATCTATCTATCTATCTATCTATCTATCTATCCATCTATCCATCTATCCATCCATCTATCTATCTATCCATCTATCTATCTATCTATCTATCTATCTATCTATCTATCTATCTATCTATCTATCTATCTATCTATCTATCTATCTATCTATCTATCTATCTATCTATCCATCCATCCATCCATCCATCCATCCATCCATCCATCCATCCATCCATCCATCCATCCATCCATCCATCCAACATCTTTGTGATTCAGCCTCTCTGCTTTTGTACAAAACATAATCAAAGGAAGTCAAACTGCACGTCCTCATTTTTTTTTTTTTTTGGTCATTGCAATCACATTAAGTTCTTATTTATTCACTGTGGCTGTAAAATTAAACCCAGTTCATCTTAAATATAATTAACATCTTGATTTCCTCCCATTCAACCTGGTCTCCTCCCTGTCCTCCCCCTTCCACCTCCTCCTCGCACCTCCTCCTCCCGATCCGTGGACTGGTTATGTAAGTGGCCCCCTGGGGTGTGTGTGTGTGTGTGTGTGTGTGTGTGTGTGTGTGTTTCACTGAGCAACAGTTAATGTTAATCTGATCCTTCAGATGTAGTTTCATGGTCCGTCTGAAGAGCTTTGGCTTAAGTTGTAATATTTTTATTATAGAAAAAAAACCCCACAAGAACATAAATTAGAAATCTCTCTGAAAGGAAAACACTTTGACAGAATGTGTTATTCCTTCCATCAGAAATATATCTTGTTTAGCCGTTTGGAGGGAATCTAGGTCCGTCAGATATCTGTCTGGGGCTCAAAATAAACATCTCAAAGTTGACCGGATGATGAATATTTCCTTTGTTTGAATATTCAAAGATTGTATCGAACACAAAAAGGCTCTTATGGTCTTCAATCTCCCACGAACCCAAAGTGCCAAACAGCTGAAGTGTGTAAAAGGTAGACGGCACCACATTCTGGTGAGTTTAACGAGAGACGCCCTCCGTCATTTAAAGGGAATCCGTGAGAGAAGCAGCGGCGGCACCTCGTCACCTTCTTACTCAATTAGAAAATCTATTTCTGGGATATCGGGATGTTCGGATTGGATTTTCTCCAAACTGGGACAGGAAGTCACGGCAGCTGCTTTGTGTTAATCATTTAGAGTTTCCTCATCCAAGTCTTAAGCATCTTTGAGCTTCCCCGTTTGATTTTTTAAATGCGTCGCTTTGCCTACCGAGGGAAGTGATGCCACAAAGAAAAAACACGGAATTGGGTTAACGAGTGCATAATTTACTGGGAATGAAGTGGCTTTAAATCCTTCACTCAGGGATTCCAACTCATCAGACTGTCCGTGGTATCCTGGTTCTAACAGAGTTGGACTGTGATCTAGGTTCTGTTTAGAACCTTGTGTTTCATTATGCTGTAGTTTAAGTTTTTAATCTAAGAACTGTGATGCTCCTCTTGCTTCTGTGGTAGACGTGGCAGGGTGGCTTTTCAAAATAAACTTCCAACGTAGGTTCACTCTTTTATTGTGTGGTTTTGAACTTGTTTGTTTCGTAAAAACACATGGGCTATGTTTGTTATGTAATTGGTGTTAGGTAAGTAGCTAGGTGTACTAAGCAGAGATCAAAACAACAAATGGATGTAACTGTAAGTGTTTATAACCCCCAAAGTATGAAGAGTTGGATGACCAACATGCTGAAGTTACTATAAGGACTAAAACATGAATAATAATGTGTTGGAAATACAAAGTGTGATCAGTCTGAAGCTACTAGACAATCAGATACACACTTTGTAACGTTTTAAGAAGCGTAGCGGCAGTTTGTCGTGTTGGACGTCCCAATAAGTTTATTATAAGAGAAAAAATCATGTAGTATAATTATGGAAATGTTTAACAGTTAAGATCCCACAGTTTCCACACTTAAAACATCTGGGAAAGTTCTTAAGAGACACAAACATCCTTCCTATTTTTTTTTTAAAAAAGCTTGTTTTTTTCTTACTAAAGTAGATTCCATTTATTAACACATCCAATGTTACATTTAAACATTTTTGATGACATTTCTGGGAACAAATTCATATAAAGCAAGGTATGAAAATGAGCTTTTGAATTCATTTATCTGATTCAATTATTATTTTCTGTTCAATTAAAAGCACATTTTAAACAGATGTTTAAACGGAAATAAAATATAATTATTGATCAAATGTAATTTCCTGAGTCTGGGTTCTCGTGGGTTAATCCTCTTTTAAATGAATGGCATTTTAAAAGCGTTTTGTACATTTTGTGTCCAAGTGGTAATTGAAATATTTTGGTGTAATATTGAATTTATTTATAGTAGAACATTACAGCGACTGATTGGCTGTAATCCATCTGAATTCCCCCTGATATTTGCACAACGGGAAAACTTTTGCCGTCCACGCTGACCTTCAAACAACCGTGTCAGTCAACCGCTAATACCAACATTGTTCATGCAACATTAACGCTAATGAGAGCCGAACGGATCGGAGTGGATTGCTTTTTTTGCGAGACGGCGACGCCCAGAATATTTTAAAAAGGCGGCGAGGCGAGTGGGAGGGAATCACAGTCGGTCTGCTCTCATGAGTCGTGTGAATTCACAGATGGGTTTTTAACAGGAACACACTCACTCTGGCCAGGGGAGTCGTTCTCACACACACACACTCATACGCATGAGCTGCTGTCACATTTTCTTAAATGACAGGAAGTAGCCGCAACACCTCGGATTTCACGCAACGAGAGATTCCTTTAGTGCGTAGATCGAGTAGAAAGCACCGAGCGGAGGCTGAATTTTGAAAAAACGTACACACACGAGTCCTCGTTCTGTTGTGAAGTGAGCGTTTTGTGCCTCGTCTTTGCATCCTCGTCTCCGTCTCGTTCTGAAAAGGTTATTTTTAGGCCTCTGTGACGGAGGCTTTGTGTTTTTGGGTCGTGCGTCCGTCCCGTTCTCCTAAACGCCTGCAGGAGATTCCTTCAAATGTGACACAAACGTCCACTTGGACTCGAAGATGAACTGATTTGGATTCGGTGGTCAAAGCTCAAGGTCGCTGCGACCTTTGGGACATAACTCAAGAGCTCCCGTGTGAAATTGAAAGCTGCAAGGTGGTAATTCTAGATTTTGAGTCTGTGTATCTTAAATATCTCGGATAAATATCTCTACTAATTCATAAGTGCAGCACACTCAGGGCTTTTGCTGAGTCAGCCTTACTCATGGTGTGACCCGGGCGGATACGGGATATGAAAATGTCATGTCATGATTAGGAATAGGAGTAGGAATCACTCTGCATTTTGTTCAGTAACTATTACTTGTATTGTGACACAGATACGATTAGTTAAGAATAAATTAGTGGAACCATAAATATTTAAAACAATCTTAAATAAGGAAGTAGGAAGTAATCATAAATCAAAAATAAATACATTTTAAAAATAAACAAATTGGTCACTGTACACATTTCCAGAACATGTGAAAGATTATTCCGGCTGAACATCAGCATGTTGGCATTGTCGTCATGGCAACGTGAGCATCCCGACTGCACTGTTATGGTGCGTTCCAGTTGTACTCGGAAATCGGGATATCCGAGTTTCGAGTCGGAAATTTCAACTGGAACGAGCCCCGAAGTCGGATTTCCGACTCGGAAAGTCGGACGATCCACACAAGCCCGACTTGACATTTAAAGATGGCTGCCCCGGTTGTAACCAGTAACGTTACTGATTACCGATCAAAGGCCGATCGATACGTTTTGTAAACAATGAAATACGTAGAAGGACTTTGTGTTATAATCCAGCGTGTTTGCAGGCTGCAGAAGGACCGCATATGTGTCCAGAAGGTGTTTATATTCGGACAATGCAAGCGCGAGAATAACTTTTGTAGATGTAGCCATCTTTTTTCCTCTTCTGTTTTTGGCCGTTAGCTACTTTTTCCGACTTTGTAACTGAAACGCTGATAACTCGGGTGCGACGTCATTCCCAGCTCCGTCTTCCGACTTCCGAGGTAAATGGAACGCACCATTAGTGAGTGAGTAGCTGGTGAACATATTGAGGCATTTAGCAGCCTTAAGTTTTCCCTCAAAGGATAATAAATATTGGAATAAATGAATGTGAATGTTTCTCTGCGTGTGTAAATCAGCAAATAGGCACTTTTGACTGAAGCAGAATTTAACGTGCTTTTATTTTGTAGGCTAAAATAATATCTATGATAAGAAAGAGAATTTTGAAAACGTCTACATGAAACTCCTGAACTGTACGCACTAAAAAAGTTAATCAGACAGAATGAACTGTTAAGACAGAAATGAATGGTGAAACTTTGATGATGATGATTAAATATCTTCCACTTTATTAGTGATGTCATCCAGAATTTTGAATAAAAAACAGCATCACCAGTACAGACGGGGAACCTCTGTGCCGCTCTGGAAGCAATTAATAACGTATCCGATAGTTAAACGAGTAGGTGTGTCCTCGCAATTAGCAGCTGTGTTTTAATGGTCATTAGATTTCCAGCGTGAGTTGATGAGCTGGAAACCCTTCGAGGACTTTGTTCATTAGTTCGGGGTCAAACGGTCAAACTCCCACTGAAGGCCTCTCAGGAGGGAGGGAGGGAGTCGTGACCCGACTTTCCCAGGCCCACAGCTATGACCCCCTCCCACATACACCCTATACACCCCCCCTCCCCTCCCTTCTTGGCAAAGAGCAAAGATGGATGGGAGCCAAATAGTTTCTCTCAATTTAGCCTAATTTCCCTCCATCATTTTTAAAGGGCAAACTCCGAAAACGTGTTTTATCGAGTGAATCACCAATATGTTTTTTTTTTTATTAAGAATCACAAGCCAGGTTTTTTTTTGTCTTTACAGGATGATAATCATTATTTTGGCCTCTATACACATTGAGGACGACCCCAGGAGTATAATGAGACTATTACATTGAGTTGCACACATGGGATGAATCAGAATTAGATCCAAATCCAGCACGGAGGCTTTTGAGGTTTGCTCTTTTTTGCTTCTGGACAAATGGAAAGAAAACACCCAAAATACATATTTAGTTGTTTTACTACTTTTCCTATATCTGTCTGTAGATTTCCACTTAAAAAAACGGTTCCTCAGTTGCATACTAATATTTCCACAGAAGTGTTTGCACCTCCATCGTCACACATTTCCATGAATTTTAATTCTCTGTTTCAGAATAAAACTAATTTAGATTCAGACAATTAACAAATTAGACGTCATTCATCGTTTTAATGCAGCTTTAGTTCATCAACAAGAAGACCAGACATCCATTTTAACCTTTATTTTTGTGCATATAATGCATCACTCTGCTCTCCTAGTGGTCCAACATTCCACGGCGTTCCTTCAAGTAGATGATTTTAACAGCCAGCCGTGATGCAATGCATTTTATGTAAATGTCGCTTACGTGTGCATTGATCTACGTGTGGCGTTATTTATTTATTATTTTAACGTGCTATTGTTACCTCAAAGAAAGAAGCAGGACGTGACACCTGTGTAACTATGGTAACCCTATATGGAAACTGTAATGACGGAGAGCTTAGATCACGGAGGAGTTGTCAGGCGCTCGTGAGACGTCTGAGGGACTGGTGTGCATTATCTTTGATATGCTTCGGCACACACACACACACACACACACACACACACACTGACCTTAAACCCTATGCAACTATACTGCCTGCTCCAATGATGAGACTATTATTAGAGCGGATCATTACTAGTTATCAGTTCTCTGAAAGCCATTCACCCTGTGTGTGTGTGTGTGTGTGTGTGTGTGTGTGTGTGTGTGTGTGTGTGTGCACGCCTCGGCTTGACAAAGCTGTTGTTGGATGGTCTCCGCGTTTCAACTCGCTCCACCAGTGAAGAGCCCCTGATTGCAACATGATTGGCCAATTATTGCACTTTTTTACCCCACCAGATACTGGCGGTGGACGGATGGAGGGAAGGAGAGGAGGAGCTGATGAGGGGGAAGCGTGCACGGCGCCTTAATAACTCTGTATATAGAATCAGCCAAATGACGGGCTTGATGACTGTGATTGAGGTTCAGAGGACAGTCGATGAGAGAGAAAGCTGCAGTTTGAAGTAAAAGTAAAGACATCTTTGTGGCAAAATAAGACTCCTAAACATCTGACATGAGTCCTATGACGATATAAAAACTGCCTCCGTGTGTAAGCCAACGATCAAAACTGGACATCAGACGTGATGACGACACGACCGTCGAGTTTAAAGTTGTACTCCGTTCGATGTGTTGCTTCTAGCGGCCTCTCTGGCGGTAGATGGAACTGCAGGCCTCATCTCCCTCACCAACAGTGTGGACTGTCTCTCATCTGCGTGATGCCTTCAAATGCTCCTGGCTGAAAGGAGGTGGTTTTCCCACGTTGGTGGTCACTTTGCTTCTTGATGACTTTGCTTCTTCACTTCCATTCGTTTTCTGAACTACTCTTCCTCATTGTTTTTAGCCAGAATAGTGATATCAGACTGCGATTATAAACCGAAGTAAAACTACAAATCCCAGCGACACACACACACGGATTTGTGAAGTGACGATGCTGAATCCTGAATCAGGGACCATCCGCAGTAGAAATCCCCTCACTGACGATGTTCTTCAGCTCAGCTGTGATTCCCAGCACGTTGCAGAAGCCACAGAAAACCGCCATGATGTCATAACTCATAAATAACTGCTGAACTGAGCTGCATGCAGAGTGCTTATAGATATCGGCTGGACTGGACGTGACCGCGTGGAGCAAAAGTCCAACGTGGATGGAGAGCTCCCTAATGATGATTTGAAGTGAAAAATGCTTTCTTACTTAAGGCCCTGCTTCGCTCTCATCTTTATAATAATAATAATCATATTTGTCGCACAGCTGACGTAAGGCTTTACATTCTGAGACACTTTGCAGTGGATTTGGATGCTGGTATGCGATGCCCTTGACATTTCCCAGCTCCTCACTTAAGCTCAGAGAATCAAAAACGCACATTATTGAACGCCCCCCCCTCCCCACCTCCCCGTTTCATGCCCTGCCACACCCTTGCGGTGATAACGAATTGCCCTTGAATCCCGGCTGGGGATTTGAAACCCCGTCCCCTCCTCTTCAGAGTAAATCCTGCTGACTTGCCCGATCCGGTGGGAACAGACTGCATGCTGATGCACATTAATGGCTCGGGGAGGAAAAGAGACTTTTCCCCCTCCGACGCTGCAGGACTCAGATGTTTGATTCTATACGGGAAACAAAGGAGGAGATGGAGGTGAAGGACGGGGGGAGGAGAAGGAGTGGGAGGGAGGAACACTCCGACGTCTGACTTTGATTTGTGACATTATCGGCGTTAGGATGCAGACGGAAATAATCAGGATCCTTTTAAAAGGCAAATATTCCCGACACGCGGGGTTTATATGATGATGAGTTAAAGTAAGCATACATACGTGGGAATACCTCGTCCCTGCTGAACGGCTGCTCTGTAGCGTTGCCGACACTTTGTTGTCGGCTGTCAGGCTCGAACATGAGACGTCACTTTCTTACGCAACAGCAAGATTTTTTATGAGCTCTTCTGCTGAGTTGCCGTCTTCCAGGGGTCGATATTAAATATGAAAACTACTACGCTTCTGCTGCGTATAGTATGTTGAGAGTGGCCTTTTTCACTTGAATGGGACGCACCTGACGCTTTTTTGGGGGGTAAAATGAAAACCCCTCAGTGGTGATGTATTGGTCTGAAATCATCTGTGTGTTTTTTAAGACTTTGTTGGGCACCTCGGTTCACATTTCCCTCCGTCTGTTCGTTGCAACAGTTGCTCAGATTCACGGTCACACTACGTATTTTTTTTTCCCTCTGTATGTCATCACTTGTCATTTCTCCCCGAGCTCCTTTGCCCCATTTTTCCTATCTGTCCCCTCAAACACACACACACACACACCCCACACACTCCATGATTCATACCGCTGCATGGATCCGGCTCTCCTCCCAGTGTTATTTCCTGTCTCCATGGGGAGGGTGGGTTAATGAGGCAGACAGGCCAGATGATGCTCCTCCTGGAAGAAGAACATCCCAAGTTCCTTCAACCTGCGTTATGCAACAATAACAAAAGGAGAAAAAAAAAGATGAGAACAAAAAAGAAAGTTTGAAAAGCTGTATATATGATTTGTTTCTGTGCCTTTTTCCTTATGATACCTGTATGGGAATGTGTCTATGATAGCCTGGAATAAGTCATGGGGCGTCATGGACGGAGGAATGAAGATCACTCTGAATTAGTGCATTCTACAACATGAAGGAAGGATGTAGACGTGTTCATCCTGGGGAGTTGATTTACCTCTAAAGAAATGATCCAATGAGTCTCTTTTCCAATATAAAGTCTAGGGGAAATAGTGGTTTTGGGCCAATTGGCATCAGGTGATGGGCATGTAAGTTTGTAATTCCACCGTTTGACCTCTATCATGGGCTACAGCTACAGGGACTACTTCCTGTGGTTATAATGCTTTTTTTAAGAAAGCTTGTTCTCCCTGGAGTCGATATGTTTCTTCCAAACCTCTCAACTAGATGAGTTGAGTAAATGTTATCATGACGTTAAGTGGATAACACCCAGGATTTCCCTTTCACCAGGTTTCCCTCCATCCTCCAATTATCAGCCCATTGACACGCTTTTTGTTAGCATCCACGTTTTGTCTCGGCTGTCTGTGATGTCATCAGGCCACCGTTATCATGTTCCACTGAGGAAAACCACCAGGTCGCTACATTTAGACAGTAGCCACTTAAAATGATGAATTTCAGTTGTTTTTTTCCCCTAATATGCATTATGCCTTTAATATGGTAGCATTTGTCGCTGATCTCGGTTGGTTAGTTGACGTTTTTGACACAATGCTGTTTGTGTGACTGAGGACGGGATACGCTGCAAATGAATTGCCCTTCTTGGGACCAATAAGGTGGTCTGAATCTGAATCTGAATGAATAGTAACATGGCCATGCTGTTAATAAGGTTGAGGCTTTGGGGAACGTTAAGTTTTACGAACCAAAGGACTGAACAAGTATTGTATTTTATTTATTTAAACAGGGACACAATATAACGTTAGCCTTGTATAAAACAACGAGATGCTTTGCACCAGGTTTTAGCAAACTTGCTATTTCCCACCTGTAGGTGGAACAAGTGAAACATGACCTGGTGATCGGACGGGATGAAAAGACGGGTCATACATGTGTGTTTTCGTCATGGCAACCCAAACGTCAAAATGTCGAGCTCATCAGTGGTGTTGGAGGCAAACTCGGAAGAACGTCAGGTTGTTGAGTGATTGTTGAGATATTTCAGTCCGAACCAAAGATGTAGACCCGACTGGCATCGTTGCCACGGTGACGGTGTGGTTAAAAGACTGGTATCGGTCTTATGTAAGTTCCTCTTACAAGCCTCACATTTGTCATAGTTCATAAACTGTGTGTGTGTGTGTGTGTGTGTGTGTGTGGCTGTGTGTGTGTGTGTGTGTGTGTGTGCGTGGCCAGAGTTTCCGTTTGATGTGTCAGTCTGACAAACTGAACCCCGATGATGTGCACACCCTCGTTAGACGGTTTGGGAGAGAAGTTGGTGTCTGTTTGGGAGACTGGAAGATAATGGGCACAAAAAAAGAGAGGAGTGTGAGAAGGAGGATTGCTCAAGGGACGGAGGCGATAGGGAGGAGAGGTTTTCTGATGTGGTTTGACACCAGCCTAATATACTAGTGTAAACACACACACGGGCCTTTCTCATTAATGTGGATCGGTGGCAATGAGGGGGAAAGAGTTGTGTTGTTGCTGCACGAAAAAACCAGAGAGCTGAATGTTGGACCGGATCCAGGCGGGTGTCCTCCACGTTTCGTTCCCAGACCTGAAGAGAGAAATGAGGAAACTTAAATGATCTCTGCAGGGAAACGGGTTGTTAAAACACACACACACACAGACAAGGCACAGTATGTCTGAATTACTTCTGATAAAAGCAAATACTTTCCACCATCTAACCATCCGGTTTTGGGGTCGTCAGGTTTGATCGAGGCTACTTTGTGGGATCCCCTTCAGTCAGGTCCTGATCCACTTCCAATCCTATATTTGCTGTTCTTACCTCGGGTACAACTGTTGAACAATGACATAAACCTGCCTCTTCGTCTCTGAACTGTATTTGTTTATGCTGGAGACGATAAACTATACTACCAGCCTTTGTAATCACTAAAACATATAATGCATGTTGTTCATGTTTTCCATCCTCCTGCATCTTGCGTTCAGACATAAGATATGACTTCAAACACACTGAGGGAAAAGAAAACCTTTATTTGCTTTATTGAGAATGACCCGCTATCATCTCCTCTGTGCCGATTGTGTGATTGTGAACAGTCGCTCCGCTGTGAAGGGAAGCTTTCAAACAAACCACACAAAAAGCTTTCATCTGGATTCGAGGGTCCTTTTGTCAACCCAGAATGCAGCTGCTGGGAAAAACATGGAGTCGGGGCGGTTCGATGTAATGTCCTGACTCCCATCTTGATTAAGAGAAGGAGAGAACATGACCAAAAAAGAGAGCAATGGAGCTCTTGTTCGGGGATAATTAATGGATTGCACACCCCCCCCCCCATCTTGAGCTGGATTGAAAACCTATGTGGAAACTCCAGGAGGTGAACGAGCAGAAATTACAGCAAAGCTAAATCATAGTGACAAAATAATACAGTGCAGCAACCCAGAGGTTAAAAGCAGCACTGCGGATTTATTGGTGTCACAAACGGTGAATACTGTAGGTGAGTTCAGGTCTCCTGCTTGGGTTTGTTTTTGTAGTTTAACTTATATATTCCACACAATGTTGAGTTCAGAGGAACGTCTCCTAAATGAGAAGTCGATATCTGATATAAAAGCATCCAAACACTGACTAAGGAGCAGCTTTTCTTCCCTGAAAGGTTGTAAATGTAGTTTTACATTCTGAGGATTTGAGGATTTTACAGCCATGAAGCTCCGTGAGGTTGTGCTTGGTAACCAGCTGTGTTGGCATGACGATGCTGACATATTGCAGGTGTAATGTTCATCATCTTATTATTATTATTATAATTTTGCATGCTTGCAATAACAGCATTTTGCTTAATGGCACTTAACACAAAGCAGAGCCGAGAGTGAGGAGGGAATGTCATTAGTTTAGATCAAGTGACTAACTCACAGAACTCAAAGCTCTTAGGGATCATCCTCTGGGAACCATGAGTGTCTGCGCACAATTAAAGGACAATAAATCCAACAGTTTTATGTTACAGCCCGGGGCTATAGACTCTAAGCTGGTGGATATCGACTCAGTGACATCGAGCAGGAGTTCGGCACTTTGTCTGTCACCATCTTTGGGTTTTCGGCTTATTTATGGGACAGGAAGTGACACGAGAGGGCGGAGCTGTAAGTACAACTAAATGCTGAATAAGACCCAAATATTACAATAAAACGTTCATGAATTGAAAACAATGTCCCAATTCGACTAGACAACTTGTCTATTTTACTATAAATGGGATTATAATTTACACCATTAACTTTATGCTTTACTTTAAAGACTTTAAAACGGTTCATTGACCATAAACTCATGTTTACAGTGTTTACTGGAGGAGTAAAAACTCTCATTTCCTCATAGGATACAATCTGACATCTTTTTGCAACCAGATGAGTCGCCCCCTGCTGGCCGTTAGAGAGAATGCAAGCTAAATCACATCACCAACGCTTGAAATACTTGTAATAAATAAGTTATGTTTCCAGAAAACCTGCTGACCTTCTTCGGTTCAGCTGTGGTGTAAATGGGAGAATAAATCCAGAGCCCAAATGGTGTTGATAACGCCTGCTCCCAGCCATAAAGTGGTCAGAGTCGCTGCTGCCTCCGATGGAGAGTTATACAGAAACAAAGAGGTCCAGCTGTCTCCGGCAGCACACACCAATAAAGATAGATCTACTCCAGCGGCGTTGAGCGTGAAGGCTGACCGGTGTGATGGAGAACGCCGGCGGTCCGATACCGAGGCGAAGCAAAACAAGCCGAGGGCATTTCCTCATTGTGGGGAATAGCACAGTTAAATGGGGGTACGATGAACCGTATTCACAAGCCGGCACCGTGATAGTTTGTAGTTCATGTGATCTCACACTTTGAACAGTTTGGGATTCACGTCGCTCTTTTCTGACAGTGGAGACACTTGATTGCATCCCTGTTGTAGCTTTAATCTACACATCTTTAAATCTTTTCAGTTCTCATCTTTTCTTCTTATAGCAGCGTTTTGAGTCTGTAAACTGAAGTCCTGAAAAAGACCCTCGAACAGGACTAAACCCCAATGTTAGAACTGATGGTACAAATAAACTAAACACTGACTTACGTCTTCATCTTCCCGACGGCGGATTGTGTTTACACACCTGTTTATTTACAGTGTTCGTTTGTTTGTTCAGGAATGTCGCCAACATTTGAACCAACGTGATGTCACAGTAAACACGAGGGCGTTTCCTACCATTCTAAGACTTGCAAGGCATTTTGTTTTAATTGTTTTATTTATTGAGAATATTGCGATTTTAATGTTTTTTAATGTTTTCTTAAAATTTCCTTAACAATTAGAAGGTTACTAGTCTTTGACAAGGTCGTTATTATGCTATTCTAATTTAATGTTATCATTGGCAAATATTGGTCATAAGTTTGCAACAATACAGTTTATCACAGGTGTTCCTGGGTCCATATATGGTGCAGCAGGTCTCGTATCACAGGAATAGTATAATAATACTTGTTTAGGGGTCAAAACACAAAGTTTAAAACTTGGTCGTTGACTTGCAACTTCCCTGTCTTCAGTTCAACATGCTTTTTCTATTTGAGGAGCCTCACTGTATCATGACTCAGGTTAAAATGTCAAAAAGGTCAAATGTTGGACATGAAGTTGGACACTCCCCTCTGGGGATCATAAACCCAATAAATATCTTGATAATGAGATATTTTTTTTTCGATGTTTCGAGATGTTTGCCTGACCTTCTTCACCTATACCTAACTATAATATTTAGTTTCTGGACACGTTGTGGGTGATGATCGTCTGTGACGGCGGTCTCCTGTGAGTCGTGGGGGCAGCAGGGGGGGGCAATTAAACACAGGCTGAACCGCTTCACTGTACTGAACTTAACTGAAGTATATCTGCAGCAGGAGAGAGAGACCAAAGGACGAGAGTTACCCGCCACCGTGTCATCTCGTCTCCACGGCGATAGGAAGCGACTACATTAGCAGCAGAACAAATACCGAGCAAAGAAAAGGAACGGTCTGCTGGGAACAGACACATTTGCAGTCGGGGGGGGCTGGAAGAGAAAAGACAAAGACGGGAAAACACGGGGGATAACAGATGCTGTTGGAAGTGTATAACGAGGGCAGAGGAGGTGGCGGTTTACCAGGCGCCCCCTTTCACAGGTAATAAATAAAGGGTCCTGTGAGACGGTGATCCTTCACAGCCACAAACTTTCTGTCACCGTGAAACGCTGCACTGTTGAGAGTTCGGATTACTGTCTGGAGCTCAAACTGCCTTCCTGTTACTCCGTACATCCTTCTTGTGAGCAGGAACTATTTTCTCTCTACAAAACTACATCCGCCGACCGCATCACCACGGAAAATTTAACCAGCACTTCTTGTCTGTCAGGAGATGCTGGCTTCATTCAGGGGAAAGAAAATAGTTCAAACATGAATTAAACATCAAAACTATCAATATTGGTTCAATATGCAGGTAAGAGTCAACTTTACCTTTAAGCCAAAATATTTGATGCATTTTCCAATTAAAACACATTTCCTCTTCTTATTAATTCAAAGCACAATGCACAAATGCAATTAAACAACTTAATTTAATTATCAGATTTTTAAAGTGTACCTTAGCTCAAACTTATCACAGCAACCTAAACAAATCCATATCAGTTTAATTAAATATGGGGCTTTTTTTAAATGGTTAAAATGCTATTTTTTCACGTAGGAACTATTTTCTCTCTACCAAACGACTTCCGCCGACCGCATCACCGTGGAGAATGAAAGCCTGAGCTCCTCTCGTCCAGTAGGAGATGCTCGCTTCCTTCAGGGGAAACAAAATAGCTCCTTTGGTATTTTTGATTTGGGGGTGAACTATCCCTTTAAACCAAAACATTTGATGCATTTTCCAATTAAGAAAATAATTCCCCGTCGTATTCATTCAAACGAATGTCATTTCTCAGATTTTTCCACAAAGATAAACAAACTTCATTTAATAATCAGATTGCTAAAATGCTATTTTTACAGGGCAGCTGCACTGAAACTTATCTGTTCTGTATTTGTCCACAGCAGACTGATGCTTTTAAAGAGGGTAACGATAAGTTTCACTTCCCCGTAGGAAATGTCTGTATGATAGTGAGGCGGTGAGAATATTCTAAATATAACATGCGCTTATACAGATAGATTTTTTTTTTAAAGGTGGCTAAAATATGGTTTTCTGCTGCCCTTGCCCACAGGAATGTAATGTTTGCTCTGTCGGTGCTCCTGCTGCTATTTACTGTAAAACACAGATTATGTATCACACATCACAACCAGTCTTTCCTACTTCCTACTGCTCAACTATTTCCCTCGGGATGATCCAGCTCCACGTTCTCTCTCTCTATCTTATCTTATATCCCCTTATATCTCCTCCGTCCATTCCACTGCTAATATTTGCTGTATGTTAAAAGCCTCTCGACAAAAAAATCCAAATAATGTCAAATTGCGTCAAACCCAACCAAAGGCCCTAAACATGAAAGGTGTGCTTGCTATACGTGTCTTTGTGGGGTCTTTTTGTTTTCCTAACTTATTAATAGTGAGGGGAAGAACAAATAAATATATAATGGCTTCTAAACGCCGGCCTTTTATTCAAGGTGAGAGTTTACCCTTTTTGAATATGCAGCAAATTGGAGGGAGAAAACAATCCACGCGTGTGAACGCAACACAGGGGGGGTCTGGATAATTCATGGCCTGACTTCTTAATAATGCATCGTGTTTGACTTTACATTCACGGCATGTTTCACAACAATAACGGTGGAAGTGAGATGGAAGGAAGGAAGTCCAACGATTACTCGATGGCGGCGGCGGTGGCGGCGGTGGCGGCGGTGGCGGCGTTGTGTGGGAGATGGAGACGTCCACGCTCCTCCGAGCACCCAGATGGTGTTTGCCTGTGACGCAGTTTTTAGCTTCAACCTTTAATCCATCATCACACACACATGGCATACTGTAAACCACACACACACACACACACCACACACTCCCTGTTGGGTCTTGCAGGGCTCCCTGTTGGTGCAGCCCAACACCGCGGCGTCGTGTTCAGGCATGACTCGCTCCTCATTAACCCTCCCATCTGGTAGCGAGTTGTGGTGGCGTTTAAAAAGGAGGCATGCTTTCTAAGCACCGCCGCTCAATCACCACTTCCTCCCTCCCTCTCTCTCTCTCTCTCTCTCTCTCTCTCTCTCTCTCTCTCCTTCCTGTGTGAGGTTTCACCTTTTCACCTGCAGCTTCATTCATCTTGTTGGATGTTTTAGTTTAACAGCTAAGCATCAGTTTCATCGGCATCGATAAAAAAATACACAGCTAGTTTGTTTTTGTTAAAATGGCTTTAAATTCTTAGAGGTGTGACTCTCAGAACATCTGTTTATTGGTTCAGCCTTTAAATTCTGACTCAAACATCATGTGTGTAAAATAATAATATGAATTATTAAGTATGGATTAAATTAGGGCCCAACGTTAACGCCCACTTCAGGGTGAATTGTAACTTTGGTGACTTTTCCATTCAGCACCCTCATGACATCATCGTTTCATTTTGTCCAATAATACTTGGTGACATTGCACCAAATCTATATTTACTCTTATTTGGACCCCATAATCTTCTTATCCCGGGGCCAGATTTCACAATATCTTGGCTTTCGGCTCATCTCATGCGTCGAGTACTAAACCCACATCGTTCAGGCACCAAGCTGTCCATCTCATGCCTGAGATACTTGGATCCTTGTTTCGGGACGACGACTTGCATGTCATCAATCTTTAATGTTGACGTCGTAACTCATAATCTAAAATAATCTAAGATAACCTGCTAAATAAAGCAAAGCAAACGGAGCAAAACTGAGTTGAAGCAGCTTTTTTTTTTCAAGTTTTCTGCTTCCTCCTGTCTCTCTCATCACGTCTCTGTGTTCAAGCTCTCCGTCTGTTTTATCAATGTGTGTGTGTGTGTGTGTGTGTGTGTGTGTGTGTGTGTGTGTGTGTGTGTGTCGTTGAGCTTGAAGGTCATTGTTGGTTGGCGTCTTGTTCATCCGTCCCGTGACCTTCTATGTTCACCGCTGAAGGGTGAAAGCATCTCATTACTAAATTAATCACTTTGCTTTTTTTGGTTTTTAATTAATTTGAGTGTTCATTCATTTATGTAACATTTCTGCAGCACTTTGGTCGTATAGAAAATCACAAAATAAACGTCTTATTCAAACGGACCCGCTTTGTTTTCCTTCGGAGGGGCCGAGTGAGACATTTGATGCCAGTTCTCACAGTGTGTTTGACATAAGCTGATATAAAAATAGCAAACGGGGGGAAACAGAAAGGACTGCGACGTGTAACACAAGCATACAATTACTGCTGCGAGGACTGTTATTGTTGTCAACCTTGTTACTGGAAGGCTTGCTCCTTTCATTGCTTGGCCTGTTATTAGCTGTAATGTAAATCCATACGCACCCGCCGCATATATATATACTTTATATATATATATATATATATTTACATAAAGTGCTTGCAGCTTTTTCTCCTCTTTCTTCTCCTCGTGTTGATAAAAGGGAAGCAGATGGATGGAAAGATCCTCTCGGCATTCCCTGGCAATCAAAGTTAATGCTTACTTTAAGTTCTAAATAACCTCCTCCTCCTCGTCCTCCTCCTCCTCCTCCTCCCTTTCACTTGGAACCTCTGCAAATATATTGTGTGCTTTTTTGATATTATTTTCTGCTTGTCTGAGCGGCTTTCAGCGGTTTCTAAAAATAGGACGTATCTCTACTGTGGTTAGTGCAATGTAGCGGCAGGACAGAACATGTGATCTGTGTGACAGCAGTGGCGGACCGGACCACGTTCGCAGTCTGGATGGGGATGAATCACTTTTCAATGAATAACGTTTCTTCTTGTTGGTTATCAGTTTATGAATTACAGCTGTGCAAGCTAATTTAATCCCTGGTATATATCTGACCTCTGTGAAGCTTTTAATTTGAAAGTGTCAGACGTGTGTCTAAATTCTCGAGCATTTAGTTTTGTATTAAATTAGGTTTTCTATTAGAAACCCAATTTAATGGAAACTTAATTAGAAAACTTTCTAATATTCTGACCTCAACAAGTCAGAGGTTTATCTGGGAGTTTTTGGGGCAACAGAACAACTTCCAAACTCTAAATCAAAGGTCTTTTCACTTCATAAATTGCTATTGGTTGGCAACCAGTTGCCTGTTAATATTGGCTGCCAGTCTCTATTGTCACTCGCAGACGGGAACACGACTCTCTGGCTGCCGACGTCCGCCCACTCACAACGTGTTGGACGGAGCAACGTCCTGATGATGCAACTTTTCTTTCAGCTTTAACAGTGAAAGAAAATACAAAAATCAGCCATCGCCTTGTTGATAAAATCATATGTGCATTGAGTTTGTAATTTAGCAACTTAAAAAGAAATAGAGGATCATCCAAAAATTCCTAGAAAGAACAGACATGTTATTTATACATTATTTATTATGTGTCCTCTACCATCTTCACTTCAAAAAAAGACGATGCAAAAATACAAAAATGTCCAGTTTTGATTCCAGGAGGTTTTTAATGACATTTTCATGATAATATCGCTAATTTCAGTAATTTTGGCTGTGATGATCCCGTCATGAGAACATAGTTGAAATAGGTTGAAGGATGTGGGCAGGAGGAGGGGAGGAGGAGGGGAGGAGGAGGAGGAGGAGGAGGAGAGGGAAGCTGCAGCGATGGAGGGAGGAGAATACTGCGTCTCACTCCGGTGTGTTGTTGCTGCTGAGATATCACTCTCTGTACCGTTCTCTCTTTGCCCTGAACCTCTTCATCCTGCTGGCCCTCCTTTTACCGACTCATAGCTTTCATTTACACACACACATACACGTGTGTGTGTGTGAGTGTGTGTGTGTGTGTGTGTGTGAGTTTCATGCATCTCTGAGGATGAGCGGATCTGACAGCATCAGGCGAAAAAGAAACTGTTGTCCTCAGACCAAGAATCTCCCAGCTCTGTCAGAGAGTGTGTGTGTGTGTGTGTGTGTGTGTGTGTGTGTGTGCACCTCTGTGACCTGAAACGGGTCCTATTAACGATGGTGATCCTCTGTGGGGACCGCTCTGGGGGCTGGAGGGGGGGCTGACAGCAGACCAGCAGCCACCTGACTGAGCTGAGCAGGTGGAGGCCTCGTGGTGCAGCTCTTCCCCCAGGCCCAGGCTGTGCTTTCTGACCAGGCAGTGAGTCACAAACCGTTAGCGAACATGCTAACAGAGCTCCACCGCAGCACTGAATATCACGCTAACGCTGGAGAGGCTTTAAGATGACGATAACATAAAAACAGACTCCTTCAGTCGTAGTGTGGTGTTGATGAGGAACGAGGAACACACTGGACTTCCTTTCACCACCTATAGAGTCAATGTGAGGGATGGACGTCCAGCAGCTGCTGTCAGGTGGAGGATCAGGTGGAGGAGGAGGAGGATCAGATGGAGGAGGAGGTGGATCAGGTGAAGGATGAGGAAGATCATGTGTAGGAGGAGGAGGATCAGGTGAAGATGAGGAAGATCATGTGTAGGAGGAGGTGGAGGAGGATCAGGTGAAGGATGAGGAGGATCATGTGTAGGAGGCGGAGGATCATGTGTAGGAGGAGGTAGAGGAGGATCAGGTGGAGGAGGATCATGTGAAGGATGAGGAGGATCATGTGTAGGAGGAGGTGGAGGAGGATCAGGAGGATCATGTGTAGGAGGAGGTAGAGGAGGATCATATGGAGGATGAGTAGGATCATGTGTAGGAGGAGGTGGAGGAGGATCAGGAGGATCATGTGTAGGAGGAGGTAGAGGAGGATCATATGGAGGATGAGTAGGATCATGTGTAGGAGGAGGTGGAGGAAGATCAGGTGGAGTAGGATCATGTGAAGGATGAGGAGGATCATGTGTAGGAGGAGGTAGAGGAGGATCAGGTGAAGGATGAGGAGGATCATGTGTAGAAGGAGGAGGATCAGGTGAAGGATGAGGAGGATCATGTGTAGGTGGAGGAGGATCAGGTGAAGGATGAGGAGGATCATGTGTAGGAGGAGGAGGATCAGGTGAAGGATGAGGAGGATCATGTGTAGGAGGAGGAGGATCATGTGTAGGAGGAGGTAGAGGAGGATCAGGTGGAGGAGGATCATGTGAAGGATGAGGAGGATCATGTGTAGGAGGAGGTAGAGGAGGATCAGGTGAAGGATGAGGAGGATCATGTGTAGGAGGAGGTGGAGGATCAGGTGAAGGATGAGGAGGATCATGTTTAGGAGGAGGTGGAGGAGCTTCAGGTGGAGGAGGAGGTGGAGGAGGATCATGTGTAGGAGGAGGTGGATTAGGATCAGGTGTAGGAGGAGGTGGAGGAGGATCAGGAGGATCATGTGTAGGAGGAGGAGGATCAGGTGAAGGATGAGGAGGATCATGTGTAGGAGGAGGTAGAGGAGGATCAGGTGGAGGAGGATCATGTGAAGGATGAGGAGGATCATGTGTAGGAGGAGGAGGATCAGGTGAAGGATGAGGAGGATCATGTGTAGGAGGAGGTAGAGGAGGATCAGGTGAAGGATGAGGAGGATCATGTTTAGAAGGAGGAGGATCAGGTGAAGGATGAGGAGGATCATGTGTAGGTGGAGGAGGATCAGGTGAAGGATGAGGAGGATCATGTGTAGGAGGAGGAGGATCAGGTGAAGGATGAGGAGGATCATGTGTAGGAGGAGGAGGATCATGTGTAGGAGGAGGTAGAGGAGGATCAGGTGGAGGAGGATCATGTGAAGGATGAGGAGGATCATGTGTAGGAGGAGGTAGAGGAGGATCAGGTGAAGGATGAGGAGGATCATGTTTAGGAGGAGGTGGAGGAGCATCAGGTGGAGGAGGAGGTGGAGGAGGATCATGTGTAGGAGGAGGTGGATTAGGATCAGGTTTGGGAGGAGGTGGAGGAGGATCAGGAGGATCATGTGTAGGAGGAGGTAGAGGAGGATCATATGGAGGATGAGTAGGATCATGTGTAGGAGGAGGTGGAGGAAGATCAGGTGGAGTAGGATCAGGTGAAGGATGAGGAGGATCATGTGTAGGAGGAGGTAGAGGAGGATCAGGTGGAGGAGGAGGTGGAGGAGGATCATGTGTAGGAGGAGGTGGATTAGGATCAGGTGTAGGAGGAGGTGGAGGAGGATCAGGTGAAGGATGAGGAGGATCAGGTGTAGGAGGAGGTGGAGGAGGATCAGGTGAAGGATGAGGAGGATCATGTGTAGGAGGAGGTAGAGGAGGATCAGGTGGAGGAGGAGGTGGAGGAGGATCATGTGTAGGAGGAGGTGGATTAGGATCATGTGTAGGAGGAGGTAGAGGAGGATCAGGTGGAGGAGGAGGTGGAGGAGGATCATGTGTAGGAGGAGGTGGATTAGGATCAGGTGTAGGAGGAGGTGGATTAGGATCAGGTGTAGGAGGAGGTGGAGGAGGATCAGGTGAAGGATGAGGAGGATCATGTGTAGGAGGAGGTGGAGGAGGATTAGGTGAAGGATGAGGAGGATCATGTGTAGGAGGAGGTGGAGGAGGATCAGGTGAAGGATGAGGAGGATCATGTGTAGGAGGCGGAGGATCATGTGTAGGAGGAGGTAGAGGAGGATCAGGTGGAGGAGGATCATGTGAAGGATGAGGAGGATCATGTGTAGGAGGAGGTGGAGGAGGATCAGGAGGATCATGTGTAGGAGGAGGTAGAGGAGGATCATATGGAGGATGAGTAGGATCATGTGTAGGAGGAGGTGGAGGAGGATCAGGAGGATCATGTGTAGGAGGAGGTAGAGGAGGATCATATGGAGGATGAGTAGGATCATGTGTAGGAGGAGGTGGAGGAAGATCAGGTGGAGTAGGATCATGTGAAGGATGAGGAGGATCATGTGTAGGAGGAGGTAGAGGAGGATCAGGTGAAGGATGAGGAGGATCATGTTTAGAAGGAGGAGGATCAGGTGAAGGATGAGGAGGATCATGTGTAGGTGGAGGAGGATCAGGTGAAGGATGAGGAGGATCATGTGTAGGAGGAGGAGGATCAGGTGAAGGATGAGGAGGATCATGTGTAGGAGGAGGAGGATCATGTTAGGAGGAGGTAGAGGAGGATCAGGTGGAGGAGGATCAGGTGAAGGATGAGGAGGATCATGTGTAGGAGGAGGTAGAGGAGGATCAGGTGAAGGATGAGGAGGATCATGTTTAGGAGGAGGTGGAGGAGCATCAGGTGGAGGAGGAGGTGGAGGAGGATCATGTGTAGGAGGAGGTGGATTAGGATCAGGTTTGGGAGGAGGTGGAGGAGGATCAGGAGGATCATGTGTAGGAGGAGGTAGAGGAGGATCATATGGAGGATGAGTAGGATCATGTGTAGGAGGAGGTGGAGGAAGATCAGGTGGAGTAGGATCAGGTGAAGGATGAGGAGGATCATGTGTAGGAGGAGGTAGAGGAGGATCAGGTGGAGGAGGAGGTGGAGGAGGATCATGTGTAGGAGGAGGTGGATTAGGATCAGGTGTAGGGAGGAGGTGGAGGAGGATCAGGTGAAGGATGAGGAGGATCAGGTGTAGGAGGAGGTGGAGGAGGATCAGGTGAAGGATGAGGAGGATCATGTGTAGGAGGAGGTAGAGGAGGATCAGGTGGAGGAGGAGGTGGAGGAGGATCATGTGTAGGAGGAGGTGGATTAGGATCATGTGTAGGAGGAGGTAGAGGAGGATCAGGTGGAGGAGGAGGTGGAGGAGGATCATGTGTAGGAGGAGGTGGATTAGGATCAGGTGTAGGAGGAGGTGGATTAGGATCAGGTGTAGGAGGAGGTGGAGGAGGATCAGGTGAAGGATGAGGAGGATCATGTGTAGGAGGAGGTGGAGGAGGATTAGGTGAAGGATGAGGAGGATCATGTGGAGGAGGAGGTGGAGGAGGATCAGATGGAGAATGAGGAGGATCAGGTGGAGGAGGAGGAGGAGGAGGATCAGGTGGAGGAGGAGGAGGAGGAGGAGGATCAGGTGGAGACAGACAGTTTAAACTTTGCTGTCTGAATGAGAACGAGTAATGAAATACATAATAATGACGTGGTGGAGTGACAATAAGGGAATCATTGCTAAGACAATAAACTGGCCTTTGGTGATGGAGGCCCCCCTCCCCCCCCCCCCCCCCCCCCTCACACACACACACACACTCACACACACACACACTCACACACACACACACACACACACACACTCTCTCTGGGCAGAACAGCTGCTGTTAAAATACTCCTGAAGATAAATGACCGTTTCCCTCAACGATCGCAACTCCAACACTCATCAGGAATTAACTGTCCGAGTTTAACAAGTGAAGTTACACAATGACTCGTCTATGTTGGAAGGTTTCCTGTTCTTTGTTTCTTAGATTTGACTTTGTGTATTTAGATTATTGTCTAAGTCTAATGTCATAACTTGCCACACTGACGGGACTGGATCCTGAAGCATGAACATTCAGAAAACTAAACTAAACTCATTTTCTAGATGATTTAATTTCCCTATTTACTGTATGTTGTTGTCGTTTAACACATTTTCATCATTTTATTGTCCTGCCTTCATTCGTCTCAAACTGTCGAATATTTGTTGGACTTTTCTGCTTTTTTACACTCTTGTTCCATCTGATTCCGAGCTGCATTAAAGGTGCTTTAAACCAATAAAGGTTTGAAACCAAAATACATGAAGTAAGCGTGCAGCGGCTGACCTCGTCCCCCGTTTTTGAATGTGCTGGAAGTTAAAGCAGCTGTGGAAACGGACACCACCCGGGGAAGCGGTGCTGCTGATGTTATTGATTATGTTTCACATTTATAACAACGTGATATGCAATGAACATGATATACGAGTTCATTGAGATGGAGAAGCCGAGGCCCCGCTGGGCCGAGACGAGCCCCGGAACAGCTGTTATTAGGCTTTTTTTCTTCCCTCCACTTCACCTTCTTGTTGGCCATGAATCGCATTCCTGGCTGCGTGTTTTTTTTTCTCTCCATTTCTGCCAGACGTTGTTTGTTGTGGAAACATCTGCTTGACCGAACCGGCAACCCTAGAAGCAACTTTCTCCCCTGGTTGGAAATAAAAGCAGAACCTGTCAGAAGCCTATTC